>MU227282.1:858170-888850 GCA_018584345.1 Thuja plicata
TTAACCATGCAAAATGAGAAAACCAATTGAAAATATAGACTATGAATCAAATCAGGAAGCATGCACATCAAACTATCACTTTGAAGAAGTTCTATTGGTTTATCTGAGGGAATAATTGTAAAATAATCATGAAACTATTACACATGTGAAAGAAAAAGGACTTATCTTTATTGATTTTGAAAAAATAGTACATCTAGGTCCATGTTATACATGTTGATAAAAAGCCTATCCAAATATGTGAAATTGTATTATATTGTATTCTGTTGTCTTTACATTTTACATTATGTATATGTGTGTGTGTGTGTGTGTGTGTGTGTGTGTGTGTGTGTGTTTGAGTGGCTTTCACACCTCCTTAAGGTGAAAAGACACAACCCTTATTATAATATATTTTGAAAAAACACTAAACTAACTAAAAAAAAACTACCTAACTTTCGGATTTGGCTTTGTTCAAAAATCCAAAACACATTGTGAAAAGATAATATTTTTTCTAGAGATAGGAAATTTGATTTTCCGAACTGGGTAAGTTTTAGATTTTTAAAATTCGACCATCTTTAGCCTCTGTTGGCATCATCTTTGTAGCAGGTTGAAATTCTAGCATTTTCTGAAGGCTTCGATTAGTTAGTTCTATTTATTTGTGTCATAAAGCTTCCTTCCTTTAATTTTTTTAGTATGGAGAAACTTGCTTCTTGATAATGGATTGGGACTTCTAAATTCTCAAAATTTAGGGTACCACCACAAGGAACAGGGCATTTATCTTCTACAAGGGCAGACAAATTGAAAATTGGCAAGCACATATGGGAGGCCAGTTACAGAGATACGAGCCGGTAGTACATGGTGTGCTACTTTCAGATGTTGAAGTGGTAAGTAGATTCAATGCATGTGGCTGGCTAGGATACTTCTTAAGGTTAACATAATTTGATGAGGACTCAGTAGCTGAATTCACGTGTACATTTGAAGAAGGGCAAGCAACTGTGTGGGGATTGACAATGGTCGCAATAGAGGAGCGGATAGTAGAAGTTACTGGATTACCAATGGTTGGGGAACATTACCCCAATGTGCATGATGCTAGATTAGCTAGGGCCTTGTGTACCCTACCAGGTGACCCTCCATTGGAAATTACCAAACAAGGGTGCAAATGAATGTCTATCCCTCTGCCATATAATGAGTTGGCTACGTATATCACCAAGTATTTTACATGTGAATGGAGATTTTCCAATTTGCACGCACATCATTTCAAATTACTGGGTTATGTAAGGCATAATCTACCAGTAAATGTCCCAAATTTCTTGTACAATATGCTATGCATTAGTGCTGAGGAGACCCAAAAAGGGAATGCAAATTCTATCACCCACCATACTCTAGTTAAATTGTTAATAGAAATATCTCTTAGGGATACCTCTCCCATGACATGATCAGAGTTTGATAAGCACAAAACCCTATAGCCATAGGTTAACCCTAATGTACAAATTGGTCATGATAATGCAATACCAATTGACCCAGCCATTGAAAAAGATACCCAAGGGGTAGAAACCATAAATCTTCAACAAAATGTGCCTTTACCTACTCATGAGAGAAATGTACCTACTTCTTCTTGAACCAAAGGAAAAAAAATAGAGGAAGAACCTTCAATTCTTGCAACCAAACCACAAATCCTTACTTCTTTGAAGGGGAAGAAAAGGAAGTCAGTTCCTATAGCAGCGGTTCCTGCATTAGCTATTCCTGCAATAGAAAAACTGAAGAAGGATACTAAGAAAAAGGTTGTAGAAATTGTAGAAACCCCTATGTGAAGGAGTCCTAGAATGAGAGGAAAGCTCCTTGGAGCATCCTCCAAAATCCAACCCGATTCTCCTTTGCAATTTTATGAACAACCCAATGAGAAAATTAGTTTAGATGATTCCCCAAATCAGTCTACATTTCCAAACTTTCCTCCTCATTCAACAGAAACTTATGAAGCTAAACATGATGTTTACCAAAACTGTCCCTAGGAAATCCATCAATATATTCTAGACATTAACGAGGAGAATGCCTAAGTAATACACCAGTCAACCTATGCAGAAATTGCCTTAGTTCCCTACAACAGAACTTGGTTAATAAGTTTCTTAGAGCAGTCTTGGAAGGAACAGAGGAGGCAAATAAATTAGGAAAAAGATTGTGGCCCAATCACCTTGCAAACACTTCTCTTTGGATTGCATAATAAGTGTTTTCTAACAACTTTATGGGGAGAGGAGAAGAAGAAATTGAAAAGAATAATAACAAAGCAAGGGGAAGAAATTGCAAAATTGAAAGAATAATTGGCAAAGCAAAAACAAAAGATGGATCATGCCCTCAAATTGGCTGATCAAATAATTGCATGTAGGCCACCTCCTAGGGTTTATACCATCTATTTGAAAGAAAAATTCCTCTTTTTCTATCTAATGATGACCATTAAAGATATAGACTCTGAGTTCAAGTTAGCCCAAGAATTTTATGGCCTCTACCAAACTCTTCCCTCATGGCAGTAAAATCTACTTTGTGAACTATACATGAATAACTTCATTATCCCAGCTGAGACTGAGTGGAATCCTCTAATCTACATAGGGGATATACACCTAAGGGCATTGATGTCCTAGAAGCATAATGAAGCCAGCTATGATAGATAGTTGGAAAAATATAGGGAACAGGAGAAAACAGAGCCATTACCATTAATAGAAGAAAGCAGCAAGCTAGATATACTCCTCAGAGATTGGCTCAATTTGACTTATGGAAAAATTAAGGAGGAAACAAGGGATAAAATTTTTAGGATTCGTACAGATGTCTATGCAGAATATGATGGTTTGTCTTACTTTGTCTTCCAAAGAGCCCTGGATGGAGCTAGAAGTAGATGGGGTAGGTTATCTGAGGCATTGAAGAAATCTAAACCACACAGTCCTATCAACCTGCAAGAAACTATTTAAAGAGAACCAAAATAAATGCAGCTGGGAAGGAAAACTAGACAGGAACTCTGGTGTCCACTCACAATGTAGCCACCAATGCTCCTCTAGCCCCTGTATGACATCAATACTGACAGACTTGACCGACTGCAAGAAAATCATAGAGTAGATGTTTGGGAGAAAACAAGGGTGTTCTACTCTACCTTCAAAAGCCAAAAGAGAGGGAGAATAGAGGTTGGAGATTTTAGAGCAACTACCAGAAGATATAATGCTTGAGGACAAGAATTTAGCTTGCCAAGGGGCAAATGATGAGACCATTTTACTGTCTCCATTATATTAATCCTTATACTCTATTTTTAAGTATTATTAGAACAATTGTGAAATTTTAGTCAGTTGAACTTATGTCAAGTACAGATAGAACCATTAAACCATGGGTGGAATAGATATGTCATATTATGCAAATATTATATATATGTTGCAGTATTTCATATAATAATTAGAATGTGTGTTCTAACATCTAGATTAATTTCAATAAGCTAATTGTATAAATGTATTTTTCATGATAACTAATCCTGCCAGGAAGTAGGATTTGTTGGGAGTGGTCAACAGCTTTGAAGGAGGACGTTAAAGACCAGCTTCAAATGGATAAGCCATCATGGCATTAGAAGACACGACTACCACAAATTAGGAGCCACTGTTTCAGATATGCATGAATGTAGCTCTGCTATATTCCCTCTGAATTCCCAACATGATGACTTGGTCACCCAGACTTCATTACATATGTCATGGGTTGTTGCATTTCCTATTTTTTTCTCTTTGGCACGGTTTTAGTTAGTTAGTTACTTTTTCTATTTCAGAATAAGAAAGTCAATCCTCTATTTATAGGGATGAGATTGATAGTTTGTAAGTTGAAAGAATTTTGGAAATACAATGTTCTGATTGTATCTTGCACAACAAGTTCATTTTCAATTTCATGTATCATTCTCATGTCATCAATTTTGAAAGATAATGAAGTAACTTTTGGTTCATATTCTGTGCTCATAGATTAGAAGAAGCTGACCAAGGGGGCCCACTTGGTAGGTGGATTAGAGTAGAAGTAGAATAGATTTACTTTTTGTATTTCTAGCATTCTAGATATAAGATTACAGTTTCTTCCTATAGAATTGTACTTTATGAATGTTCTTGTAGCACCTGCAAGGATAGTTATAGTGAATGATCTAGGTTGAAATAATAAGTTTAAGTAGAGGTTGCAAGTTGTAGCATTCATTTTAGTAAAGAGTAAGTGTGTTTCCTTTCCTTCAGCCTTAGTATAGATTCCTTTAATGTACTTTACTTTCCTGTAGCATAGGTAGAGTTTCTCTTTAAGGAACTTAGTACACATACTGTGTTGTACCATTTCAAGTATACGTCCTTAGGTTGACAAACTAAATGCACCTCATGGTGGGAGAAGTGATCCTTAGATTGAATAAACTATTCCTGAGAGAGGCTTTGGCATGATTACTAAGCACCTATTGTGAGGCGGTTCATTTCCCATAGCCTAACCCTATCTTGTTTCTTTGGGTTGGTAGGAGAGACAATTCCAGTAAGCCTTGTTGTCTTTCCCCCAGATTAGTTGTACCATCATACCCAAATTTTTGTAGCATTGTATAGCTAGGTCCATAGTTTGATATTGGTAGGGATTGTTGAAGTGTCTCTTTTGGATCTTGGTACAACCATGTATTGATATTTGGACCAAGTGAACACTTAATAGTGTTGTTAAAATATATTAACTGAGTCTACACTTAACAGTGTTGTTAAAATCTCTTAACTGAGTAGACCTAACCAGTCTAAAATGTTACTCCTAACAGGGTAAGATCATCATAAGTGATCACACTTGTAGCCTTAACCAACACCTTTCATTCTGTAGATAGTGAAGCTTTGTGGGTTTCATCCCCACCATAATTTTTACCTTCTAACAAGGGTTTTCTCTGTTACCTATTCTTTGTCATGTGTAACTACTTTTCATGAATGTTTCTATGAATGTTTACATGCAATTAAGTTTATGTTTTGATATAACATGCATAAGGTAGAAAATCAATATGGTCGGTAATGCAAGGAAATATTACTAAGGGTTAATTGATAAAAATCTTTAAGGGTATTGATTCACCCCTCCCATCTCAGTACACACCATTCAATTATTCCAACAATTGGTATTAGAGCTAGATCTCTTATTTGGAAAAGTTTAAATCACTTAAGAGAAAAGATCATACAATGGAAAGGTACAAGCTTGATAAGAATATTGAGAATCAGAAGTTGCAGATACAGATCTTCTATGAGAAATAAAAAGAAGCAATAATCAAGGTGAGAGAGCTACTAGATGAAAGAAAATTTATGGCATCTCGTTAAAATAAAAATGACTATCATGAAAAAGAGATACCTGATTTGTTTGATTCATCAAGATCTACATCTAGAAATACATCAGACACATATGAAGGAAGCATTACAAGTTTTAATGAAATCAATCAACATTTGACAGAACAAGTAAAGGTACTGCAAATTGGTCAAGAGATATAGATGGTAAGAATGATTGATGTTCTGAATAATTCTAGACAAACTAAGAAAGAAAGAACATTAGCCATTGATGATAGGAGGAAGATCACTAAGAAGCTACAAGAGAGAGAAACTAAAATACAGAGACTTACTGAAAATCATCATGATATCACCAATCTAATAGTTCTTATGAATCATGAGGCCAACCGAGTGAACATAGAACTCAATGGGAAATTGGAATCCATTAGTGAACTAAGAGAAGAAAATGAAAAACTAAAGCATGAGGTAAGGATTCAATAATAACATAATGATATGATCAAGAAAGATGAAGAGAGTACAAAAAGAATGGATGATTTTCTAAATGGACAAAGAAGACTCAACAATAATACTGGTCTAGGGTATACTGAGCATGGAGAATCATCAAACCAAGCTAATCAAAAAGATGTCTACACAAACCCAAGACCAAAGAAGCATTCATGAAATCACTATGGAAAACCAGGCCACGCTTCAAATGTTTGCAGGAGCAAAGCTAAAGATATTCCTAAATCTACTTCTACATTCATAGGGAATTGTTATAAGTGTAACAAGAATGGACACAAAGCACATGAATGCAGATCTAAGGTGAACAAACCAAAGAAGGAATCCTACATGGAAAAATATTGTTCTACTTGTAAAATGCATGGACCCACATCTCATGAATGTAGGAAAAATAAAAAGCAATCATGGAAACCAAAAGAACAAGAAAATGCTTATCAACCGAGAAGAGTCAGTAACTCATATGTTTGGGATTACAACACATGGGTAAAATGCACAACATGAGGTAGATATGGACACATAGCTAAAAACTACATTAGGAAATGGACATGAAGATCAAGGAACTGGACTAACTCTAGAATGACATGTTTACACTGTCATAAGGTTGGTCACCTAAGCAAGGACTACAGAGACCGAGTGACAAAGGCAAGAACTTTTGCTAATGGGAACACCATTGAAGATATCAGGAGAATGAGAAATCAAATGTGGAGGAAAGCTTCAATCAAAGATGATGTTGGACCAAGCACTGCAATTGGTCACACCTTATCCAATGGATCTTGTGACATCACCACCCCCCCCTAAGCATACAAGTAGGTATGGAACTACACTCTAAAAATTTATATTTTACGTCAGTTCCAATATTCATAGATAAAATGCCAAATTAGCATGAATGGAGATGCACTATGGTATTACTTGTTATGGTTTTGTGAATCCAATCTTGTCGGTCAATACATACCGAGCTTTGTCAATATACTAATTAAAAACAACCAAGATGTCAATATAAACCGAGCATCATTGGTAAACATATTAAAGACAATCAAGTCTTTGTTCCATACTGAGCACCGCTAGTGAACATGTGAAATGTGAAACTAAGTTCTCACTTACCCTGAGCATTGTATTATCACCGAGGATGAAGTTAGTATGATACCCGAGCATCTTTTTTTCTTTGACTGAGTGGTAGATAAAGCATTAATTGTGCCACTTAGGTTATTTCCTATAAATAGGGCATCGAAGAGCTCATTCATTCACCAAGAAAAAGTAAATACAATAGAGAGACTAAAAGAGACAAGGTTGCAAATTGATTCGTAGTAGATTCAAAGGTGACTCCAACAAATTCATAGCATCTACAATGAAGATCACATAAGTACCAAGGCTTACCAAGCTCACAGTTCATTACAGAGAAATCCCTAATTTCACAAAAATGGCAACCACATCATGAGTCACAAAGATCAAGAACACAAAGGACAAGAAGGTCAACCTGATCAAGAACACAACCTGTTAAGAGCCTAAGTATAAATTTTCCCTGAGGTTTCTTCACTGTCCAATGACAAAGGAGCATTCTCAAACATCCCTCCTAGGGTTTTAATAGTCAAGGATATTTGTGTATACATCCACTACAAGATTGCAAAGATCTGAGATCTTGAGGTTGGAGAGGCTTAAAAGAAGCTTTGAACAGATGGAAACCTTAAAGATGAACACAAAAACATTGAAGTGAAAGGGTTAAAAAATACCCTAAAGTTCCCAAAAGTGTTCAAGACCGAGTGGATTCGGATAGTACTCAGCCAAATACATGACAGAAAAATGTGGTTGGATGTACCAAAACCAAACACTAAGGATGTAATTCATATAGTAATAGGTTATCTAGTAACCAAAAAGGCTAAAGACCTAAAACATCCTTCTCACCCCAAGATTGAAAAAGATAATTGGTGCAGTATGGGATGATAGAGGCTTGAAAGTTAATTCAATCATTGACCTAGAGATGAAGTTCGGTGCATGTGTACTTGGGTACAAAATATACCAAGCTAGCAGATTGAATAGTATAGCTTGTGGAGCAGTTGACGCTGCTTATAAGATTGTGAAGAAAGGACTACAACTAGAGTTATCTGAGTTGCTACTGAAGCAACTAGAGGAGAAAATGAGGACAATTAGATCAACAAGATCTAATTCATGTAAGTTTGGTTCACTCCTCATGTGCATATTTTTCTACTTTTAGAATTTCTTCCCATCTATCAAAAATGTTAATTGGGACACAACCTGACCAATAACTGCACAAATTAGTGAATTCATTAAGTCCCTAGGGGATAACTTCACATCAGTAATGGATGAATACTTCACTACCTTCAAGGACAGAATGCCAAAGAGAATGAGAATCCCTACACAACTGGTGGATCAGTACAAGGATGAAATATGTTTCATAGTGGATACCGACACCACTCTAATCAAACCAGTTGTACCAAGAACAACATGGTTACCACCACTGGATTATGAGATCAAAATTGATCAAGCTACAGAGGCTATTGAAGCCTTGATAAATGAATTTTTGGATAAATCATTCACAAGATCTGGAACATATGAATAAGCCAAGTCTAGAATCATAACTGGCTTAGTAGTGAAAAAAATCAAGAGGAAGAAAACAAAAATGGTGAAAACACTTGAAAATAAATTATCGATAAATGATGAAGCATTGGAACAAGATATCACCAAGGGACAGTCACCTATTGGTGAAGATAAAAAATTGAGTAACTCTGAGTCAACTGAATCTGATGCACTACCAACAAAGAAACCAAGAACTAGGAGTCAGACTACAAAAGATGCAGACTCACCATCAGTAAAGAAAGGTATAGTAAGGACTTATAAGAGAAATCCTCAAAATGGGAAAACAACACCAAGACAAAGAAGGAGATATATCTGAGGAAAAGAAGATAAGGAAGATACTGAACATGATGAGAAATAACAAGGACTCCAAGCTGAAAATCTCAAAGTTTCTCATACAATTGATGAAGTTGTTGAGTCAATCATCAACACCGAGAGCATATCACACCGAAAGATTAAACAATGGCTAACCTTGTCTCCCAGAGATTAGAATAAGATAGAAGAAGCTATAATTAAGGCAATGGTTGCATACAAGTATGTACCAATACAATTCAACAAGAAAATTCCATAAAAGCTTAATGATAGAATATCAGCAAGGTGGACTTATGCATTGCATATAGAGAAATAGATAAGGGAAAGATCCCTAGTTACACTCATACCACCCGAGTCAATAGTTGAAGAGATTGATGAAATAATGAAAGAACATTCAAAGAAATTTTCAGCTAAAATGAGAGCATACAAAGTACTAGAGGGCTGATTACAAGAGCTTGACAAAGAAAGCAATGAAACTTGGAATGAAATATTCAATGCCCCCAAGCAGGTACTGGCTCTTACCAGGAAACCTTTCTATGAAGAGAAAGAGGCCACACCGAGCCCAGAACATATCTTCATTAATGACACTGAGGATGTCAATTCAATAGATCTGACAAAACAAGCAAGTAAGGCTGTGGATGACATACCTTAAATATTACAATTAGTAGGGGCTACAATAGAGATCACCATAAAAGATATAAATAATATTGATTCTGATGATGAGCCCAAGAATGATGAAGATGTAAATGTTTCCACCAAGAAACCAAAGAAAAAGGATACAATGGAT
The DNA here is from genome assembly GCA_018584345.1 of Thuja plicata. Classification (NCBI taxonomy): domain Eukaryota; kingdom Viridiplantae; phylum Streptophyta; class Pinopsida; order Cupressales; family Cupressaceae; genus Thuja; species Thuja plicata. Next base: position 867,615 of record MU227282.1, read on the forward strand.
GTTGCACAGGTAAATGTACTAGGTTACATGCATTTATTGATACAATCTATCAATATCATCATAGAAAAAAAGGAGAAGACACCTGAACTTAATGAAAACAATCCAATAGACATGGGTGATGAACAAGGGAAGAAAAAGGATACAAATGAAGAGTAGAAAGCAGCAAGTGGAGAGGAAAAATAAAGTGATTCCACCAACAAAAATACTGAGGAAGAAAATACTGCAGATAAAGGTAAGGTTGATGTAGATACCTCTACTACCAACCAATAGGTTAATACCAAGCACCATATAAAAGGCGCCACACTTCCCACATAATCGCCAAAAGAGATAGAGAAGGAACTTGCAATAGTCCTTCATTCCCCTACTTCCAACACTATTTCAAAGAAGAAAAAGAAATGAAAAGAACAAGTCACAATCGATGAAATCATTGATATACGTGACTGTGATTCTAGAACACTGGATCCCAAGTCCCTGACCAAGTATGGTGAAATTTTCAAGAGGAAGGCTATATAGGACAAGCTCAATAAGGAGCACATGAACTCACAAGTCCTAGATACCACAAAATAAATACTATTGCAGATAGTACCTAACACTAAAATTGATCAAAATTCTCCAATACTTTATCAATTAGGAGTACTCACCAATGCCATTACATCACAGAATGTAGATGTAGAAAAATTCATTGAGGAATGTGCTAAGGAGGAGTGTCAATACAAGTTAACCGAGAAGATAAGCCAAGAAGTGGCAGAAAATAAGGTAAATTATTTTGAATTAGTAACTAAAATGGAACCAATATTATCATAAGTAGTTAAACTAGTTCAAAATCTGTGCACAATAGAGCATTTCACTACTGAGCATAGTGAAAAGATAGCTAAGATAGATGAAGATCTTAAGGCTAGTGCAAAAAGTCTCACAACTGAAGAAAATGCATTCCAATTGCACTATGAGAAGATTATAGAGTAAAAAAGATTGAGACTAGACCTACAAAAGGCTAAAAGAAGAATCGTAGATGAGGTAACTGAGCTCCAAGCTATGTTACTCCCAAATCTCACACAACTGTTAAAGCACATGACTTCGGAAAAAGCATTGATTGTCACCCCAGAGATGTCTGTTATTGAGAGTATATATGACATGCACCTCAGAATCACATTGGAATACATGACCCTGTAACACCTCCAAGAGAAATGGGAGAAGATTATGGAAGACATTCAAAAATCCCATGCCCACATACTTGACAAGCTGTAAGTATTACACGTTTGTCATTATTTTCAAAAAAAAGGGGAAATTATATGTATAAGAGGGAAATATATATGTAAAGGGGGAATATATATGTATAAAATGTCAAAAGGGGAAAACATGTCAAAGGCCAAAGAGGGAAATACACAAAAGAGAAACATGTACATACATCATATCGAGGCATGCACATAGGGGGAGTCATTAAAAAAATACACACTTGGTGTAGATATTGAACATTTCAATTTGCACATATCATTTTTTGATACTAATGCCAAAGGGGGAGATTGATAATCCTAAAGGATAATAATTTTTCATTAGTATACAAGGAAATATTTTTTGGATTGTCAGTAACATGATCATCAAGTGACAGCATACAAACAAGTGCAATGGTCACCAAAATAGTTAAGTACAATGGTCACCGAAAATGTCTTAACACAGTGAACACCAAAATCATACTATCACCGACAAACATTTTACAGAGTAAACTGAGAGCACATTTTACAGAGTAAATTGATAGATAGTTTAGAGACATAATTGAGCATAGACTACAGAGAAAACCAAGCACCCTTCTACCAAGAGACATTTTTATTTTCAAGAAAAGTGGATCTGAGATAAACATCAGATAAAGAACTTCAATTTTATAATTAGCTTTATGCTTAGCTGTAAAACCATTTCTTGAAGAACAAGTAAAGTACATGTAATTGTTTTAATTAGTTTAACTGATTGTAAACATGCAAACTAGGAGATCAAGGTCAAGTTGTAAACCTTTGATCATAGAGTTTTTATTGTAAAGCGTGAAACCTAATTAGGTCAATACATTGTATAAATAGATGTAGTAATCAATCAAAACATGATGATCGTAGACACAATAGACATGTATGGACTAGACAAAGAGTTTCATACAGAAGGACACAAAAGAAATAATTCATTTATGAAGAATAAGATTCAAGGATATCAAGCAGAAAAAGGTATTAATCAATCACTATAGGTGATACACATATCTTGTGAACTTAAAGGATATGTATTCAGAAATTCAAGATTTGATACTATCAGGTCAAAAAGTATTTTTGACTAATCTCTAACAATTTTAGAAAATAGAATAAATCCTTTAAGAAGGTGGACTTAATAGTCTTATTGTAAATCTCTTAACCGAGTGCACACTTAATTTTTGTTAAAATATATTATCAGAAGTGATCACACTTGTAGCATTAACTGACACCTTCCATTATAAAGATAGTGAAGATTTGTGGGTTTCATCCCCACTGTATTTTTTACCTTCTAATAATATTTTTCTGCATTACCAATTCTTGTGTCATGTGTAACTACTTTTCATAAATGTTTTTATGAATGTTTACATGAAATTAAGTTTATGTTTTGATATAACATGCATAAGGTAGAAAATAAATATGGTCGGTAATACAAGGAAAGATTACTAAGGAGTAATTGATAAAAGGTTTTAAGGGTACTGATTCACCCCTCCCCTCTCAGTACACACCATTACATAATTCCAACACTTGGATTTATTTGGAAATTTCCTCATTTTGTTGAGGGGTCATCTTATAGGAAGCCTTGTTAGGTAAGGTAGCTTGAGGAATGAAGTCTATTTGGTGGTTGATATCTCTCTTAGGGAGTAGGCTTTCTGGTTGTCCATCACTAACAATGTCTTTGTACTCCTTAAGAAACTCTTGTACTTCTATAGGAATCTTTGTCTTCTTGACTATCTTCTATGCATATTCTTCCTTTGGCTTCAAAACCAAATCATATCCTACTCCCTCTCCTTCTTCTAGAGCTTCTAGGAACTCATTTTCACTCACTAATAGAATATTAGGGCCCGTGGGCTTCACTTCTTCTTCTTCTTCTTCCAATAGTGACTGTATTTTGAAAGTCACACCATCTTTCTTGAAAGAATATGCATTCTTGGCTCCATTATACATGGCTTGTCTATCAAATTGCCATGATCTTCTTAGTAAAATGTGACATTCATCCATAGGTAGGATGTCACATAGAAACTTATCTTTTTACCTTCCAATAGTGAAGTCCACCCATGCTTGTTCATTCACAAGGACATGTTGTTCTTTGTTCAACCAAGTAACCTTGTATGGATTACTATGTGGAATCCTCTTCATTTTGAGTTTACTAATTGCCTCCCCTGACACAAAATTGTCAGTAGACCCTGAGTCTATGCTAATTTTACACACTTTACCCATCATTTTGAATTTTACTCTGAATAGTGATCTTCTCTAGCTTGGTTCTTTAATTAGTGTTCTCCTTATCATCAGATTTTCTCCCTCTTCTTACTCTAGGGGTACTTCAGGGTGTTTTTTACCACCACTAGATTCTTCTTGAACAAAATTGACTCTCTTATCACTCCCTTGGGAAGTAGATCCTTTCTCTAGACACCTATAGGCATGTTGTTCCATTTGATTTCAATGATAGCATTTCATTGTTGAAAAGTAAGAACCTCTTCCTTGACTATTTATTCTTCCTCTCCAATTACTATTAGCGCCTCTTCCTCTATTGAAGACTCCTCTATTTTAGATTCCCTCTTGTTCTTCAGTCAGCTTAGTCTCTCCTTGAGTTTTGGATTTTGAACTTCTACCACCATATCCACTTCTTTGGCCTTTGTCATCTCTTCCTCTTCCTCTGCCTCTGGTATTTCTTGTATCTTGTTTCTTTTTCAACTTTTCCTCCACCTTAACTACAAGTTGGTGGCATATTTGAACTACGGCATCTTCTGCAACTCTTGACCTTATACACAACCTTTGAAACTCCTCAGTGTAAGAGTTGACATCCAATTCATTTTTCCTTAAGCTCTACCTTTTCTTATGCAATTGAATTTCATAATATTCTATCATATATTCCTCTCTAATTTTGGCTATCATAGCTTTGCAAGCAGCTATGGGCTTCTTTCCTTCTTTCTCCCTCTCATCTTGGATGAATTTCCACCAAGTGAGTGCAGACCCTCTAAGTCTTTCCTTTGCCACCTTTACCTTTTGGGCTTCTGTTATCCCATCGCACTCAAAGGGGTTTTCAAGTCCTTCAATCCAATCTAGGACTACCTCTAGTTCCATTTTCTCACTAAAGATTGGGATTCCTTCCAATGCATTTCCACTTAAGGATTTTAAGTCTTTCAAGAAGGGTTCTTCAGTGAGGATAGGGTCTAGTTCAAGGACCTCATCATCTATGGATATCTCCTTACTCATGCCTAAAACTTTATCCTTGACTTCATCAGTCTTCTCTTCCACTTGGTCCAATTTATGCTCTAAGTGGGTCAATCTATCTCTGAGAAAACATATTCTCTTCTTCTTTCTCATCCACTTTATTTCCAAGTTCTTCATTTTTCACCATTTTGGACTCTCCTACTGACTCTTCTGGTTGAAAAATTCACCAGAAGCCAAATCTTCTTGGCTCTGATACCAATCTGAAAGAAACTCCCAAGTGTGCTTGCACAAGCCTACTAGGACACTGACTATTCCTATTCCTCCTGTTAGTTCCTTTTCTTGCTGATATAAAAATACTCTTAGAGAGATTTCTCTATTTATTCCAGAAACTGACCATGCAAGATACAGAATGAAAGAAACAAGGTTTTTAAACCTCCTACACTTTAAGCTCCATTAACTCATGTGGGATTACCCTTCTAACTCAGAACAATGAAATCACTAAATTATTTCAGTAAAATATGAATGTAATTACAGGATTTGATCACTGTAACATTTATTGAAATAGATTGAATATAAAAGTAAAAGTCATTTTTAATAGTGATAGTCAACTAATTCAATGGAGGATAGACCAGTGCTTAATCCTAGGGCATGGAGTCATGGTTGCATAGATTTAACCTTCTTACTCATGAACATAAATTTAAGACAACTATAAAATCTGACATAAACATAGACATACCTTATATTTCTATCCTCACACATATAACAAATTAATTCATCAAATTCATTATAAAAACTGAGTCCCGCTGAAAATAATCCTAAGGCAATTTTAATCTTTCCTTGAAAGAACCCTAAAACTATTTCAAAATCTACCTAACAGATGCATAAATTGAATATTCCTTAAACATCCAATTTACATAAAATTAAGAAAACCATAATGAAGACAAAATGTTCATCATATGTTTCATAAACTATTGGTGGATCTCATTTGTATTCATGATCAAAATTGCTATTACAGTCAATAGTATTTCAAAACCCAAAAACACCTATAAGTCTTGAACCATAGTTTTTGTATTAAATTTATACATCCCAATGAAAAATGGCTATCTCTTTCCAAGTAGTCTTGGAATAATTTTATAACTAAGGATGCAACAAGCTACGGACTCACTAGGAAATATTTACAAAATATTTTTGACAACAAATTTGCAGTTAACATAAAAACAAAAATTGCAATTGAACACAGGTGGCCAAAATTGGTGAAGTCTGAATAAGGTTTGTTGATATAGTTTGACAGTATCCTCTTCATCCTTTCAACTTTGCTTCCCACCTATTTACCTCTTTGGTGATGGGCCAATCAAAATTCTTCACCTGTTCCAATTTGGCAACAACCTCTGTCCGCCTGGCGTCAATGGTTGATCTGGCCTCTAAAATAAATTTTGCCATATCTCTCTCAACCTTGAAGAGGTTGTCAATTAGTTCATTGTATTATTGAGCGTTTACATATTTCTCTAGGCGCTACTTCATCTCCTCATCTATGAATATCCCTTCAAATCCATTTGTCCACTCGGATTGTGGTTTTATAATGTTAGCTTCATCATATATTTTTGGGATCAAGGGAGGGCACTAGTCACCAAATAGTTGCCAATTATCACTTATCAAATTAACTTTTCCATTAAAGAAACCATATGTATTATTTACCTCATTGATCATTTCAATGGTATCTATAATTTTGTCAGGAAAATCATCACTGTATAACATGGCTATTTCTAGTTTATCCATCAGCCTATCCCTTCCTGACCAAGTCTTGAATGTGGGCTCTAAGAATGTCATGGCTTCAATAGATACTTGTGATGCTTCTTGCAATGAGCCATATAGTGTATACACTATGTCAGTCTTATGCTTCAAAACATCAATTTGATGTTGAAGTATTGGCAATATGATGGACATGACATTTATGCTCTATCCTTGTGACATTTCTTTGGACTGGCCTTCTGCCATTGCTGAATCCTCTTTTGCCTCTGTGGTAGCATCTATTTCAATCTTTGACACTTCTTGAGGAATTGGAGTCTTTTCTCTTTTACTCTCCACTAATTCCTCTTTCAATTTAGCAATCTCTTCTTCCAATGTGTGCTTGAGAACCACAACCTCTTCATGCTTTTTTGCTAAGGCCATCATTTGACCAAATGTTGTTTCATATCTCTTTGATAAATCATCAACCTTCGCCAGGTTCATGAATGATACTTGAGTCATGAGTTGAGCTATTTTAGTATCTGTAGTGTTCTATAGATTCTAAATCATTTTGTCTACCTTCTTTTCCTCTCTGATAGTCATGACCAGAGGCTTTTGTGTAGTAGGGGCCAGTGACCATATAGCAAGAGTCTTGGATTTATGATCAAATCTTGATCCTTTCAAAACTTCATCCATCTCAAACTCTATTTTCAATAGGGGATCTTCTTGCCTCCTGATATGATCAATGATAAATGTGGACTATAAGTCTCAACCAAGCATTGACATTACTCCACTATTTTGTACCAACAATCTGGCTTGCTCCACAATGATTAGTTCACTCTTAGGATCATAATCCTAGAGTGTTTTTACAATCTCTTCATTTTTATCTGCATTTTCTTCACCATTGGTCAATCCTTGCCTCAAGTCCTTTTGTTTCAGCTTGATCAAAAAATCCTTGAACTCTTCAGACTTTATGAATTCATCATCTTTCATGAATTCATTAGCTATCATGACTCTCTCATCATCCTTTTCAAACAAAACCATTTGGTTATCCCCTTGGCCTTCAGCTTGAGGCTCTTTTTGCAATTATCTTTTCAGCCTTCTAAAATATTTTCCATGTTCACTAATCATAGCCTTGGCCATACATTTCCTATCCTGTATCATTTTGTGTTCTTTCTTTTGCATTTTTCTGGGTGGTTTTCTAGAAGAGGTAGCTTCCTCACTAGTCTCTTCTTCTTCTTGATGCTCTTCCTCTTGTTGTTCTTGATGTTCTGGGTCATGCAATGCAACAAGAATTGGGGACCCTTGAGACTATGCATCCTCAGACTAAACTATGGTACCTATGCCATTAGAGTGTCATATGATTTAAGCATTTCCTCTATCCTTTGTAAATATGGGAGATCAGGGAAAAAACTAGAGAAAGTATTGTCTGACTCTTTCCATTCAGATTCTTCCCTAAGGAGATCATTCCATTTCCTTCTGCTCTCCTGGACTTCATGCTTATTTAATTTATTCCTCACAACATCTTCATCATCTAGTAGCTCATGGTCTCTAATCTTTTTCCAATGAGTCATTCTTTTTAGGGTTGTTTGTATAAATTGTTCTGGATCACAGAACCTGGCAATTACCGTAGACACTCTATATTGTTTCAAGAAGTCATTGATTAGGTCAAAAAATCTTTTCCCAATGGAGAAGTCACAACCTACCCATAATCTAGGGATGAAAGTACCCTTCCTATGTCCCTCTAAAAAATATTTATCAACCCAAGTTATTTGCAAAATAAATTCCAACAATGCAATCCTAAGAGGAACAAATTTGGGGAGGATGTGTGGTGGTTGTGTACAGCCATACATTCTGATGATAGTAATGTAATCAAAGAAGAAAAATTCACCCCAATTGTGAGTGATAGTCCAATTTGGAACAAATTCCCAAGGTCTCAAAACTTTTCTAACCTCAAAAGGAAGTCTATGCCTATTTGTTCCCAATAAATCAAAAATTGGATCCATAATCCAATTAAAAAAGCATATAAAAGATGAGTTGACGGATGAACTGTCCCATACCTGGGTCCATCTTTGGATTGGTGCATCAACACAATAATTTGAAACAAATAATTAAAGCTCCTTATCCATATATTCCATGTTATAATATAGAATCATATACATCATATGAGAATAATGTTTGAAGGTAGGTACTAGGGCATCTGACTGTATCTCCACTAATGCAACATGAATAGCATCAAGTATGTATCCCACATAGTCATAATCAGTGTTGACCTCTGGGTGCTGAATGTTCATAGCCATCATGAGTACATCTTTGAGGCACTGTAGAATCTCCATCAAAACCTAATACTCTACTCAAACCATACACCGTGCACTTTATGTAATGGTGAAATAGGGATAGGTCAAAAGGAGGTTTGAGATTGTCTGGGATTTTCACCAGGTGCCTATCTACCCTGGGCATGAATTTGGGCATTTCATATTTCTTAATCAAATGTTATCTCTTGACATAATATACCTTAATATTCTTTAAATAAATATATGTGCACAATGCACCAGTGATCCTGAAAACTTCTGCCAGTGACCTCCTATCTATGGAAACTAATGTCTCTTTATTTTTCTTCCTGATTACCCTAGCTACTGGGCAATAGTTCTTAGCAAGTTCCCTAATAAGACCTATGTCAACATAAACATCAGGCACAATTAATTTGGCCATATTCAAATCCCATGGATTGCAAATGGGGACTGCTTTAATCCTATTATTCTAGAAATAATGGAACAAGGTATTACCAGAGTAATTTGGGGTGACCGGGTTTGTGCATTGGCACCATCTCTCTTTCCATTCATCCCAATTTGCACTGTTTGTATTCAAAGTATCAGGTAGCAACTTAGAAAACTCTTCCACATACTTTTTTGGTGTGACCTCCTTCTTCTCAGACCCATACGAAGCAGCAATAGCTTGACTCATCCTTCCTCTTCAAATTACTATCTTAGACAAACTATTTCAGACAAACAAGCTCTATCACTCTTTACAGAAAACCTTAGGATGTAGAAATGAGAGTTGTACAAAATCAAGCTCAATCATTCAAACTTATAGTCATCAAATCAGTGTCTTGTCCAATTGAATGCCAAATTCTCACACTTGCAGATTCATGCAATCATCTCTCTGTAACTAATGTTGCCATTAATTCAAACTGTATGATCCCTGCTGGAAAAAGTACACACCTTTTTTCTTTTTTGCCTTTGTAAGCTTGAAATGAGCCACATGTCAATCTGTCGCCAACTCTGTGTACCTTTCTTACATTCAAATTTGTTCTTGCAAGTGACCGACAAGACCCTTTCTTTTTATCAATCATGCACTTGCACTCTATCTTTGCTTAGGCTTGTATGCTCCATGACTAGGTGATAACCTAACTGATAGCTTCATTATTTCACAATTGTGCACTCGCTATCCCTTAATGCTTTATGTTTATACTTGAGTGAGTAAGTGGGTTTTCAAAATGATCACACATTACTTTTTTGGTCACACACTTGCCATGGCTTTCTGATTTGTCTTTATACCTCAGTGGATGAGTGACGATTATTTTCTTTATGCATTTTTACTTAATTTCTCACTCGCATTGCAAGATTTTCCAGCTCATAAGCATTAGTGAGTGAGTGATGACCCTTTTTTCTTTTAGTCACATACTCACTGCTGAGGTTTCCTTATAAACGAATCCTTCACAACTAAGCGAGTGCCTTCATCATGTATTAATCACTCACTCGTTGATCTTTCTTAACTGATTTTTCTTCATGAGTGACTGAGTGACAACTATCCATTTTTCTATCTGTCACACACCCACGAGCATCTTTTCACTTGAATTTATAACTGAGCGAGTGAGCGATAGCCCACCCTTTCTTTCATCACGCACTCGCAAGCTTAAAATTGGAGACAACAAATCATTGGCGAGTGAGCGGGAACAAAACTTGAACATTTAGTCACGCACTCGCACACTTTATAATATTGCATATGTACTACACAACTGAGCAACAAAGGCCATTTGATAATGAATGCATAATACATTGTGTACCCGCACTGCACAAATTACAACAGTTAAAACCTGTGCGAGTGAGTGCTTTCTAAAATATGACTTCATCATGCACTTGTAGTTTCAAATGATACATATAATAACCAAGCCTGAGTGCATGACCAATCCTAACTTACGGAACTCACTCAATCGCGGACTGAAAAGTAAAAGACCTAGAACCACCGCAATTGCGCGATACTTAAAAATTCAACTCATCGCTAACTCACTGAGACTTTTAACAAAAGAACTTGATCCACCGCGAGTGGGTGACCAACAAGACAAAACCAACTCACTCAGTCATAGATTGATAACTCAATTTCAAAAATGCATCGCAACTACATGATTAAGACCGATTAATGACCCAGTCGCTCACTCTCACACCTAACTTGACTTGACAAGACATGACCACGACTGCGCTATGAAAACTCAAAATTGAGTCGTCGCTCACTCGTGCACTTAAAAGAACACTTTAAAAAATAGCGTGGGTGTGCAACTAAAGCTTAGAACATGGAAATTTGAACATTTTACCACAAAATTAACTTTGTGACATGCGACCACATGGATTTTGAATCAAAAGACGTGGGAAAATTTTCCAAAGCATGGGAATTTGAAAAATTTGATGTGCAGTGCTAACACCTCCCAAGACCCTTAGCTTCCTTCTAGGATCATCCAAGTCCTTCCTTATCTATCTTAGGACTTCTCCAACACCTCTCTAAGAGATGATATCCTTTATGATTCACCTATGGGTATCTACCAACATGCTTCACTACTCTCCTATACTCATTCTTGGATGACTCCAAGTGCCTTTTGGTCCTCTTTCCTTAAAAATTATTTGCAAGATGTGTAATATAAATTTGGACAAATTCTTGAGCTCCACTTGATCCCATTAGGATAGGGTATAAAGACTTTCACAATCAATTTCAAGACCCTTAGTGAATTTGGTCTTTTAGGCCTAATACTCCTTCTAGCCCTAATTGACTAGTTTTTCTCACTTATTTCAAAGTAATCCACAAAAAAACCCAAAAATAAAGTTGATATTCTAATACCATTTTCCAAGGCATGAGATATTTTTTAGGTATTAGGGTTCTAAGGTCTCTGTATAGTGGATTCCTAGAATTAAGGGTAAATAGGGCCAATAGGGCTATTCTGGTGTTGTTTGGTGATTTCTACTTGGAAATGTATCCCAATGGTTTGGGAAAGGCCTGGTGTTCCTAGGAGGTGTTTGTATGACCTCTATTCTTACAAAACCATTCCTGGTTTCATTCTTCCAATCACACACCTGCAATCAAATACCATTAGTTCACTAGAAAACACCTAACTGGGTGCATAGAAATCACCTAAAGCTTGCCACTAAAAATAGCTAGATTAATTCTTAGAACTCCTCCACTCATATTTACACTATATAGAGGCTCCCCTACCATATTCCTCCATACTATGATGGATTTCATGATTGGATTCTATGGGGGATCCATTTTGCTCAAAACTTCTCTGTCAACACCAGCAAACTGCTAAACTAGAAAAGAATTTACAAACCTAATCTAATGAACTCATAGAAACTTTAGATTAAAAAAATGCTTGAAACTATCCCTACTACATGAATACAACACAAGATCTTGTTTTTCAATCCATCTACAAACACTAACTCACTAAAGTAGGCGACTGTAAACAAAAACCAATAATAGAGAAACTTATTTCAAATTCAAAATCCTTCCTACCTTAGCTCACCTCAAGAAATGGGCCTCCTCATGGTTTAATATAATTTTCCATGTTTTTAGGCAGTTATAATAACTACCAAGCCTTAACCAATGAAAGGAACCTTTTCTTGCCAATGTTGTCATGCAACTTGCAAAGTTGCAAATGTTGTCATGACAACTTTTTGACAACTTTTACATTTTTGCCTAAGACATTAAATAATGACCTATAACCTATAGTAAATTATTTAGAAACATCATATGGGTCATTTTAGGCACATTTCAAATCCCTCCTAAGCCTTTAAGGCTTTTAGACCCAAATTTCCACTTTTTAGGCTTCTAGCACTAAACATTATCAAAAAAACAATCAACTAGGTTGGATTGATCCTAGTCAAATCCGCCTAGGTACAAGCTCACAAGACCTTCTAAGGTATAAAAAAATACACCTGACTTGGCTAGGGTCAGTAAAAGCCATAATCAAAATTAAAAATGGGAGTTAGCCTAGGTGCTCCTGCACCAATACCATTCGGGTTAACTGATGTTCATAAATATAATGAATAATGTTTTTAGAGATTTCCTATTTGATTTTATGCTTGCATTTCTAATGATAGTTTGATATATTATAAATCAAATGAGGAGTGTGATAGGATTTTGAGGATATTTTGTAGCACTTGAGAGAGATAAAAGTATTTTAAAATATATCCAAGTGCACCTTCAACTAGGACAAGGTTCATTATTTAGGTCGTCATTTTAGTAGAAGGCATTTTAGTTGATCCAAAGAATATTAATGAAACTATAGAGTGGCCTACACCACAAAATGTTCCTAAATTATGAATTTTTACTAGGCTTTCAAATTACTACAGGAATTTTGCAAAGGGGTTTCTAGAATTGCAACACATATCACTTTACTCCAAAATAAAGAGAAAAGATATGAGTGGACTAAGAAGTGTGAGAAAGCTTTCTAGAATTTAAAGGATAAGCTCATGAAAAGTATGATTTTGAATATATCTAATCCTAATGGGATATTCATGATGATAATTGATGCACCAAGTGAATGTGTATGAGTGCTAATGTAGAATAGGCAAGTAGTTTCATATAAGATTAGGAAGTTGAATCAGTATGAGCTAAACTATGCACCACATGATCTTGAGTTAGTAACCATAGTTAATTCACTTAAAATGTGGAGACATTACCTATTGGGTAAGAAATTTGAGTTGAATATATATCACCTATAACTCAACTATATATTTACTCAATCCAATCTCAATTCTCACTAGAGGATACAGCTAGATTTTCTTAGTGAATGGAAATTTGGTATTGAGTACATCAAAGGGAAGGAGAAAAGAGTAGTAGATGATCTTATTAGAAGTAGGATTATATAAACCATGATTATTATGAGGTTTATTGAGATAAAAATTGGATCAAAACGTCCAAGGAGATGAACACTATTCCAAAGTGAAGCAAGATTTAGAAGAAAATACCTCAAATTATTGAGTTTATGTCTATATGTTTGTGTTATATAGAATCCTTATATACTAAGAAAAAATATATATTCTAGATTTAGGATATTTGAGGAATTTTATCTTCAAGGAAATCTATAACAAAATGTATTTAGGGAACCCAAGGGTAACTAAGATGGAAACAAAGTTGAGATCTCTGTGTTTTTTGTCAATACTCAAGAAGGATGTGAATTTGTGTCTCAATGCTTAGAGTGTTAGTGAATCAAGGCTAAGCATGTACTTCCTGTAGAAATTTTATACCCACAAGATAATGCTAATTCCAAATAGGAAGTAATTAGCATGGAATTTAAGGTTCACCACTTAGTGTGTTAGTTAAGTGGTGGTGTTGTTGTCCCCACCTAGGTTCAAACCTTCATTGGGTCATTGTGATTATGGGCTTGTGCCTTTTCTAATCCAATGTTATTATTAGTTTGGGCCTTAAATTTGTAATATGGGGATGAGATACCCCATGTTTGGCCTTATTGGTTCATATCTCTAGGTAAAAATCATTTCACGTAGATTCAAAGGGCATGTTGTGTCAGTGTCATTGGTCACATTAAAAAGTTTACGAGACACTTAAACAAAATAAATTAGCATGGAATTAATTTAGGAGTTGCCTATGTTTAAAATTAAACATGATAACACTTCATTCTAGGGGATCTTAAGGATGGATCATTAAACTTAGCTAAGAATTTTTTCCAAAATATATTTCATTTGAATAGAATACCAAGTATGATCATTTCAAATTATGATATTATATAAACCTAAATTGTAAGAAAATATAATTCGATGCTTAATTAGGCCCCATTTTAGCATGTATGAGGTTCCAAATTAATTTCTAATATTTAAAATCAACACTACCTACATTTCCAAATTTATTTCCATTTTAGCAACTCCCAAACCAAGTTTGATCCTGTTTTGGTGGGAAGAGGGTGCCAAAACCATCCTCTTCCCTATATTTTTCCTTAAAATTAAAATTGTTGGCCTATCTTGTTGGTTAAGTGGGGTTTCTAGATTCTCGTCAGCCTCCTTTGAGTTTTGAGCCCCAAAACTTTGTGAAAGGTATAAAACAAACCTATCTCTCCTAATTTTGGTAACCATGATCAAGATTTCAAGATCTCTCGTACAATTTCACATACAAGAATTCTCAAGAAAGATCTTAAGCACTCTAAGTTGTTTTTAAAGGAAATATTCTCCATGGTTCAAGCTTCTTTCCCTCATTCAAGGACAAGAAAAGGAGTACATCATCAAGGGAGAAGATCATAGTGCAATAATCCATCTACATACATTCAAGAATCTACATCCATTCAAGCATTCAAGTCTTCAACTCTTCAAGTCATTCTTCTCTCTTTCCTCCCAGAATTGTGGAAAACTAAAATATTTATTGTACAAGGTTTTGTATTTCATGATTTCCTGTTGGGTTTTTGTGTGAATTAAAAGATATTGCATCAACATACGTGATCGCATTCAAAGAAGCATTTGCATTTCCAAGGTAGAATACACTTCATTTTTAGATCTAGTCTTTTCTATATGATGTAACACAATTTTAATTGTTTTATTTCATTTCAAGATTGATTCCAAATTGGGATTTGACTAAGGTAAACCCATCTCTACACAAAAATTTCCTATTTATTTATGTGTAGGTACAAGTGGCATTAGCACCATTTTAGATCTAGAAAGTACAAAACCTAACAAGCAATCTATAACTAAGTTCAGTCAAACCAACTGTGAACAAGATGACCAAATTGCCCTCTTCCTGGGAACAGGATGCCCAAAACTCACTCTTCCCTACAAAGTAAAATCAAAATAAAATCACAGGTCAGTAATGTTCTCTAGTTTCTATTTTCGATACTCGAACAAAGTTTTCCATTTTCTATCACATTGTATATTTTGCAACTTGTAATTTTTGCCTTTTTGTCTACTATCTTGTATCATCCAATGATCTTTATCTAAATCAAATCATCTAAGCATTAAAAAAAATGATCATTGCACTTATTTAGTACTTAACTCTTGTTGAGCCTACTAGGTCATCTTCCTTCTGATTGTGCAATAGGAAATTGGCTCAATCCTGCTTGCTTCCCTTTTCTTACTATACATAGTTGGGCATGACACCTCAACTCAAAAACATAGTATCCTAACTAAGTAGCTATGAAATTTCATTATCAAGACTCATTTACTTGTCTACCCAGGGACATTATTCTTGAAAGGGAACAAAAAGAATATGTGCACTAAGAGTCTTTAAATCCATACTATTGTAACTTCAATAAGGGAAAAATTGAACTAAATATTGTAACAAAAATACAGTAATAATATTAACCATAGTTTTCCATAAATAAATCCAAGATAAACTTATGTTGAAACATCAATTCTTCAACTAACTAAGCTAAATGTTTTTTTCTATTTTGGTTGCAAGAAAAATCATATATTTGTGTTTCTATGGCTCTAGGGATAGACAATTACTAGATTAACAAAATTAGAGAAAATAGCTAAAACTAATCTACTCAAAGAAAATAAAAGGGAATCCTCACCAAGTGGGCCCCTTGGATGAGAATTCCAACTAGCAACTATATCTTTAGAGAATAAACATCCAATACAACTTTATCCACTCATACAAAATGAAAAAACTTTCTTCTTATTTAGGAAATATAGTAAATACAAAAGTACATTACATTACTTGACCAACCAGTTTCTAAAGAAACATAGGAGAAATTATAAAAAAATAAGAAATAAAACTAATTGACTAGTTCAACACCTCAATCCCTTAAATCTAGGGAGAGTACTTTCAATAAAAATAAGAAAATAGGAAAGATCAAGAGTGGAACAGGGTGGACTACATCCAAACCATAGCTCACACCAAACCTTTTCCTAAATTTTTTCTATAATTAAGCATGATAAGAAGTTAGGAAGATAAATTCTCTTCCAACCATTTTGAAGAAATATTCTATAAAGTTGACAAATAGACTGCTTCTCATAACCACACTCACTTATTCCTCCCTTGATGTCCATTAATTGCTTCAAAATACCTACCATGCCTTGATGAATAATTTACTCCATCACAACACCCCAAGACTTACTCAATAGCTACATTCAAAAGGTCAATACCTAAGTATATACTTGCACATTCATTGATATTTCAAATACAACAAATACCACAATCATTCATCAGAATATATTTATATTACATTCATAAGTATCATAGTTTTATAAAAAAATACACTAATATAGAAAGATAGTTCTTCATCAAGACTTAACAAAAAGGTATAAAACCACATAGTTCATAGGCTTAAAAAAACAAAAATGTCTATAGTAGCATAAAAGTATCTAATAAAGGATAGATAAATGGAGCTCATCATCCCCCCCAACTTAATTTCATGATGGTATTTCAACAAGTGAATTATGGTTCTTTACCTTTTCTATCAAACTAAAATTGTCCATTGTAGTATGCTCTGTAGTTTTAATAAATGGATTCTTGAAAAAACCTAGATCTTTCTTCAATTTTTCCCATCGCAAATTCTCCTTATTAAAATCATAAAAATTACTCCCTTCATAGTATGGAACTCGCCATCATAGTAGAGGTGGATGGAATATTAATGGGATTCATTTCTCTTGTTGACTCCTACCCATTTGCATATATGTAGATACTCGACGGAGTGCTACATGGAAATTTTGTACTAAGTATAGTTCAATTTTCTTAAGGTCATCTGCTAACCCATTATATCTGTAAGCCAAATTCCAAAAGAATTTTTTTTATCTGAGCTTCCATATCCATAAGTTCTATATGAACTTTCTCCATTAATGCCATTACCTTGGCTAGTTGATCAGGGTTATAAATTAACTTATTCCATTCATAAAATATCCTATCAGGATCATCATCTTCAACCCTTAGAGGTAAAGAAAAAATATGTTCCATTTCTTCATATTCTTTGCATTGTTCCCCTCTAGTATTCTGATTTTGTACATAGGACATAAAATATCTCAACTGAATATCCCCAATAGGTAATAATGGATTCCGTCTAGAATAAAATGACACAACATAATTATGTACATAAAATTCACACAATATTTTATGTCATGGTGTAGCAATTTCATAAGCAAAGAAAAAATCATCAGGAATGATAAGGGATGAAAGAAGCCCTAAAAATTCTCTTGACAATTTGTAAGAAATCTACAACTATTCTAATTGTAATGCATAAACTCTGAGAGGTGACCTACGATCTATAAGCTAAGGTACTAGAGTACTTATAGTCTATGTTCTCTCCTTCATGTTTTCAATTTCCTCATCCTTTCTTGAGAGTTTTTCTTCTAGCTTCTCTTTTTCCTTTTTTCTAATATTTCTCCCTTTCTTCCATTCATTTCCATAATTATAGTGCAATAGATACCCATGATGAGAATGATGGTGTGAGTGCACCTATTTAAACAAAATGTACCTATTGTTGTTGATCTCTCCTTATTTCTTCAATGCTTGATACCCTCTTAGATACTCTTACAATATTCTCTAATCTACTATATGCTTACTCTTCATTCAATTTTTCCTTATCATTTTGTTCTCCTTTCCCTTGCTTATTCACATCATCAAATTCTTGATCATTTTGTAAGTTACTAGAGTGAATTGACACTTCATCTGTGTCTTCTAATTGAGTGGTCTCTCTAGCATGGTCACTCCTTGTTGCATCATTTGATGTGGAAGGGGTTTGAAATGTTGTAGTAGGCCTAATTTTTGTTGGAAAATGGTATGTTTTTGGAGTGATATGTTACACTTGAGGGTTGTCATTAATGGAAACACATCTAGAATGATGATCGCTTGAAGTATTTTTTAGTTTTGGATATACAGATAGAAAAATGACTAAGTATAGTAAATAGAAATAAAGAGTATAGGAGTATAGTTTTGAATAGCAAAGATAGTATATGATGCATGGGGATATGCGAGCTTAAGGGAAGAAATTTTGGATTATGTATGACCTTCTGGTAAGGTTTCTTGAGTTTTTGTATTGATCTCAGTGAGTTACAGTATTTTGAAGTCATGGGAAGATAGAGTAATAGGGATACAAGACAGGTGAACAATCATGATGATTGAGGGAGTATGTCATGGACTCCTACCATGCTAAGTTGGATTGTGATTATGGATTATGAAGAGATTTTTGTAAAGTGAGGTGTGTATGTAAGTGATGAGATGATATGAAGTAGATGGAATACATGGATGCATTGTGATGCTAGATAGATGTGAGATACAACAGGAACTATCTAAGCATAACTGATAATTGTAATGTTCACTACTGAGAGTTAGTTACAACAGAACTATCTCTAATTGTAAGATCAGTGTGCTCAGTATACCTTTAACAGGTTTTTGTATTCCACTAACAAGGAAATATACTAATGTAATATTAAGCTCCTAACAGGACTACGTCTCCTAACAGGGACACTATAATTTTAGTGCATATTTGTTGGTACCATCCCCACCAGGGTTTTCCCTTGCCCAGGGTTTCCTCGAAAATAAGTTTTATGAGTTATGTGTTGTGTTCTTATGTTTTTCATTTTAGTAATTATATGGTTAAGTTGGAATTTGTTAAGTTCATGTTTAAAGTGTTTTAATACTGATTCACCCCCCTCTCATTATTACTTAATCCTAACAATTGGTACTAGATCTTTTGGCCCTTGGAAAGAAAGTTTAACAACTTAAGGGAGATCGAGATGGATTTTGAAAGCTTGGAAGAAAAATTTGAAGAGGCACTTGAAGATCTTGACAAAGCTAAAGCGGAGAATGGTGACTTGAAACTTAAATTGAGAAGAGAAGAGGGATTCATTAAGAAAATAAAAGAACAGCTTGAACTTTCTAGAAGTCAAAGACAAGATCTTAAAAAGAGGATTTAGACTATGATGATTCAGATCAGATAATGCATCTTGAGCGAGAGAAAGATACCTTAAAGCTTGATTATGAAACTAATTAACTATAGATGGATAAAGAGATTCAACAAGAAAAGGAGGCCAAGAAAAAAATTGAAGAAACCTTGAAGGATGCTAATATTCAGATGGGACAGATGAAGACTGAACTTGAACACTACAAGAACAAGTATCTGGAATTAGAGAAATACAATCAGATCATAAAAGGAGAACTTGTTGAGGCAAAGAATCATATTGAGAAACTTCACATGAGTAGTAACTTGATCAATTAACAGAGAGATAAACAAAAACCTAAAAGAGACATGACTGGTGTTGGCTTCAATGAAGCTAAATGTTTAAAGAATCAAGAAGAAAAATCTGAAGTGAAGATTGATGGATAAACACTAAGCTTGAAGAACCTAAAGAATAGATCAGACCTTTCAAAGGTAGATATTTTCGTTGTAACAAGATTGGACACATGATGAGAGATTTCTGAGGTAAAGACCCTTTCAAACCTTTTACTGGTTATTGTGCGTGTGAAATTGTGTTATATACCTACAACTGCAAACACACACTTCAATAAACTATTATAGGGTTAGCTAGTTAGAAAATGACAAAATCAGAAGACTGAAATGCCCAAGGCTAACTAATATTGGCTCATTTCCTTGTAGTAGGCAGGAGTTTGAATCTTTCTCTTAGGTCATTTCAAGAAACAATGACTACACTAGATCCTAAACAAAGGATTTGAAAGCTAAATGAAATGATTATTCTATATGATATGCAAATTGAAATGTTTATGTTCTTTTCAAAGCCCAAATTGAAAGTGCTTTAGATTATGAATTTTGCATGCAACTAACAAAAAAAAAATAACAAATCTAAGTAATTGAAACTAAGAATGCAAAATGCTTGAATGCTAAAAATAGTATAATAACAATAGCAAAAACTGGGATCCTTTGTGAAGGAAAAGAGCTTCTCTTTTATAGAAAATATTTGTCAAATCAACGGTCAAGATTAGAGGAAATGAGTGGATCAAATTCAATTTAAGGAAGCCCAATCCTTGTGCAGGAAATTTGATTGGTCAAAATATTCATTTGACTGAACTGAGTGATCAACCTTTTTGGAAACTTCCAAAATCATTTTCAGTTAGCAACTTTGTTTCCAAAATGATCATTAGTTAACTGAGTGGAATTGGATTGTTTCCAATTTGATAATTAGTTAACTGAATTTGATGATTTCATATGCATTTTTAATAATTTAAATGATTTTGAATGCATATTTGTTTTTATTAATTAATTTAATTCCCTTTTTTATTTAATTGACAAATATTGCAATTTTATTTAATTAATATATCACAAATATCAATTAAATAATTAACACAAGATTTTTTTTCCAATGTAATGTGATTTTAGGAATTAATTAATAAGTCAAGTAAGATGATCGATTAGGACCTAGGGTTTATATTAGAAAAATAATGAAATGAAGAGCAAGGAAATTGTTTAATCTAAGAGTTAGGTTTAAGAAGTGTTACCATGAATTACGTAAAACCAAGTGCATACACCAAAGCAACAAAGAAAGGAGACAATATTTTTGAAGGGGGAAAAGCGTAAAAAAACCCCCGTGATAATATTATGAATGGGCAAATTCAAGAAGAAGAGAAAAATTGTCTAGTGTATATTCAAGAGAGAAGGAGAGCCATCTCTTTAATAGAGAGGTGAGGAGGGAGTTATATTGTAACTCCCATTTCTATGAATGCCACATTTCATAAAGTGTGTGCCACTTGTGTTATTTCCTCTTAGGGAGGAATCTAAGGGATACCTTGGTTTACCCCATTTAAATAATGCAACCAAGGGATAAAAAATACATAAAATGAATTATCCTCACAAGAGGACAAAATAGGTGTAGGGATTCCATAGGAATCTCCTACTTACATAATGCAAGTAAATATTAATTTCTAACACCCCCCTTTAATCTTTACTTGGGGTTT
>MU227282.1:889126-909630 GCA_018584345.1 Thuja plicata
GGGATAATAACCACAAGTGGATCTCCCATAATTGGGATCTCCCTTTAGATATGAATCAGTAAAATTTGATAAAGTAAAAACATATTGAGAATCATTAAATACATCATTCATTTCATAAAGAGATTTTCTAAACCAAATGAAATCATCACTAGATGCAGAATTAAAAGTAGAGCTAGTATAGTCACTATCAATAATATTACCATTATCATAATGAGGAAGATTAGAGTTTAGATAAGGAGGTTGGTCCTCCATAATAACCATTTGAGTGTCACAAAATTTATAATCCACTTTGGAGCAAATAGGAACGTCATCTCTTGTAATACATGAGGGAAAAGTGACATTGAGAAACGTATCAATAATTTTATCTTCTTGTTCTAAAATATCATCAAAAGCAGAATATGTATGAGAATAAGAAACATCATCAAACTGTAACATGTTATCTCTATGAGGAAAATACGAAGTGAGAAGATCATCCCCAAAACAAATATCATCACATGGGTCATCCCAAATAGGAAAGTCATTTAAAGGATACACAATGTCACAGTGCAGTGTAGAGTTTGGGTGAGTTTGAAATGTGTTCTCCAGGACATGCCGAGCCTCATGAGCCTCAGTAAAATTGAAGATAAGGTGATATAAGTATAGATTTAAAGAGAATCCAATTAGACCAAATGCTTCCTCATCTTTCAACTGCCAGGAATCATGGTCAGCCTGAGAAGCGGTGGATGTCAGTTTCAAAATTGGTGAAGACACAATATCCAAAAGGTGGCGAGATTTAAAAAAAGTAGACATGTGCATCCTCCAAACAAAATAATTTGAATGTGTAAGTTTAAAATTTGGCATTAATGTTGTCATGATGAAATAAGGAAAAAAAAATATTGAGAACCTTAATATAATTTAAGCAATTAACTTGGATTTGATTACTCAAAAAAAAAAAAACTAAATAAAAGTGATTAAACTTACATGAATTTAAAAATTTAAAAGGAATGAGATTTAAATAAATATATGAATAAATGAATTACGATGAGATTAAAATGAATAACAAGTGAAAAATAAATGCTTATAAATATGTCACCATAATAAAGAGTCAAAGATAAAATAACGTTCAAACTAAGCTATAATTAGTTAAACTATTAAAAAGTTAGATTCCTCCTGCAAAAAAACTGTTAGTTATAATGAAAAAAAACTGCAACAATGGAATAAGGAGGAGCTGCAAGTGAAATTGAATCAACAGTTATAAACTGAATGCAATGAGAGTAATCTGCAACTATTAACAAATGAGTAACCTGTAAAACAAAACAAAAAATGTTAGAGCAATAATTAGCCTGCAGCCTCTATTTTTTTTAAAAATAGTACTGCAAAGATATGATGAGCGGCAACATAGTGCTAAAAATGGGAAGAGCACAATGAAGAAATAGGATATAATGAAAGCTGCATAAGTAAAATGAAAGAAAATGTTACCACTACAAAATGATGAAGAGAGACATGCTAAAGAAGAATAGAAAAAGTTATTAAAACGTTATATCTGGTGATAAAAAGTTTCAAAGAGAATAATAAAATGATTTATAATGACCAATAAAGTTTATAACAGAAAAAAAAATGATTATAACATTTATAACGTTGTAATAATGTAGGAGGATTTTGGGCTCTTCCTCTGTTCATCCGCTTTGTTTGCAATTCATGCATAAATGAAGTTGCAATGATACACTCAGAATGGAGTTGAAAAATAGGGGGTGCACTAATTGTTTTTACAGAATGCATCCAGGTAATGTGGTCTCTTGAGTTGCAAAGATGGAAAGATATAACCAATGCGTGTTTGTTGAAAATGGTATATAATCCTTCGCGTAGGGTATGGTAGCATGCTCAATATTCACAAAGTGGATTTGTTGAGGAATGTGTATCCTCGTTGTTAGTGCTCAAATGGTGAACAAGGTATTGTATTTTTGGATGCGGTGTGGGATATGTCTGCAAAATATGGAAGCAACTATCATGGATGTGATGGAAGAGACTAAGGAGAGGCCACACAATCAAGGAGCAGGAAGAATACACAAAGAGAAGCAGGAAAAAATAAAAAATACACAGAAAATAAACAACGAACAGATTTAAATTGGATTATATATTATATATTAGTTTATTCAGCACCAAACAACAAACAGAAAGTGTTGTAAAACAAATGAAACTAAATATATGTATAACCCTCCAAGAAATAATGATACAACCCTGCAGATGGAACCAAGATGAAAATAAGAGAGATATAACAATGAAGTTGATTCCTGCAATAGATGTTAGAAAAAAGTTGAGAACAAAGATAAAAATAAAATAACTTTGCAAATGAAATAAGGAAGCCTGCAAAAACCTAATACAAATATTATAACAAAAAACCAACATGCACACAGATATATATAAACAGAGTTGAAAACCTCAAATAGAAGAATATTAGAATTGATTAAATCCTGCACCAAATTTGATTTTTTTTTCTCAATAAGATTAGTAAAAAAAATCATGAAATAAACTCTCTCAAGAGTCTCCAATATTGGAGTGCACCAAGATATGGTAGCTCTTTTACCTACACACTCACGAAATGATTAAACCAACCTGATCTGATACCATATTAGAAAAATAATGAAATGAAGAGCAAGGAAATTTTTTAATCTAAGAGTTAGGTTTAAGAAGTGTTACCATGAATTACGCAAAACCAAGTGCATACACCAAAGCAACAAAGCAAGGAGACAAGATTTTTGAAGGGGGGGAAGCGTAAAAAAAACCCCGTGATAATATTATGAATGGGCAAATTCAAGAAGAAGAGAAAAATTGTCTAGTGTATATTCAAGAGAGAAGGAGAGCCATCTCTTTAATAGAGAGGTGAGGAGGGAGTTACATTGTAACTCCCATTTCTATGAATGCCACATTTCATAAAGTGTGTGCCACTTGTGTTATTTCCTCTTAGGGAGGAATCTAAGGGATACCTTGGTTTATCCCATTTAAATAATACAACCAAGGGATGAAAAATACATAAAATGAATTATCCTCACAAGAGGAAAAAATAGGTGTAGGGATTCCATAGGAATCTCCTACTTACATAATGCAAGTAAAGATTAATTTCTAACAGTTTAGGTTAGATCAGCTCGAATTAGATATATTGAGGAATTGCATGTTTGATTTAGGACTTAGGGTTTCTTGATTAATTGTTGAGATTGGGGGTCTAGGGTTTAGATGACCATTTTTATGTGATTACATTTACCCCTCTTTGAATTGATGTGCGATTAGCACATTGATTCAAAGACCTATTAGTGAGAAGACACATAACAGTTTGATTTGAAGCGATGAAACTATCCTTTTGAAGAAGAAGAAGAATGACTCCGAGCTTGATTGGATGGAGATTGATCAAAATATATAAATAGAATACTCAGTTTTATTTGAAGTGATGAAATTTATCATCTTTAAATAAATCTTAAACCTTTTGATTGGTTTAAATGAATAACTAGTTTGATTTGAAGCGATGAAACTGATTACCGTTAAGAGATCTGATTAGCAAGCAAATTGACTTGACTTAAAGAAATGAAGCCAATTTGATCAATGTATCTAGTTTCAATAATGAATAGCTTGTATAAGAATGATCTTGTCTGGTTTCAAGTGTATTCATCATTATATGAGACCATTGATTAGGTTGCCTTTGATTTTTAGATGATCTTAACTTGATTTGATGCGATCAAGCTAAGATGCCCCAAGCCATGGGGTTTTGATTTAGGATGTGATCACTGGAATGTTGATGTCCTGATCCTTCCTCCTCGGGAGAAAAATAAAAATATGGCTAGGTGCGCCAGTGATGAGAAGCAATTCAATTGATAGCATGATGCAAAAAGAAGTTGATCTGATTAGAAATATGTCCCAAGTGGTTAGGACAAAAGATGTACTTGATGGGAGGTCATTTTTTACTAGATTTGACCAAAAGTATGATACATGGATTGATTAGAAGAAAATAATGAGAGATTTCCATTGGTTCAAAGTCTAGAAGACTAACTGTGCAAGCGGTCAACTGTAGTTGACTGAAAAATTCAAATGTTAAAATAACAAGCAAGATGATTTTAGATTTCAATTTTGATCCTGTAAATGGAATCAAGATAGTAAATATTAATGAGGGGTGTCATTTTTGCACACAAATGACCACTTGATGATGAGAAGATTGATCTATTGGAACCTCAGATCCTTTACATTGGAAAGAGATATCAATATTATGCAGATTTCAACACCATGTAGATGCAGATGTAGACTAACATTAATGCAACCTAAGGTGTAGTCACTGAACCTTTAGCATCAAAAATTTTCATCATCGAGTGTTTTTGGAACATCGGAGTCGATACAATCCATACTGGTACCACTGTGACCATAAGAATATGAATATAAATTTCATTAGATAAGATATTAGAAATTAACATAAGCATCGTGGCACAAAAGTTGAGATGACCTGAACATTGTTTCTAGTTGATGTTGCAACTAGTATCGAGGCATTCAAAGCCAAGATATACATGAGTTCAATCTTGTGTAAACAAGAAAAGCAATAACAGTCAAGGAGATAGTTCCCACCTTACCTTGGCATACAAATAAACATGATCGAGGGATGTGAGGCTTTTCCACCTTAATGCAGGAACTCTTACCACATGCACCATGTTTATTTGACGTTGTAGGTTCATTGAGACCACACCAAAAATTAGTAGAGAAATAAAAGATTAACAAAAAATCAATGAAAACAAACAACATACAAATAGAAGCTCAGCATACTTCAGCCAATTTCAATGTTTTCAGATGTGTATATGTAGGAGGTGTTGAGAAAGACCGTCATGCTAGTGAGTGTGATGTGTTTTATTTCTATTGATTTAATGTTACATTTGCGGTATCCAATGTGTGTTAAGAAACACAAATGCGTCCAAAGATAGTGTTAAGAAACACTTTTGATTAGGGTGTTGAGAAATACCTGTTGCGTCAGTAGCAAGTTGTCCTTCAGAAATGACAAGATTACTGAATTTGGTGTGAGCCAAAGATTTGATATGATTGGGGACCCATGCCCCATGGTAAAAAACTCTAATTGTGATGACTAACTTGACTCATGTTGTGAGGACAAAGCCGATTTGATTTCCCCCAGACTATGATTTTGGATCGGCTTGAAGCCTTGAGGGTTCTCAAAAGAACGTCCGAAGTGTTCATTCTCAAGCAAGATCACATTGGTTTGCCCCTCTGTCTACCAAGGGAAAAATGAATATAGAAATGTAGGCTTATAGAGCAGCACTAGATAGCATATAGGATAATGACTTGATGTCATGAAAAGAATGTAGTAAAAAACAATGGACATGTCAAGAAGTTTTTGAGAAACTATTTTGCATTTTTTGTTCTCCATTTTGATCAAGACTAAGGGGTCAATAGGATAGGACAGTATGATTAGTATAAAGGATGATGGAGGCTATGAGTGAAAGGTTTTTTTATTATGGTAGGAATTCTCAAAGATAGGATAGATAGGCTTGGGATAAGCAAGATCATGATAGGGTACCATGGATGAGAGAAAGTGAATATGTTTATGGAAAGGATAATGCATGTCAAGAGGCATCGTGTTCATGGATAGGCTCAACCTTGTCAAGATCATCAGAAGTAATATCGATGCTCATGGGCTTGTTTGATGTAAGATATGATGGATAAAATGACATGGAAGGAGCTTGCCCCAAGTGAAGAGTGCAAGTAGGAGGAATTACACATGACGCCTATTTGCTAGGTTTTAATCATGGTACTTCTCCAAGGTGCCATAAGAAGTGGTTTTCACCATAGCATGGATTTATTTCTCTTTAATTTTTCTACCAAGGTGTCTATTTACCATATTTCCACCAAGGTACTTTTTTCTTTATTTCTCTTTTTTGTAATTTTGATTTTATGGATGAACTTAAGCTTATTTATCTTTGGATAGTGCTCCTTTGAAGGATATGCTATGATGGGCCAAGGCTATTGAAAGTATGCTCAAAGATGTTGATAAGGTGATGGTAGAGAAGAATGATATGGAGGATAAGGGAGATGGTAGCCAAGGATTTATGTGATGGATTGGATATGAGGAATGGAAGGATATGAGATGGATGGGTAGGAGGTAGGTGTAGGATATTGGATAGGGTATTGAAGGGTTTTTGTAGAGGTAGATGGAAAATGTGACAAGATCAATAATGACACAACCCTTGAAGAGTAGTGGATGAATGGAGGAAAAATAGATGGAAGAGCTTGAGACTTTGATGTATGAGTGGATATAGATCATGGTACATGAGGACCCAAGATGGATGGAGAAGGGGGTGAAGTATTCAAGGTAATGGATTTTGGGACATGATGACCCAAAATAGAGTTATAAGATGGGAGATGTTTAGATGGAGATGAAGTGGAAGACTTTGGGCGCCATAAATGTGCATGTGAAATTGTGTCAAATACTTGTACCTGCAAACACACACTTCAATGATCTATTACGGGATTAGCCAATTAGAAAATGACAAAATCAGAAGACTGAAATGCCCAAGGCTAACTGAAATCAGCTCATTTCCTTCTTGTAGGCAAGAGTTTGAATCTTGGTCTTAGGTCATTGCAAAAAATAGTGACTACACCAGATCCTAAACGAAGGATTTGAAAGCTAAATGAAATGATTATTCTATATGATATGCAAATTGAAATGTTTTTGTTCTTTTCAAAGCCCAAATTGAAATTTCTCTAGATTATGAAGTTTGCATGAAACTAACAAAAAAATAATAATAAAATCTAAGTAATTGACACTAAGAATGCAAAATGCTTGAATTATTGAATGCTAAAAAAAATAGTATAATAACGATAGAAAAAACTGGGATCCTTTGTGAAGGAAAAGAGCTTCTCTTTTATAGAAAATCTATGTCGAATCAACGGTCAAGAGTAGAGGAAAGGAGTGGCTTAGATTCGATTTAAGGAAGCACAATCCATTTGCAAGCATTGGTCAAAAGATTCAGTTGACTGAACTAACTGATCAACCTTTTTGGAAACTTCCAAAATCATTTTTCAGTTAACAACTTTGTTTCCAAAATGATAATCAGTTAACTGAGTGGAACTGGATTGTTTCCAATTTGATAATTGGTTAACTGGATTTGATGATGTCATATGCATTTTTAATAATTTAAATGATTTTGAATGCATATTTGTTTTTATTAATTAATTTAATTCCCTTTTTATTTAATTATTATATCAAAAATATCAATTAAATAATTAACATAAGGTTTATTTGCCAATGTCATGTGATTTTAGGAATTAATTAATATTTTAAGTAAGATGATCAATTAGGACCTAGGGTTTAGGTTAGTTTAGTTCAAATTTGATAGATTGAGGAATTGTCTATTTGATTTAGGACTTAGGGTTTATCAAGATTAGGGTTTCTTGATTAATTGTTGAGATTGGGGGTCTAGGGTTTAGATGACCATTTTTATGTGATTAAAGTTATTGCTGTAGCTGTTATGCATATAGGAATAAGAAGTTAGAATGCATGAAACCTAATCAATAAAGATTACATTAGTGAGGAGACAACAACTAAGACAACATGTTACAAATGTAATAACCTTGGGCACATTGCAAAATATTGTAAGTTGCAAGTTAATCAGAATAGGTCACCTCCTATATGCTACAAATGCAACAATCTAGGGAATATAGATAAGTTTTGTAGGTATAATAGAACTGATAACAAAAAAGGACCACCTCCTATGGTTATAAAGAAGAATATTGGTGATACTGGTAAGAGTCTTGCAGAGTACAGATGTGGATTTGAGATTTTTTTCAAGAAAATAGAAGATGTCAATAGTAATAAGGTATGGAAGGTAAAATAATCTAGTGAGGATAAGGTTTAGGGAGAGTCAGTAGATGCTACTGAGTCTTCTCCTGGTGCTAACATTTCTACATCAACCTAGATGGCCAAGCATGTCCTTAGGGGGAGCATTGGAAGAATACATCTCAAATTTATCCAGCCCCTAAATTTGAGGAGTAAGATCTTGTGAGCTTAGGGAGAGAATGTAGAGATTTTTTGGAACACATATATGTGATTGCATGGTTTTATATATCTATTTACTATGATTTCCAGATTTCTACTCTACTGGTCTGTGTGCAAAAATGATTTTATTGGGAACTGCATCATTTTTCACTCAGGGAAGTATAAGGATAATTCAAAGAACATAATTGAAAAATCATTTGCAGAGTAGAGCCTAAGGAGAATAGAGTCTTAAGAAGAAAAAGAGTTGGAGAAAGTATATTGAAGAGTTTGATCAAAGCAGAGATCTCGCATTTCCATAGTAAAAGGTATTTATATCGATTGTGAACCTTTTAAAATGGATACACCTATGATTTTTGATGTTGTAGAGAGACATGGGTATAAATTCAAGAAACACCCTTTCAAATCTACTAAGGATGACCCTGAAGGTGCATTTTCTCAAACACCCAATGAATTTTTACATGTCAAAGATATTAGGACATATATACATTGCAAGTTTAAAGCTTTGGGAGATGAAGAAATTGCTACAGAGATGGAAAAAATGTTAGGTGATGATGGAAAGATGAAAGATGAGTTCACACACCTAAATTACCTGAGAATTATGAAGATAAATAAACTTCACAAGTTTGATGAAGAAGAATGGATAAAGATCTTATTGAGTAGAGTTCATTATTAGTTCATATGGCTTGGAGATCAGCTTGTGAAGATCTGTAGTGACTTTATTCATGCCATAATAGGATTGGACAATATTGGTATAGTACATGTTGTTGAGAAGAATACCAAGAAGATGGTAGAAAAACTCACATATTCATAGTGGGATAGGAGAGAGATGACCGTCAACAATGTATTCCAATAGGATGTAAGAATGATTACTATAATTTTGGGCTATAAACTCCATTATAGCATCTGTCTAAATTATGTATCAGCAAGTGTTTAATCTTAATATCTTATAATATGGTGAAGGAAAACATTAAGTATAATATATGCAAAGTATTAACACAAAAATTCTTGGAGAATGTAAGGTAGATAAAGAAGGACAAGTCTAAAGGATTCAGATTTGGATCTTTGTTATTACATATGTACATTCACATTGTTCACAAATTTCTTGGTATGCACCCTAGAGCATGAAAAGACAATATACCTACTGGCATTCAAATTTATCAGAGTTATAGGAGACAGAACAACACATGGGTAGATGGTGAAATTTTTTCTATGATCAAAATCCTACAGAGAAAAATGAAGGCAATAGTGGAAAATTACAAGGTCTCAATATGTTTCATAGTTGAAACTGATTGTGTATGCTTTGAGATAGTTATACCTAGAAAGAAATGGCAGTTTCAACTAGGCTATGAGGTAAGTTCTAAAGTTCTAATGATGAAATTAGAACACATTTTAGCTTTATAAGTTGATTCATCAGAGGAAAGATGGGGAACTTATGAGGAGAATTCAGAAAATATTAGTGAAGAACAAGCTAGAGCATTAAGGAAGAGGAAAATAGAAAATGTAGTTGATGATTTGGCATCCAAGGAAGGAATATCCAAAGAGGAAATGAAAGAAGTGAGGAATAATATAATAGAGAGAGCTTCTAGGTTGGTAAGCACTGCTACTACAACCCTTCCACCTCCTGAAGTTGTGTAGATATTTAGTCCACTTTTTATTGTGATAGATGTAACTACGCCCTCACCTCCACATAAGAAATCATAAGAAGAGACAACAAAGCTAGTACCTAGAAGAAACACAAGGTCCACTAAACTAGACTCGCCTCCTAAGGAACATAGGACAAAAGGAGAAGAGAAGAAAGCTGAAGAAAAGACTACTAATGTGAGACAGCTTTGGAAGCCTGATATGAAAATGCTGGAGAAGAGAGTTATTGAGCAAGGGAAGCTTGTTTCATTGAAAAAATACTATGAAAGGTATGAAGCTTCTGACAAACTTCTTATTGAAGACATGGTTATTAAACATTTACTTGTCTTTAAGAAGAATTTGTTAGAGATAGAAAGTAGTATAGCTGAGGAACTTTATGAGAAATAGGAGATAAGGAAGCAATTCACACAGAAGGAAGAATAAGTAATTAGAGAATAAGAAATTGAAGGCATGTTGCCTATTGTATCTGTTAAAGAAATGCAGAGGATATTCAATAAAGTTAAGCCCCTATTGAGAACCAAGACAAGAGTAGTGAAGATAATGGGAAGAAGATATGATGAAGTTACTAAGGAGACATAGAAAGCCATAGAGAAATCCTTAATGGGAACTCAAACTAAGGGCATCTCACCACCTAAGGCTCCTGAGCCCAAATCCATTGAGAAAGGAGAATCATCAAAGAAAGTTGAGATAAATCTTGATAAACCAATGAGCGAAGATGCTAGTAGTTTGTAAGTACTATGAAGCAACCATATTTTTATGTTTTTGGTGTACCTATGTCATTGGGCACTTAACAAGATGTGAATGACCCATTTGTGGAGAATACAAACATTGGAGGAATCAGTAACAAGGGTATGATAGAGAAATAAATTCAGAAATAAAACATTAATGCAATAGTGGAAGTTTCAGCCATTAATGTTGAAGATTCCTCACCTTTATTGTTGGAAAGTGCAGACAAGTCTTTGAGTGTTGATGTTGAGAACATGGATGAGGATGAGTTGATGAAGTTGTACTTCATCACATTTAGTAAAGCTAAATAAATATCTGAGAAGAAAGGAAAGAAGAAGACTAAGGTAATGAAAAGAGTGATTAACACTTTGAACAAATTACTTCTAACAACTATTATTGTTCAGGGAAAAGATGATGCAGAGAACTTGGACAAGGCACTTGATGACTTTGACAGTCACTATGAGTCTTTAGAGAAGATCGTAGAATAGAAGTCTGAAAAGAAATATCTCGTAAATAAATTGGAGGAAGTATGCAAGTATATTTCTTGGGACTTGGGCATACTGAACAAGACCACATCAAAGGCAAAAGGTTGTGTTGCACAAGGCAAGAAGCTATATAGTTATTGTATCAACCCTATCAGACATTTCAAAAACATTGAGGACATAGTAGTGAAGGATAGATCTACTTTGGATAAATTGATGGATAGTTGTGAGACCTCCTCAATCTGTATTGGAGATAGATAGAGAGGTGTCCAAGATTTTGGATAAACTGAGTGATCTAGATATTGAAAGAGGGATATTTATGACAATATTTGGTTTGTTGAAGAGTGTAATCACTCCCAAGCTATCAATTCTTGAGGCACATATCTCTGACATGGAGAAGCCAACAAAGGCCCTTACAAAAAATATGCCTACTGACTTGAAGCCAGTAGAGACTTCTTCATTTTCATTGAACCAACTGATTCATGTGAGTTCTATTTTGGTGAAAACTTGGACTAAGGAAGTGAAGATATTGGAAGACTCTTTTCAAGATGTATTAAAAATGGTTTAATTCTCTGGTAAGAAGTAGTACAATTTTGATGCATTCTACATTTTTGTATACCTTTGTCATTGTTGTCAAAGGGGGAGAAGAGAAGAAATGAAAAATGGAGATATATGTATAGAGAAGAGATAAAGAAGATATGAAAATATACATATATCTTTTTGGTATTGACATTTAACTATTTTTAACTAAGTGTTGCCATCAATGCCAAAGGGAGAGATTATTGGCAAGTGTTACATTTTTGGAGTGATATGATACACTTGAAGGTTGTCATTTATGGAAACACATCTGGAATGATGATCACTTGAAGTTTTTTTTAGTTTTGGATATACAAATAGCAAAATGACTAAGTACATTAAATAGAAATACAAAGTATAGCAGTACAGTTTTGAACAACGAAGATAGTATATCATGCATGGGGACATGTGAGCTTAGAGAAATACATTTTTGAATATGTATGACCTTCTGGTAAGGTCTCTTGAGTTTTGGTATTGATCGCAGTGAGTTACAGTATTTTGAAGTCATGTGAAGATAGAGTAACATGGATACAGGACAGGTGAATAGTCACAATGATTAAGGGAGTATATCGTGGACTCCTAACATTCTAAGTTGGATTGTGATTGTAGATTACCTAGTCTTTGGTAGTGTATGGTTTCCGACTTTGTATTTACTCTTTAAGCATATATTAATTCTATTTTTTAATGTATTAGAGAGCTAAATGAATGATGTAATATATATATATATATATATATATATGAAGAAATTTTTATAAAGTGAGGTGTGTATGTAAGTGATGAGATGATATGAAGCAGATGGAATGCATGGATTCATTGTGATTTTAGAAAGATACGAGATATAACTGGAACTATCTAAGCATAGCTAATTCTTGTAATGTTCACTACTGAGAGTTGATTATAATAGAACTATTTATGATTGTAAGAGCAGTGTGCTAAGTATACCTTTAACCAGGTTTTGTATTCCCCTAACAAGGAAATGTACTAATATAATATTCAGCTCCTAATAGGAATAGGTCTCCTAACATGGACACTATAATTTTAGTGCATATTTGTGGGTACCATCCCCACTGGGGTTTTCCCCTAACTAGGTTTTCCTCAACAATAATTCATGGTTATGAGTTATGTGTTGTGTGCTTATGTTCTTTTCATTTCAATAATTATATGGTTAAGTTGGAATTTGTTAAGTTCTTGTTTAAAGTGTTGTAATAATGATTCACCCCCCTCTCGATATTACTTAATCCTAACACTTTTAATTGGTTCACTTGTCTATTCTTATCTCTTATCAGATAATTTTTTCTCTAATTTAGTTGAAATTGGAATATGGATAGCTTTAATTTCCTTTTTTCCCATTGGTTTCATAAGTTTCCCCTGAAGCCTGCAACTTATTCTAATGGTCTTTGCAGGAGATTTATTAACTATTCTATTAACCTTTGTTTATTTATTTTCAATCTTCTTATTCTTTTTGGTGGCTATAGGTTATTTTGTCTCTATTTCTTTTGATTTGGGGGTTTTAGTGCTTTCAGTTTCAAATATTTTAGTTTCATCCTTTTCCTTATCACTTTCTACTTCTTTTTCATCTAATTTATTCTTAGTCCTACTCAAATTTTTTTATGCATGGGTCTCTGCTAGAGTAGGCTTAGGAGTGCGACTAGTTTCTTTATTGGTTCTAGCAAAGGGTTTTCCTTTTTAGAATTAATCTCACTAGAAGATTATGGGGGTAATGGATTCGAAGATGAATCCCCCTCTATTATCTTAAAGCTACCCTCATATCTTGTAATCCTATGAGTTAAAGGCTACCCAAAAAGACCTAAATTTACTAGTTTAACCCTTTTTACTTTTTAAAAAGGATTCCAACTCATTCTGTGTTGGGTTTATTCTAAGTACTTTTTCACTAATAATTGAATCAAATAATGGTGAGAGAGGGATCTTAAACTACCTTTCTGAACTTTATCTCACATCATCTTGAGTATGTTATAAGGGAAGTTTGGTACATTCATTAACCTATCATACCTAAGGTGACTCAAAAGTTTGAAATGGATTCCATTAAGTGGGGACAATCTTCCTTCACATGTCAAATACATGACAAGGTAAGTCACCCTATGCGCCTATTCTAGAGGTAAAGACATTCTTTTTGTTCCCTAATTTCTTAGCAGAGGATCACTTGGTAATGTGAACTCAGCTCAAGCTGACCTTGTATCTTTTCCTTTTGGATATGCTTCACCCATTTTTCAAAGCCCCATTATCTCTACAATTCCCTATTTTATAACCATAACATTAAAAAATTTGACCACTGCTTCGTTGTTCCTCAAATTCATTGTAAAATCATGAGCCACTTGTTCTGTAAAATCATGAATCTTTAGGAAGTAATCAATCCATCTAGCCCCTCTAAAAATTAACTCACATTCCTGATCTTGCAGAATGAGCTCATGGCTTACCAACTCATGTTGTATTGGCAGACCTTCCATTTTCACCAATTTTCTTTGCAACTCCTTTTCCACACTAAATTCTCTATGAAAACAAACTAAGAATTAGTCTTCACAAACCCTTCTTCATTCTACACTTTACACCCCTTATTCAAAAAAATTGGCTTATTCTACAACCCAACCCTTCTCAAGCAACTTTAACCCTCACAATTCATGTAAGAAAATATGGTTCACACTCAAGTTATTTTGAAAAGGTTTAAAAAATATGAAATAATTATGGTTGTAGGTATATTTTGAGGTGAAATAGAAATATAAAATGGCTTGTGCCAGCATGTCCTGTGCTACATGATTAATTCTATATGATGCATAGTTATTTGTATCATTTCATATAGTTGACTGAGTTGTAATATCCTCTATGCTTGGGATTTCAATAAGTTCATACCTAATTCCACCACTATTCAAAGTGTCTTATGTTCAAACTCATTTGGAATAAGTGTTTTATTTCCATACACCAATTTAAAATGTGTGAATCCTTTTGTAGTCTTCCATATAGTCTTGAAAGTCCATACTGCCTCTTGCAAGAAATTTACCCAATATCTCTTGTGTAAAGATAATATTTTAGTTGTAATGGCCTCAATTTCTTTATTTGTTACCTTAGCCTAACCATTTTCCTGTAGTTGTTATGGGATTAATTTCTTATACCTTAAATTATATTCCTCTACTAGTGTTGCCACAAGGTTTGATGTGAATTGTGCCCCTTTGACCTATCACTAGTTCCCTATGCACTCCATACTTTGTAAATACTTATTAATTTTGTAATTCCACAACCTTGTTATCTCTAACATGTTTTATATCTTTTACCTCAATCCATTTTGTGAGGTAATCAGTGCAGACTAAAATACAAGACTTACCATTTGAGGGTGGATCAATGGGTTTTATGAAATCTATATCCCATTTGTCAAAATGAGTAAAAACCACCTATGGATGCAACGAAATCTCATTATACCTTTTTATCCTTCCCAATCATTGGCACCTATCATATTTTTTGGTATACTTTATAGCATCTTTATGCATAGTAGGATAGTAGTATCCATTGTTGAGAATCTTCATGGTTGTTATTCTAGTAGAAAGATGTCCTCCATGAGGCTCATCATGACATGCATGAAGTATGTCATATTTCTTATCTTCCCTTATACACCTTCTCATGATATTATCAATTCTTGTACAAAACAAGCATCCTAATATCCATGTAAATGAGAAACTCTTTTCTATCAACATTCTCTTTTCTTTTCATGAAAAGTGTCGAGGGACCTTGCCTTCTACTAAGTAGTTGCCAATGTTTTCATACCATGGTATTTTAATATTGATGGTAAACAAGTGCTCATCTTGGAATGAATCGTCAATTGTAGTTTCTTCTACATTATTTGTCAATCTAGACAACAAATTTGCTACACCATTTTCTTTGCTAGGCTTATCTATGATGGTGACATGAAAAGAAACCACCTAGAAATACTACCAGGGACAACATGTTTATTTATCAAGTATTTTATTGCAACATGATCAGTATGAAAAAATACCTGGTATCCTATAATGTAGTGTCTAAACTTTTTCAAGTCATAAATGATAGCTAACATATCCTTTTTTATGACAATGTAATTGAGTTTTGTCCCCTAAAAATTCTTGTTGACATAGTAAATGACATGTTCAATAAATTATTTTTTGTCCAAGGACTAGCCCCA
Organism: Thuja plicata; assembly: GCA_018584345.1. NCBI lineage: Eukaryota > Viridiplantae > Streptophyta > Pinopsida > Cupressales > Cupressaceae > Thuja > Thuja plicata. The sequence continues at coordinate 904,731 of MU227282.1, forward strand.
TTTCATAATTTAAAGCATCGATATTAATATGGAATGGAAAATTCCATTAAGGGTGTTTAAGGATAGGATCTTGAGTTAACATAGCTTTAAGATCTTAAAATGCCCGATCACAAGCTAGGGTCCATTAGAAATGTGCATCTTTTGTTAATAAGGAATACATTAGTCCAACTGTTTGACTAAAACTCTTAATGAAGATTCTATAGTAACTTGCATGCCCAAGAAATCTTTAGAAATACTTTTTCTTAGTGGGTGTTGGAAGACCTTTGATGACTTCAATTTTAGCAGGAAACCTGGATACCTCTATCAGAAATATAGTTCCCTAGAACTACGCCTTCATACATCATAAGGAAAAAAATTTCACTATTTAAAGAGAGATTATGATCTTTATATCTCTACAACACCTTGCTCACTTTTTCAGTGCCTCTTGGAAGGAATCCCCATATGTAGTGAAATCATTAATATATGTCTCCATGGAATTGTGAGATATTTCTCAAAAATGCTAATTACTGGCTTTTGAAAAGTTGCAGGTGCATTGCACAAGCCAAATGGAAGAATAGAATATGCATAAGTTACCCATGGACATGTAAAATTATTCTTCTCTTGGTCCTCTGGTGTAATATTCATATGATTATAGTCATTTCAACCATCAAGAAATGAGAAATACTTATTTCCTGCCAAAGAATCCAAGAATTGATGTATCAAGGGGAGTGGAAAGTGGTCTTTGCTGGTTGCTGAATTTATCTCTCTATAGTCCATACATACTTTCCACTTCCCTCCTTTATTGAGAACAATTACCAAAGGAGAAACTCATTCACTATCTCATATTGGATATATGTGTAATGAGGGGAAATTAGATAGAATAAACCATGTTGGTGCTCAATTAAATAGATTGGATTTCCTACAGACTTGCCAATCCAATGCTAGTAAATCCAATTGATTTGGCCAACTAACAAGTTCAACCAAAAACAAGGTTGGGACTTCTTTAATTCTGGCTCTGCAGGACCAAGGCTGGAAAACCTATACCTTAACTTATCTCTCAAGCTTAAGGATTTTTATAGCAGATAGAACACACTTCAAATCCTCTCTCTCAAGTATGGAAAGGCACTTGAAAAAATCAAACTGAAATAAATACAACATAAACTGCAAGACTAAGAATGCTTTGTGAGATTGTAAAAATTCTTTGAAAATATATATAAATTGAAAGAATACTAGATAGAATATCTCAACAACTTTAACAATGAATCAAATGACTATATCTAATAATTAATAAGATCAGTGCCTATTTCAACTTGGGCAATAGAGTCAATCCAATTTCAATCCTATGTACAACCCTACAAGATAGTATATATTCCAACACCATCAACTTTTCAAATTCTATAGATGCAAAGAAATTAAGTTTGTTTATATCCTTGTTATTTAAAATGAATTTAACTCCTATGGGTGGGAGACTAGTTGAACAAGAAGCTAGAATCACTAACTTTTCACAAACTCCTTGATAATCAAACAAGAATATGAGACATATAAAATATCTACACAAGCATTGCAAGAATGGAAATTTAATATACCTTCAATAATTGCAAGGGACTAACTGAAATGAATTTAACTTTCTTACCACAAGTAAAATAGAAAATATTTATCTTTATTGATTGTGAAATAATAGTACATTCGAGTCCATGTTGCAGTTGTGATCAAGTTCTAAACTAGGAACACTAATAATGATAAGAATAATTCCTCATCACATGGTCTTGTAATTCCTATTTATATAAAGTCTAGGGGATGTGTACAAGCTTTAGACCAATGTATCTCTTAATAACTAACCCTAACCCTAAGATCAACTACTAAACAATACAGTTACAATCAAGGAATAATTAACATCCTTTTTTAAAAATGGTTTTCAACCATAGGGATAGTAACATGTAGCTAAAAAATCACATGTAATTTGTTTGAGATAAATTAAATAATTATTCTTGTGCATGATCATCATGGTATTTTGATCATATGCTCATCCATAAGCACCCATATAAACTTTGCATGATAATGGATATATTCAGCATTAAGAACAGATTCATCGACGTTGTTGACCATAATCTTGATGACATGTAACTGATTAAATGTTTGATAATGTTAAGTTGAAAATGATGCAAGACATTAAATCAGTTAATGGTTTGTATTGTCATTGATGTCAACTTGATATCATCTATATGGTCATATACATAATACCAAAGACTTCAGAGAATCAATGAAATAAAGGTTATGCTTTCAACAATACACAAAAGTCAAGTATTCACTAAGTGACAGACTACACCGGTGGAGTGCACACCATCGGTAAAGATAGAGATAAAGTCACAGTGAAGCCCGAGGAGCAGAAGATAGTTTTTCTTGACAAAGAAGAATCAAAACATGCCCGATAAGATAAACACAGTGTTTCCTGATGAGAAATATCCAGTGATACCCAACAGATGAAGATCCCAAAGCTAACTAAAGTTACACCAATGGAATTGGCAGTTGTCACCGGTGACGAACTGTAGAGTTGATCGACAGAACAGAGAGATTAGAAAATGAAAAAATATCTAGTTGGCAGAGCTAAAGGATAGACTTAACTGTTTGTTTGATTTGTTTTATTCAACCATAGTTAAGTAAATGATTTGTACAGTTAGCAAGAAGATAACTATGAGATAAATTAGGAGTTAAAGCCGCAAATCAATTTGGCTGGATTGTTTTTCACACCAAGAATCAAGAATCAAGACCCTAGAATTAAGGAACATCATGTCTATATAAGATACAAGCATAATTCACTTCAAATGGATGTGAGTAAGAAATCAGATACATGGGGGAGTGAACTGATAGAAGATGCTGAAGAGAAATTGATGAAGGATTAACTTCATGCAGTCCTGATAAATCAAGCTGAGGGAGAGCTAAAGAATTCTGTAGACACCGACGAACAAAAAAGCACACCATCATAGAGTAGAAAGAGTTAGTTACAAAGGAATTGTATTGATACATTGATCAGAAAGATATTGTAAGTAAATAGATCTAAATATCTACAATTTAGTTGCATTAGAAATAGGTCATTTTGTTTCAGTTTAACCATTGAAGCATTAAGTCTCTTAATAGAGTAGGACTTAACAGTCTTTTGTAATTGAGGTATATCCTAATAGATTACTAGAAGGTTGACTCATGATAGTAGCACTGGCCTTACCTAAAGCCTATTGACAGTCTAAGAAGGAGGCTGATTCAAGGATGGTAGTAAGATTTGCATAAAGCCTATTGACAGTCATGAGACTGATTCAAGGATGGTAGCGTAGATGCCAGATACTAAGTGACAAAATATGTATAAAAATCCTCTAACAAGGTCGCACTTAACCATGTTTTTGTAACCATTAATAGGGTTGGCTCCTAAAAAGGCTCACTTTAGAAGAGTGAAAATTTGGGGTACCGGTCCCAGTGGTTTTTCCCTTAATAGGGTTTCCACGTTAAAATCCTTGTGTTATATGTGTATGATTTATTACTTTATTGCTTTACATTCTACATATGCATTTATGGATTGACTGGTATACTCTACATATTTACTGAGTATCGGTAAATATAGTTTACTACTTATCGGTTATCAAGGAGAATAAGAACAGACAAGGTAAACTGACAGACAGTTATTTGTCTCAAGTATTTCAAAGGCATACATCTTGTAGGGACTTAATAATTAGAGAAGTATTGGTTGGTGGATTGAAGTTTAAATTGGATAAATTTTTTAGCCCACTTATTCACCCCCCCCTCTCAGTTATTACTAACAATTGGTATCAGATCTTGTATGCTTAGAAGGAAGGTTTCAAGACCTAAGTAAAGATCACAAAATGAACAGACAAGATGTGCCCAAGTTGAACAAAGACAACTTTTCTTCATGGCAAAGTAGGATAAAGATTCACTTATCGGATATTGGCAATGATATTACTCAATACTTAGATACTGAATATGTGTTTCCTATAGGACCATTGACAGCAGATCAATTAAGAGTAAAGCATGAACATAACTACATGGTTATAGAGCTTTCAGCCTCACTCTCTGATGCTGAGTTTGAGGATGTCAAAGATTGCAAAAATGCTAAGACAATGTGGGACAAGTTGAAACTTGTACATGGAGGTGATGAAAATGTTCTGAGAGCCAAGGCATAAATCCTTAGAGGAAAGTTTGATGATCTCAGAATGAAAGAAGGTGAAAACATCACATAGTATAGCACAAGAATAAAAGAAGTAGTCAATGCTATCCGAGGTGTTGGAGGTACACTTGAAGAGGAGATAGTGGTAAGTAAAATCCTAAGAACCCTATTGCCTATAAATGCTATTAGAGTCTCTACTATTCAAGAAATGAGAGCAGTAGAAAATAATACAGTCACTCTTGATAGCCTGATTGGTATACTGATTTCATTTGAGATGAATAACTTTGATAATACTGTCGTACCAAGCTTAGAGTCTGCATTCAAGTCTTCTGTGAGAATAAGAAAATCTAGTCAAAGACACTCATCTAGAAGAGACAGTGAAAGCGAAAGTGAAGAAGAAGATCTATATGAAATTGAAGCACTCATGGCAAGAAGAATGCTAAGAGGAAAAGGTAAATACAAAGGTAAGTTACCATTTGTATGTTTTAATTGTAAAGAGATTGGACACTTTGCTGCAAGATGTCCTAAAAGAAAAGATGACAGAAGTGATAACAGATCTTTTGAGAAGATATCTGAGAGAGGTGATAACAAAGATTACAGAGGTTACTGACGATCAAAATGAAGTGATACCCGAGATTACAAGGATAAAGGCAAGAAGGCTAGCTATCTAGCTACTTGCAAAGATGAAGATACTGACACCGAACCAGATGATGATGTTGAGATAGTGTTTGTAGCTGTGAAGGATGATTT
>MU227282.1:911835-923164 GCA_018584345.1 Thuja plicata
CTTTCTTGGTCTGCAGATCATTCAACAAAGTGAAGGTATTTTCATTACACAGTCCAAATACATCAAAGAAGTTCTAAAAATATTCAAGATGGAAGATTCCAAACCTATTGGAACACCAATGGCTACTGGATGAAAATTAACAAAGGAAGACAAGACAACAGAGGTAAATCAGACTCTATACAGATCAATGATAGGGAAACTCATGTATGTTGTACACACTAGACCAGATATTGCACATGCAGTAGGAATTGTTACTAGATTTTTTGCTAACCCTGGGGAATCACATATAACTATTGTGAAAAGAATTCTAAGATATCTGAAGAACACTGAGGAATTTGGCTTATGGTATAGAAGAGAAGAAAAATTTGAATTAAAAGTGTTTACCGATACTGATTGGGCTGGAAATCTTGATGACCGGAAGAGCACAACTGGAGGAGCATTCTTTATGGGTGACAGAATTGTCACATGGATTAGCAAGAAGCAAGGATGCATCTCTCAGTCTATTGCAAAAGAAGAATATATTTCTATCGCTGAAAATTGCTTGAATATTGCATGGATCAAACAGTTGCTGGAAGGTATGCATATGCAGATCAAAGAACCAGTAGTTATTTATTGTGACAACACCAGTGTAATAAATATTTCGAAGAATCTAGTCATGCATGTGAAGACTAAACATGTTTCCATCAAGTATCATTACTTAAGAGAAAAATTTCAAGAGAAAGAAGTAATACTTGAATATGTGCAATCAAAACAACAATTGGCTGATATCTTCACCAAGCCACTGCCCAAGGATACATTTGAGTACCTGAGAAAAAGAATAGGGGTCAAACCCATGTCTAACAGTCAGTAAAAGGATTGGATGTTGCATCAACCATATATTATCATAATATCATTCATGATTGAAGAAAACAGAAGCTGAACTTCAACGCTACATCTATATACAGAAAGGTATATATCAAAACCAAGTACTAGAGAAGATTGTTATATTGATAATGGATGAGGGAAATTCAAGGAATATATTATGGAAATAATAATTGGTTGATAGAATGTTAGATATTTGTAAAATATATGTTTGGCATTGTTTTCAAAGGGAGAGAATGTTTCCATATTATCATCAGAAACTATTCATTATCAAATTACTCCAAACAGGGAGAGATCATAGCCAAAGGGAGAGAATCGATATAAAAGTTGCAAACAAAAGACAGAGACATCAAAGAAGAAAAATAGTCAAAGAGAAAATTGACACCAATAGAGGTCACAACACATCAGAAGAAGAAAAAAGAAAGCTACAAAGATCAAATCTAAGCTTACATAGAGCTTACCGACGGTCAGACATTTTATCGGTTATCAAAACAAATTGTTTGAAAATTTGATGAATCTCAACAATTGTATTTCATATTGTATTAGCAATAGTATAGTATGATAATATAGTATGTTTCCATCAATGCCAAAGGGAGAGATTGATGACATGTAACTGATTAAATGTTTGATAATGTTAAGTTGAAAATGATGCAAGACATTAAATTAGTTAATGGTTTGTATTGTCATTGATGTCAACTTGATATCATCTGTATGGTCATATACATAATACTAAAGACTTTAGAGAATCAATGGAATAAAGGTTATGCTTTCAGCAATACACAAAAGTCAAGAATTCACTAAGTGACAGACTACACCAGCAGAGTGCACACCATCAGTAAAGACAGAGATAAAGTCACAGTGAAGCCCGACAAGAAGAAGACAGTGTTGCCCAATGAAGCAGAATCAAAGGATGCCCGATGAGATAAACACAGTGTTGCTCGATGAGAAAGATCCAATGATACCTGATGGATGGAGATCCCAAAGCTAATTGAAGTTACACTGATGGAACTGGCAGTTGTCACCGGCGACGACCTACAAAGTTCATCGACAGAACAAAGAGATCAGAAAATGACAAAATATCTAGCTGTCAGAGCTAAAGGATAGACCTAACTGGTTGTTTGATTTGTTTTATTCAACCATATTTAAGTAAATGATTTGTATAGTTGGCAAGAAGATAACTATGAGATTAATCAGGAGTTAAAGCTGTAAATCAATTTGGCTGGATTGTTTTTCACGCCAAGAATCAAGAATCAAGAACCTAGAATTAAGGAACATCATGTCTATATAAGAGACAAGCATAATTCACTTCAAATGGATGTGATTAAGAAATCAGATACACGGGGGAGTGAACTAATAGAAGATGCTGAAGAGAAACTGATGAAGGACTAACTTCATGAAGTCCTGATCAATCAAGCTGAGGGAGAGCTAAAGAATTCTGCACACATTGACGAATAGAAAAGCACAACATCACAGAGTAGAAAGAGTTAAGTAAAAAGGAATTGTATTGATACATTGATAAAAAATATATGTAAGTAAATAGATCTAAAAATCTGCAATTCAATTGCATTAGAAACAGGTCATTTTGTTTCAGTTTAACCATTGAAGCATTAAGTCTCTTAATAGAGCAGGACTTAACAGTCTTTTGTAATTGAGGTATATTCTAATAGATTACCAGAAGGTTGACTCATGATAGTAGCACCAGTCTTACCTAAAGCCTATTGACAGTCTAAGAAGGAGGTTGATTCAAGCATGGTAGTAAGATTTGCATAAAGCCTACTGATAGTCATGAGATTGATTCAAGGATGGTAGAGTAGATGCTAGATACTAAGTGACAACCTATGTATAAAAATCCTCTAACAAGGTCGCACTTAACCATATGTTTGTAACCTTTAACAGGGTTGGCTCCTAACAGGGCTCACTTCAGAAGAGTGAAAATTTGGGGTACCAGTCCCAGTGGTTTTCCCTTAACAGGGTTTCCATGTTAAAATCCTTGTGCTATATGTGTATGATTTATTACTTTATTGCTTTACATTCTACATATGCATTTATGGATTGATTGGTATACTCTGCATATTTACTAAGTATTGGTAAATATAGTTTACTTCTTATTGGTTATCAAGGAGAATAAGAACAGACAAGGTAAATCGACAGACAGTTATTTGTCTCAAGTATTTCAAAGGCATACATCTTGTAGGGACTTAATAATTGGATAAGTATTGATTGGTGGATTGAAGTTTAAATTGGATAAATTTTTGAGCCCACTGATTCACCCCCCCATTTCAGTTATTTCTAACAAATCTGGCATCCTCTATCCTCATAAATATTCCTTCAAGAATGCATGCATGTAATAATCCTTTTAATTTCATGAAGATCACAATGTTTCATTAGCAGATGGATCATGGTATTCACCACCTTTGAAACCCTGCATGGAAAATGTCGATGTATCAAACAATAGACTAAACCCTTAAATGGTATGAAATATAATTAAAATATATATAAAATGACAAAGAAAATTCAATGTTGATGCTATCACCCAAGAAATATATCCCTTTCACCATCGGGGACATGTGTCATCATTGCGCAATCCATCAATGGATAAAAAATGCACATCTTCACTTAGCGGCATCATGCCCTCCATCGGATGAAGATTGACATGCTTGATGTTTTAGCTGGCTTTGACCCCACCTGATCAAGATCTCAAAGGACAAGTGTCAGCTAGGAACATTCCCTTGTAGGTTAAATGGAATGCATCTCCTGTGTGAGGCATTATGCCCACCGTAGATCTTCACCAAGATTTAACCACTGATCATCCTTCAGTATCCTTTAAAACTCGATCACCTTTTCATCTTAGTTAAGTCATCACCATTGATCTTACCCACGTGCTAAAAGATAATATTTTTAGTAGCTCTCACTTTAATATTTCTTCAAACTAATGTGCATCCTCATCAACTTGTTTGATCAATCTGGTGCTGCCATTTTTTGGGCTTATGTCTCATTGCTCGAAACATCTGCAGGCCCAGGAAATGCTTCGATTGGGTGCATTCCCTTGAAGGTTAATTACCCTACTTCTTTGCTTTGAGGAATCATGCCCACCGTAAATCTTCTCCAAATGTTAACCCTAGATCTTCCCATCTGTGTTGTTAAGACTTGTAGGTCCCAAACACGTGGGGTTCAGGCATGATCCCTTAATGAGTAAAGACCATTTACATTTTGATCATGTGAATGTGCCAATTATAAGATGTAGTTTGATATGTGTGATGATTATCTCCTTTCACCCCACTCATCCAAGATATTAGTGGACACATGTAATCTAGGTGCATTCCCTTAATGGTTAAAGGATGTGCATATGTCGATCAAGGGATCATGCCCACCATTGATCTTTGCTAAGGTTTAGCCATGAACCAAGTCCTCCAAAAGGCCCGTTATAATTAACCTTATACTTCAATTCTTAGATCAATTTGGGATAAAGCTTCTGAGTATAATGCTTAATAAATCACTGAATAGAGAAGCCATCTTTGCAACCATGGCGATGCAAATGATAACTTCGGCGGGAGATGAAACATAATCACGGGGTTAAAACTTGAAAAAATACAACACGGATCTACGCAAGGATAAAATAATAAAATAATAAAGTTTGGAAAACCTGCTAAAAATATGTAACGATTATAATTATGAATTTGAATATAAGACTAAGCTAAAAGAAGAGTATAAAACATAATAATTTATTGACATAGGTAAAAGAATACTTCCCTGAGCTCTTTGGATATGAAAATTTGATCTAAAAATTTGGGTTCCACTAGTGGCTCTTTCTAGGGATGTGTGTTCATACCTGGACACAACAAGATCTCAGTTGTCTCTGGAGAAGCAGACCAAGAATCTACACTTTACCTGATGCAAAGTAAAATTGGGTGGCCCCTGGCCCCCAAAAAATCAACACTGTTATTTCCCTCTATCAAAATTTTTATTATGTTCACGTAACACTTTAAATCTTCTTAACATGACACCATGATTTGTTCTGTCATCATTTTTCTTCTGATCAACTGATTTTCTTTAGAACAACTGCGAAAAAATTATCTCAAGATCATATCTTCCTTTATACCTGGCTTCAAAATCTTTCATATTTCTATTTCTATCTAAATTCTCCACACTTTCAAAATTTGCAACATCACATATTTCTTTGGCCTCCTCTTCTATTGATTATATCATACTGTCAATATCTTACCATTCATCTTCCAAACTTAGTATACTAACTATACTATCTATAGATACTTCACCCTTTTTATATAATGGATTTAAATATACAAAGAAATCATCTCTGACAAATTTATCACAATATTTTGCATGATCCTTTTCTATTATTTCCTTATATAATGGATTTTAAAGACTTATGAGATCATTCTTACACGTGTCTTCTATTGTATGTTGATCATAATACATACTTTTACTAGATGGATCATCTTTTTGAGTGTCTTCATGTATTTCATCAACCAGGCCAATATCTTCATTATTTTGATAACTTTTACAACTTTCCTTCAACATATTCTCATCATTATGCTTGGATGGTTTAATCTCATCTTTACAAGTCTGATACGACTCTTTCTCAAAGGATGAACTGAAAGAAGTTTCACCTTCTGAATGCATATTTTGAGTTTTATCTACTTCAAAATCATCACTAGGCCTATTAATTTCATCATGATGCTGATAGACTTGACTTCATATAAAATCTTCTTCAAACAATGGATTTAAGAACATAGATAATTTAGGCATACCCTCATGATAGTTTTCATCCCGATCAATAAGACTAATATATTCATTGACATTATTTTCTGAAACTTCTTTGTGTTCATATGTTGTATGTTGTTCTATTCCATCTCCTCTATTTGATTCTTTTAATTTATCATCTCCTTTGTCTAGTACTCCTTTAATATATACTGGTCCATCAAATTTCTTATCATGGTGAATTGAGAAAAAAAATTTGACCACTCTTCTCAACATGTTTTTGATATTCCATGTCTAGTAAATATGATATTTCTTCTATACTGAGAAGGTCTTCTTCCTCATCATCATGTTCATTGATACATGTTTCCATAAAATTCTCACCATGTACAGTTTCTTCTTCAACCTGATCCAAATTTAATTCCTCCGTGTCATCACAAGTATTATCATGGTTCTCAAGAATGGATACCTCTTTATCTTTTGTACATTAGTGCACTCATCTTCCTCACTATGTAGTTTAGACAAATAGTATGATTCTAAATTTTTAGAGTCAACTTGTTGTGGAACATCCCCTTCTAGGTACTCTTCATTCATTATGTTGAACAAAAGTTTCAAGCTGGGGTCATCTAAGATTTTTAATTCATAAATTTTCTTTAAGAATGTTTTGTGTGGAGGCATGATGTCTAGAGGTATTTCCTAAAAAAAATTCCCATTCTTATGAACAAATTTATTGCAAATTCACCTTCATATCTTTCCAAATAAAAAAATGAATCCAATGGAGATATGTAATGTTCTTATTCCATAATGTAATTTTGATTTTCTTCCTGCATGTTATCATCTTCCCCACTGAGATAATCATTAAGCACAAGGCCTTGTTCAATTTGATCATAAGCCTCATCCTCTCCGTCTTCATCATCTTCTTCTAATACTTGAAAGAAGAGCTTCAAATCAGGGTCATCTAGCGATATTCCTAACTCACAAAATTTTCTTATGAATTCCTTGAGTGGAGGTGTGATGTTTGATGGTATCTTAGTATAAATGCTTACCATCCTTACAAAAAAATGTTTTGTAGATTCCCCCTCAAATCTCTCCAAACTAAAAAATGCATCAATTAGATACATTCTAGGATCCTCTTCCATGCTGCAAATTTGGTCTTTATACCATTTGTAACATATGTTGTCTTCTTCACTTGCATCATAAAATGCATCAAGAAACCATTGATCAAACTACCTCCATGATGAAATACTTTGTGTAGGTAGTAATTCATATGCTTCTCTCAGATAATCCTTCAAAGTCCTTACAAATAACTTCATCACCTGATCTTCTTCACAAATCTCACAATCTTCTATGAATATGTAAAATGCATCCAAGTTTTGCAGTCTCGATTCATCCCATTCTCCATGGAACTTTGGTACAAGTTGTGAAAGTTTTGGAGATAAATTGCTAGGTTCATAATCAAAATTGCTGAAATCCAATGGCCTAATACCATCTGGAATAAAATGTTTTCTCTAAAATGGTTGAGACATCCTGAAAGAAAACTGTCTCCCTTTTCAAAGAAGAAAACTATCATCTCTTTCTGAGTCTTCTCCCTCAGTAGAGCCACTGACTGAAACACCTTATTAAATAGAGTCAACACCTTCTTCCTAGAAGGAAAATACTCATTGTCTTTGGATTTTTTTCTCCCAGTAGAGTCTTAATTACATCACCAGAGCTTCTAGGTAATCTTCAATATTGTCTTTCATAGACAACTCCCCAATAGAGTCGCCAATCTATTGGTGCGCAAATAAACAGATTGGATTTACTATGGAATTTCCATTCCAATGCTGAGAAACCCAAGTGATTTGGCCAACTAGCAAGTTCAACCAAAAACAAGGTTGGGACTTCTAGAATTCTGGCTTTGCAAGACCAAGGTTGGTAGACCTATACCTTAACTTATCTCTCAAGCTTAAGGCTTTTTATAGTAGATAGAACACACTTCAAATCCTCTCTCTCTCAAGTATGGCAAGGCACTTGAAATAAATCAAACCTAAATAAATAAAACATAAATTAAAAGACTAAGAATGCTTTGTGAGATTGTAAAAAATCTTTGAAAATATATATAAATTAAAATAATTATAGATAGAATATCTCAACAACTTTAACAATGAATCAAATGAATATATCCAATAATTTATAAGATCAGTGCCTATTTCAACTTGGGAAATAAAGTCAATCCAATTTCAATCCTATCTACAACCCTGCAAGATAGTATATATTCCAACACCATCAACTATTCAAATGTTATAGATGTAGAGTAATTAAGTCTGTTTATATCCTGATGAACTACAACTGATTGTATGTTTGAATTCATTTTCTTGATGATCAACCGAGTTACAGATGTGATGATAGACTTTAATAATTTAATGTATTGTCATTGATGTTAACTTATTTGATTATCATTATGGTAAAAAATATCTATTATGAGTTAAATATCTAGAACAAACAAAGTTTATGTGGTGAGTAATTGAAGAGTTCTGTATATACCGAGTAATAGTGAACATCGAGTAAAAATAGTATATACTGAGAACAGTGCAAACCTAGTTAGGGATCACCAACACATAACGGTATTGACCAAGTAATAACATCAAACTGAGGCTGACTAAAATAATGAGCTAGAAAATTGATGATTCTGAGGTAAATGATAATATTTGTTATGATGATCAAATGACTATTAAAATTCAAGGATGATCAGATGAAGAAGATTGAAACATGTTTTTGACACAACTCTCGAGGAAGGTTTAAGTGGAAAAATCAACGATGGAGATTAAGTAGAAAAATATAAAGGATGGAAATTAAATGAGCTATGATGTCTATATAAGAGACAAGAGATTCATTATGAATATACTTATGTGCATACATGCAATAGTATATACTGAGAACAGTGCTAACCTAGTTAGGGATCACCAACACATAATGGTATTGACCAAGTAATTACATCAAACTGAGGCTGACTAAAATGATGATCTAGAAAATTGATGATTCTAAGGTAAATGATAACATTTGTTATGATGATCAAATGACTATCAAAATTCAAGGCTGATCGGATGAAGAAGATTGAAACATGTTTTTGACACAGCTGTCGAGAAAGGTTTAAGTGGAAAAATCAATGATGGAGATTAAGCAGAAAAATATAAAGGATGGAAATTAAATGAAATATGATGTCTATATAAGAGACAAGAGATTCATTATGAATATACTTGTGTGCATACATGCAAAATTAATGCATGACAAATCAAACTGGTTGAAGACATAATCGAGCAATTCTGTATACATCACTGAGTGACAGAGGAAAGAGCATTTACCGAGCAGAAAAAAGTATGAAGAATCAGAGGAACTAAAGTGAACAAATTGATTAGAGGTATTATGTACTTAGCATAGATCTAAAAATCTGCAAATAGAGTTGTATTTGAATCAGATCATTACTATATCAGTTTAACCATTATTACAGATAAATCTCTTAATCGACTAGGACATGAAAGTCTTTATTGTGACATTCTAATGAATGTTGAGTGTTTTCTTGTTGACCCCATAGTGAATTATTGGTCAAGAGAGAAATGTTAGTGATAAATCCTCTAACTAGGTCACATTTAATAGTGTGCATTATAACCTTTAACAAGGTTGTCTCTTAACCGAGCTCACTTTAGAAGAGTGAAATATTTTGGGTTACCGGTCCCAAGAGGTTTTTCCTTTAGCAGGGTTTCCACCTTAAAAATCTATGTAAATGTGTATGATTGTTGTGGATTTTTATTTTTCATTAAACATTAACTTATCTGCATTGATCGGTAATCACAGGATTGATTTACTACTACTCAGTAGATGAGTAGATGAGTAGACAACTTGTTAGATGGGTAACTAAAGCTTGAGATCACAGTTTACATTTCATCAAGTTGATTTAAATGTTTGAAATTGTTTTTATATACATCTAGGAGAATTTGGGAGTATAGGATAACTGGAGCTAACTGATTCACCCCCCTCTTAGTTATCTAACATATCCTTGTTAGTTCAAATGAATTTAATTCCTGTGGTTGGGAGACCAGTTGAACAAGAAGACAAAAACACTAACTTTTCACAAACTCCTTGATAATCAAACAAAAATATGAGAGATATAAAATATCTACACAAGCATTACAAGAATAGAAATTGAATCTACCTTTAGAAATTACAAGGGACTAACTGAAATGAATTTAATTTTCTTACCAAAAGTGAAATAGAAAACACTTATCTTTATTAATTTTGAAATAAGTCCATGTTGCAGTTGTGATCAAGTTCTAAACTAGGAACAATAATAATGATAATAATAATTCCTCATCACATGGTCTTGGAATCCTTATTTATATAAATTCTAAGGGATGCGTACAAGCTTCAGACCAATGTGTCTCTCGATAACTAGCCCTAACCCTAAGATCAACAACTAAAAAATACATTTACAATCAAGGAATAATTAACATCCTTATTTAATAATGGTTTTTGACCATAAGGATAGCAAGAGGTAGAAAAAAAATCACATGTGATTTGTCTGAGATAAATTAAATAATGAATCTACGAATGATCATCATGGTATTCTGATCATATGTTCATCCATAAGAACCCATATAAACTCTTTATGATAATGGATATCTTCATCATTAAGAACAAAGTTGTCGACATTGTCGACCATAATCTGGCATCCTCTATCCTCATAAATATTCCTTCCAAAATTTTTGCATGTAATCATCTTTTCATTTCATGAAGATCGCAATGATTCATCAGCATATGGATCATGGTATTCACCACATTCAAAACCATGCATGGAAAATGTCGACATATCAAACAATAGACATGTAACGCCCCTCCAGGGAACCCAAGAGAGATTAACCTAGAACATGTCACTATGTGTGCTAAATAATTTTTTTTAAAAATTTAACATAAAGAAACATACAATCATGCGGAAGTGATTACCATTTATACACATGTCTTACACTCACGTAGATTACACGACTCAAGGGTCCCATGACGTTGAATTACTTAAAGCAAAACACAACTAACGTAATAACAAAAGATTCCATCTGATTAATCATAACAAATACAACTTACATAACCATAATTACAATCCTCATGAATAATCATGAAACTACTATAAACTCACATCCACTGCACAAGTCACAGGGTATGTAGTAATCACACTAAACTACTTACTATTACGATTTCTAGATTAGGTATCACATGCGATACACTAATACAAGATTATAATAATGAAATTACATAATAAATGATGAAGGAACATAAAGAGATCATCTGCAAAGAGCCATCAAGCACCTGGTACAAGGACGTCGAATCTCAATGGATAAAGAATCACTACCACCCATCTGTGTGGAACCACAAAGGTCCACCCCACCGTACTGAGGAGATAACAACAGATCCCAATCGGATATCCAAAACCAACAAGGTATAACCACTAAGCAAGGGATCCTGATAGCTCTCTAATCCGGTGTACTAATCATCATAAAAGGTAAAACTCACTAATCCAGAGGCAACTAACAACATAGGAAATCTAGCATGTGTAAAGGAAGGTGTCATCATGTAGGTCTACCCTTAAGTTCAGCCCAAATAATCACAATGGATTTTGGCACCCAAGTGACCATACACGGAGCTAATGTCCTCTCATACTGACAAGGCCCACTAACTATGTCAGATACCTCGCAGGGTAACTAACATCTTCTCCAAACCATCTTAG
>MU227282.1:925675-938954 GCA_018584345.1 Thuja plicata
CTCATACAATATAGTTTTCAATTAAATATTTAATTAAATCATAATATCCAAATATTTCAATTTAATTAATTATTTAAAATAAACTTAGGATATAACTAAATCATTAATTCAACTATAATCCATTAATTCACTAAACATGGAAAATCACTCAATAATATGAAAATCACCTGAAAACATAATCAAGCAATACACACGCAAACACAAGAGAGAGGGTATTCAAATTATGTCAACCTAGACAAATCCGGATAAGGTAGTCATACTGAAACTCATCCTACATTAGGATGATCAGGCTTAGGTTAGGGTTTTGGATCTGTATGGTACCTCCCCTCTTTACCATTGAGATGAATATTTATGGGCACACTCACTCCTACCAATTCAGGGAAGACGATGCCCTGTACCTGCAATTCTTTCATCAACAAACATGCATGTACATACATAATATAATATCGCAATCAATGATAGGGATCGGTCGAACATGTGGATCTCGCTGAAGCAAGTAACTACGTCTCCATCCTCTACCACAAAAACACATCAACAAGTACATTCACATATAAGACAACCATACACATGCGAGTATGGGGTAAGTATATCATAAACTAAATTCGACAAATAATAATCAACAAGATAACATCATCACATCTATCTATGCATAAGGTAAAATCATAACATCATAAACACGTATCATCATCAAATGAAATAATATAAGCTCACATGAAATGTGGCCTAAAATAATTCAGCCAAACAATAGAAACTGATGCCTAAAAGTACGGCATCCTAAACTCAAAAGCAAAACATGAGTGGGTATTACAAGACAAAACCCCTAAATGGTATGAAATATAATTAAAATATATATAAAACAAAAAAGAAAATTCCATGTCAACGCTACCACCCAAGCACTCTATCCCTTTCACCATCGGAGACACGTGTCATCATCGTGCAATCCCTCGATTGATAAACAATGCATATATTCACTTAGCAGCATCACAACCATCATCAGATGAAGCTTGAGTTTCTTGATGTTTTAACTAGCTTTGACCCCACCCAGCCAAGATCTTAGAGGACACATTTTAGCTAGGCACGTTCCCTTGAAGGTTAAATGGTGTGAATCTCATGTTTGATGCATTACGCCCACCATATATCTTCAACAAGCTTTAACCGTCGATCTTTGTTAGGTATCCTTTAAAACTTGATCACATTTTCTACTTAGTTAAGTCATCATAGTTGATCTTACCCACATGTTAAAAGATAAAATTTGTAGTAGCTCACACTTTAATCTTGCTTCAAATTGACGTGCATCCTCATCAACTTGCTCGACCAATCTAGTGTTTCTATTTTTGGGCTTCTGTCTCATTTCTCAAAATGTCTGTAGGCCTAGGACACACATTGTTTAGGTGTGTTCCCTTGAAGGTTAATTACCCTGCTATAGACACCCTAAAATGGACACACTTGTGACCTACATTAAAAACACTAATTTTCTTCTATTAATTAATGATTATTTAATCATTAATTAATCATCTATTTTCTTCTAAATTCATTCCCCAAATCATCTTATCACATCCCCAAAATTAATTAAATAATTAATTTTATTTAATTAAATAACCTTAATTGATTAATCTTTATTAATTAATTAAATTTAATTTCCTAAACTTTAAATTTAAATATTTAAACTTATTAATTAATTCTTCTAATTGAATTAATTTCATTCAATAATTCAATTCTAAATCCAAAAAGTATTCAATTGTCATAGATTTGAATACTTTAATTACAAAAACCAATTAAATATTCAAATAAATCCTTTCTCAAGTACAAAAAGGTAACTCATGATCAACTTTTCAGTTAACTGAACATTACCTCTTCTCTCCAAGTTGAAGAGGTGGAGTTTACTAGTTTCTTCTCAGTTAACCAAAAAATTTCTCTTCTCTCCAAGTTGAAGAGGTGGAATTTACTGGTTGCTACTCAGTTAAACTAAAACATCACCCCTTCTCTCCAAGTTGAAGAGGTCGAGCTTTTTGGTTGATCCTTAGTTAACTAAAACATCACCTCTTCTCTCCTAGTTGAAGAGGTGGATTTTACTGATTACTTCTCCAGTTCCTTTTGATATGAACCATTCATTCTCCAAACTTTGGGATCAATCTCAACCATCCAAATCATTTTCCATATTCTATATAATCAACCCTTCATAACCATTTGAAGGATCCATGATTTCAAGCTTTAATGCGCCCTTACTCAACATAATTATTGCTAAAGGCATTCGAAGCATTCTTGTGATCACACATTCAATATCATATTCTTGACACTCCCAAGTCATAGACGCTGTCGATACCAATAATGAGAACCACACACACAACATTTTAGAAGGTGTAGAGAGAGACAATAGAAGATGAGCTTTGTTGGTTTGAATTCATTTGTAATCCTCCTTGATTTCTTGTCATTTTATTGTTCATAGTTTCATTCTTAGTATTAATGGATTGATCTCTTCCATCACAAATTTGTGCTACTAACCTCTTGTTAATTTGAGCTTTGAACGGGACTGAGCCTACACATTTTGGTGAACCTGACATGAATCAAATATCCCAAATATCACTTGCAGACAATAGACAGGATCTTCTGGCCTCGTCCGTACAGCTTTAGACTTTCTTTTTTGTCATTTTTTTGATATCATTGTAATTATGCACTCATTGGTACTTCGTCATAATTGACAAAAATCACAATTGACTGGTTTAATACCACAATCAATTTGAGGGTTTCACAATTATTTTCTATCTTTACTCAACTCTATTTTTTTCAATGTGCCACAATTGACCAATGTATGCCTCAATTGATATCATTTTTCCACAATCGAGAAACATTTACCATAATTGACCAATCTATGCCGCAATCGCCAACATCTTGCCGCAACTAACAGTGCTTTACCGCAATCGGGAGAACTTTGCCACATCTGACAGGATTTTTTTGCAATTTCCAGAACTGTATCACAATCGACAAAATCATTGCATATTTGATTCAAATTCTCTCTTTTCTGCTAAAACATGTTTGTTTTCTCAGTTTCTGTGCAAGATTAAGAAAATGACTAATGGCTAAGAGAATAATCAAATGCATCCTAGGTGCTAGATCACTAAGAGCTTCCATAAGAAGAACCTCTAATTACCACATGCAACAAAGAGCCATCTTGAAAATCACAGCAGAAGATCAAAGCAAAGCTTACAATAGGTATCTTGTTTCTATCAAACATTTCACAACTAAGTACAAGGTTACCATTAGCCTTAACAATCTTAACAATCCCAGAGTTGCTAGATATTCTTCAATTGTTGATTAGGAGATTTTGGTACTAATCACTTTTTGACATCTTGTGGCAAGGAATCAGTTAACAAAGAAACTTAAAATTCATTCATTTGTGTTTTTGGTGCTTAAAACAAACATTGCATGCAAACATCTTGAACCTCACTTTTCCAATTTGATGCTCAAAATTGACATGGTGGTTAAGAATTGAACAAAGGAAAAAAAATCTTTCAATTTGATGCATTAAAATAGAACAAGCCAATCATCACCTACTTTGGGCTTTAAAATTGAATATTGGTGCTTGTATGGGTGATTAGATTAGTTCACACTTGTATTTTTGGTGTTTAATCAATTAATCTTGTGTTTTGAGTCATTGGTGCACTTGCACAAATCTGTTAGATTAAAAACCTTTATACTTTTTTAGAAAGGTCTATCTAGGGAATGTGCTTCTTCCTTGGAGAATGACCTAAAATTGGTAATCCTTCTAATTGGTATATAAACAAGATGCAAACCAAAGTTTAATTTTATATCTATCCAATCTTGGGTGAGGTGTGTTGATGATAGCCAGGATCAAGGTGAATATCCCTAAGTACCTAGCATGGTCAACTAGGCTCTTAATTGAGTCACACATGTACAAACTGATTGGATAGACATCATGAACCCTACTACAACCTTGTTAAATAGAGGCCTACCTGATTCACCTTTGAACACATACCTTATTATAGTGCAAGGGGTTGTAGAATTTCCCCCCAAGATTCCCAACATATGTGTTCTAGGATATTGTGGTAGTGAAAGAGATATTCACTAGTACAACAACAATATAAGGAAATGAAAAAAACATGGATGCCTACGTCGTGAACCTTTGTGTCCTAGTAATGTGACACTTGTTGTGTGAGATAACGAACATTCAAAAATTAGGCCTATAACATTGTATCTTGAAGCCAAATTTGACCTGGATTAATCTGTTTGTCCTTGTCTCAAAACCCATGTTAGATTACAAAACACATTGTCTTTTGTACTTGTTCTATGATCAGTTTCCAAAAATACAAAACCAACATAACACCAACTGTCAAAATGAGTCCAACGTGTTCAAGTATAGGCCATCAACATCAAACATGTTCTACAAATCATAATCCTTGTTCTAGAAATCAATTTTATCAAACAAATATATAATATTTGAGATCTTTTTTCAGACTGTCTCCCTTTTTTTGCAATTTCCTGCATCTTTCCACACTTGAGCCTTTAATTACCACAATTGGTGATTGTTTACCAAAGTTGACCTATCACTTTGCCACAAATCGTGGAAGTTTTCCGCACTTGACCAGGAACTCTGAACATCTATTTTCTTCCTGAAAAACCTTGGAAAGATTCCCCATTTTGTGTAAAAGATCAGTGTCTACATCCTAGAAAATGCGAAGAATATTGTTTGAATCTCTAAACATTAAAGATCATCCATTCTTTGAAAGCACAATTATTTTCTAAACATTGTTAGTTCAAAAGTTCATACTCGATTATCTTGATCCAGTTATCTCAAAATCATCAATCTCTATCAGTGACTCTATCCAAGGGAATAGTCAAAGATCTTATTCTTACATCACCAATTCTTTGAGATCAAGAGAAATCAAAGTTTGTCCTTACAATTACCCTTGTCCAAACATAAATCAGACTCTCCTAGAAAGGTTATCCTTTTTTTTTTGTTTTATATCACTTCTTTTAGTCAAAAGATTTGGACAACACTATGTCTCATGCACCTTATGGAAGACCTTACACTACGTCTAAGGCTAGGACACAACTCGATGAGTCCTATATCAATCGATTTCTCCATGGGAACAAGAGTGAGAGGATGACCCTTTAAAAAACACTAGTCCTACTCTTTTCATTGAGAATCCTTGTAGACCAAAATTGTTCCAAGATGTCACAGAGGAGCTCAAAGACATAGAGCAAGATGCATATTTCGCACAAGTTGTTGACATTGTTGTAGAGATAAATCTCGAACGATTCTTAGCCATGTTGATTAGTAAGGGAGTCAAACTCCCCGTTGAATTTAATGGGTCAAAAATATGGCCCAATAACCCTCTTTTAGGTCAAAAAACAACTCGACCCTCTCAAATAGAACCTATCATATGCCAAGTCTTTCCATCATTAACAACAACAACATCAGCGCAAACTATGTCAAATCAAACTAGCTCTGCAAATCAAGCTAGCACCTCATCCAAATAAAGCATGATAGGATCCCAACTAAGTGCACCCTTGGTCACTAGCGTATCTCAAGCATCAACCTCATGGCCTTTCACATCAATCTCTCATGCTATGTCATCAATAATGCAAACAACCAGCAACCCTTTTGCAATTGTTCTGATAATATAATCAATCCCTTCCAGACTTAGGTTCAATACCTCAATCTCATAGGGATCCATCTCTACAGGTCTAACATTCAGTCAATGTCCACCCAAGGGTATACCTTTGATTCTATAGGGATCACAATAACCCCAACCACAACAACAACAAACCCAACAACAACCACAATAGAATCAATCTTGGACCAGTCAAATTCCCAGTATCAGAATCACACACTAGGGAACCAATATCAAGTCCCAAGGACTAGATCACATGTCACAACTCAAGGGACATATAGGCACAACCTCATACCTACCACAAAATAGAAATTCAATCCCACCAATGTTCCTCAATCTTAGAAAGACATGTTAATCTAGTAAGTGCAAATTCTACAAACCCAAATGATGCACATGAAGAATTAGGGGAAAACCAAGTCCTACACCTCAGAGGATTAGTACCCATATCCATTTGATCACTCATTGCACATGTCTTCATTTCCCACTCATTTCTCAGTACCCAAGTTTGAAAAATACAAAAGAAACACCAACCCTATTGAACATATCAGAGAGTTCTTCTCTAGTCGCATCTAGGTTGCACATGATGAAACATACCTAATGTGATTATTACCAAAAAGTATAGCCTGACTAGAAATGGAATGGCTCTCACACTTACCCCATGACATCTTATCTAGGGGAGAATTGGCCAAAAAATTCATTTCTCACTTCCATCATAACATCCAACGCAAGGTCACAACACAAGTTCAGCATCAAGGACCTTTGAGACATCAAACAGAAAGATGGAGAATCCTCTGTGAAATTCCTACAAAGGTAGAGGAACACTGAAAATAGAATAACATATGACATTCCTGAGAAAGACCTCATAGTCATGTTCATTGAAAATTGGATCTGAGATATTTCATTTACCACAGAATTTTAGCTGGCTCCTAGCTTCAAGAAAGTCATCGAATGAGGAGTTTTCTGTGAGTAAAACCTGGTCAAAAGAGGTATCCTTGCAGACCCTACCCAGACAAACACAAACCAAATTGCAATGGCTAAAGCCAAGTGGTGGAACAAGAACAATAATTTCACCAGTGATGGTTTCATTAACATAAAGACGGTCAACTATGCTCAACCCAAGGTGTGACTACAAGGAGCACCTATGGCCAACCAAAAACCCATGGTGCCCACTCAAAAAATGCACACTCAGAACCAACCACACCCTATTCAAGCAGTAGTTGTTTCCAACAATCAACCCAATGCACGTTTCCTAAACAAGACTACACACCATTAGGGGAGTCAATAGAATCAGCCTTGAGAAAGTTGATACAATCCAATACTATCACTCTGCTTGAAATCACAGAATACGAACGTGGTGCTATTAACCAAAGTGGTGGAATGAAAATGAATTTTGCAAATTTCATCGAGTAAAAGGACACAAGACACCCAGCTACTATAGATTGAAGAACATAATTCAAGATCTGATTGACATAGGGGTTATTGATGTCACAAATGCCTAATCAAAAGGCACAACTAATCATACAATCTTCAATGACACACTCCATGATCATAATAAAGGGAAATCCTTAGGGTCTAGTGGATAGTCCAAACAAGTAAATTACACATATACTAATGTTGATAACACCATAAATTGCATCAATCCTTTAGATAACTGTGTGGCTATGATTACTATCAGAGACCCAAATGCTAAATACATTGTCACCACATGCTATCTCAAAGGTGTCTTTCAAGGATCACCTTCCACATCACCTATACCAACTAATCCTCCAAAATCCTTTGGCTCACAAACCATTCTTGTGGATCAGCTAAAGTGCACACCTTCTTAGATATCTATGTTTGACCTTTTACGCATATCCCTGCAACACAAGAAATCTCTTGACCAAGTACTCCAAAATGTAGTTGTCCCAAGGGACATAACTCTAGAAAGATTCCAAACATGGTGAAATACATAGCTGAAAAAAAGCATGCAACCTTTACAGACCATGATGTGCCACCACACAATCCTCTCCATAACAATCCCTTGCACCTGCTTGTCCAAGTTCACAAACACACAATCCCTAGGGTCCTCATTGATGGTGGAGCCAAATTAAATATATGTAGTTTGAAAGTAATCAAAACCTTAGGCTATTTTGAATCCATCATTTATGTCACAAGGAGAATCAATATTAGGGCCTATGATGAGGAGGAAAGGTCTTCAAAAGGTATCCTCATACTACTTGTCCGAATAGGCCCACTTATCAAGAATACCCTGTTCAAAATCCTAGACCTAGATTTGGGGTATACCATGTTACTAGAAAGACCATGGATCCATGAGATGAAATTTTTACCCTCTACCCATCATCAGTGCATCAAGTTCCCATACCAGGGGGTAGAAATAATCATTGAAGGATATCCAAACCCATTCCAATACTACAACACCATCAGAAGTAGTACTGACAATAGTGTACCTTAAAATTAGGAGGCAAGCATTCCTTCTACCTCAAATTCTATTCCCAAGGATATAACAAGAAGGGCAAGGAAGATATCCATTATAGAAAAAGGATGTGGTGAGTATAGCTATGAGGAATCTTTTACGATCACTAACATGCCTCAAATTCCAAGGTCATATGGCATGCCACAACCAATGAAAACACCTGAAACCCCAGAACCTATTTTATTTAGATGTCCACCAACCACATTTGACAAATGGGGTGACATTACAAAAGAGAACCATGTCAATCTAGATATAAAATTGTGGTTGTATCAAGACCCACAATAAACACTTCAAGCACACATAGCCATGTCAATATATGGAGCCGACTTCACAATGCTGCAAAAGTTTGGGTATGATGGTACGACTAGTCTAGGGGCAAGACAACAATGTATAATGGAATTGTATTTATTTCCAGCCTAGAGAAACAAGAGAGGGTTAGGATATGGGAAAAAAAACTAGTACTACCACCTAAGACATACCCATTGATCAAGAGCAAGTTGCAGAGTTACACTAGGGGCAATACCTAGAACATGCATTAATCAACAATATACTCCAACAGTTATTTCCATCGGAAGTAGATACTACTTATTCTCAGTTAAACCTTAACTAAGCTATCCAAGATGATAAGGAAAGTGAGACATCTGATGAGAATTCTAGTGCAACCAATTCCCATGAGTATGAGTGGAGATCTCTCCACAATTCTGAACCAACCATTCCAGACTATTCCCGTTAGTCAATCAGCACTATACACCTTGAGAATATGTTCAACCAAATGACCATAGAGGACCAACCATGTATCGATAAACATATCAATAATAATTCCTTAGGTAGTGCATCCACATTACATTCTAGGTTTGTCGGCACTATCATCATAGTCCCATTTACCCAAGAAGAGTCATCCCCCCATGAGGACCTTTGCCTAGTACACCCTGAACTGATAGAGTGAGATCAACAAGGACAACCTGATATAGATCTCTTTGAGAATGATGAAGCCATTGTAAACTTCATGGAAATTAGAGAAGGAATTCCATCAGGGGACCACAAAGCAGGTTTCTCTATTGAACTTGATAGATTAGCCTATTTTGGGGAGGAATCTCCTCTTTCCAGTAAAAAAGAAAAATAAAAAGAAAAAAGAAAAACCAGTAAGTGAAAAGCACAAGGTGCTTTTTGACTCAAAAAATGACAAAAAATAAATTAAATATGTATCTTCTAGTGAAAACCTCTCCAAGGTGCTAGAGGATGGAAAGCAATAACTCCTCCCCTTAATAGAGGAAAAGTTAGCATTACTAGTTGAGGAAACAGAAGAAGTCAACCTAGGTGATGAAAAGAACCCAAAGAAAATCCACTTGGAAAAATCACTTACATAAGAGGAACAAGAGAAGTTCATTAGCTTCTTCAAAGAAATTCAAGTCAACTTTACATGGTCCTACTCTGACATGCCAGGCCTAGATCCAGAGCTAGTGTTACATCATCTACCATTGTTACCAAATGCCAAACATGTTAAGCAAAAGTCGAGAAAGATGCATCCACATGTTGTACTACTTGTCAAAGTAGAGCTAAAGAAACTACTAGATGTTGGATTCATATGACCAATCCCATACACATATTGGATATCTAAAATGGTGCTAGTAACCAAGCATAATGGTCAGATCCCCATTTGCATAGATTTCAAAGATTTAAACAAAGCTTGTCCCAAGGATGACTTTCCTTTACTGAATATTGACATGATAGTAGATCTCACAACAGGACAATAGTTGTTATCTCTCATGAGTATCTTCTCAAGATATAACCAAATAAGGATTGCACCATAGGACCTCTTGGTGCTATTTCCTATTTAGGGTGTGTCTTTTAAAATTTTGAGGTCCCCTGTCATTCATGTTATCCAAGGGTTTAAAATTGTGGTTAAAAATTGTTCTCATGCCTCTGAAAATTCTATTCTAACCATTGACCTAGTTGAAAATGTTGAAAAACCCTTGTGTCATGTCTCCTAGTGCAATTCCGGTCATAAAAACCCTAAGCGCTGAAATGCCTTCTAATTTCATGTTAAATTTTTCACTTAAGTTATGTCTCTAATGGGTTCATTTTGAGTGGTCATGTTTATTAAAGTTGTCTATCCTAACACCGTGGTATTATATTATTCCTTTAATCCAAAGTCCGCTTGTGATTTATTTGAATTCATTATATACCAGGCACTTTTTTTTTGATCTAACAGATCACTTAATGGATTTATCTCCAAGATGCATGACATCTATCACTTAAGCGATTAAGTCTGAGTGATACATGTCCTAGTGGGGTCGGTGGTCATAAAAGTTCTCAGCTAAACAGTGGGAAAGCCATGAAATAATCAACGGTAGACTTAATCGCTTAAAAGAAAAGTGTGCAACATCTAATGGATAAGTGATTAAGTGGTGCCGAAGTGTGTCAAGGGAAGTAATGTGGGTCTAGTTATAGGAAACATAAAGGTGACTAAAGTTCAAAAAGATCTAACAATGCGCTTAATTGCTTATACCCAAGATGCTCGATATCTATCAATCAAGCCATTAAGTGGTGTTGACATCTGGCAGCTGGTGGACCCAGATATTCAGAGTTGGTGATAATTAAAGAATAGTTAACTTGTTTTTCATCGGATGGTCATCTTAATGGCTTAACTACAAAGTAATCAATATCTAGTGTCTAAGCCATTAAGCGATGTTGATGCGTTTCCTAGTGGGGCCAGCTGAGGTCGTAAAGGTGGAGTTAAAGGAACAACATCTATAGAAAAGATCAATGGTCAGCTTAATCGCTTGGAGGTAAAGTAACCAAGATCTAATGGGTAAGCAATTAAGTCTGAGTGATGTGTGGCATAAAAAGTGGGTCTAGTACAGCACAAAATTCATGTTAATAAAGTTGCAAGTGTAAAAGGATCGGACGGTTCTCTTAATACTTAGAGGAAAAGTGAATGAAATCTAATGGAAAAGTGATTAAGCGGTGCCGACATGTGTCTAGGGTGAACAATTATTTCTAGGAAAAGAAGAGAACTGTCAAATGAAAGAAATGTTGTTTAAGATCTACTACCTAAATTCAAAGTTATTAAAAATAAGTTCCAATGAGCCATTAAGCCACGATTTTGAAGTAGGAAAATTAATTGCAGAATGTGTGAGTACTCCAGTCGAATTCAATATGAATGACTGATTTGATTGAAGCTGTAAAACTGGTTAATTCAACTTGAATTCATAATAATTCACCAAATTCATTCGAGCAAAGAACAAAATTGCAGAGATATTCAGCTCCACGCGATAAAATTGCAGAATAGGTAAGTTTTCTCTGATTCAGTAATGTTCAGGTTCCTAGTAAGATTTGCAGTTCAAAAGGCTTTCAGATTTATCATTTCAAAATCTGAATTTCATCTTAGCAAAAAGCCTTAGTTTCAAAATGGCCCCTAGGATTGAAATTTATGGAGAAGTAGATTACCAAAAGAGAAATGTTAGGGAGGATCTGTTGCAACAATTGAAAGGATCCACGGGCGATGCGACCCAATTCAAGAGAATAGTTCCAACACATCCTCATTTCAAAATAGGAGAAGGCTTGTATGATTTGGGTAGATGGGCCAAAGATGTTAAAACCAATTTTAATGGTCTTACTCTGTTTAGAACTGCATATAGCCAAAGAAATGCTCCTACCCCAGATTATAACATATCGGACTTGGATGTAGGAAAGTTGATAGTTCCCAGGGTATTCATGGATACAGATCTATTCACTTTGATTGCCAACACTTATGATAAAGTATCCAAGGTTGTTAGGGATACACAGGGAAATGTGCTATTGACCATCTCAGCTAATGAAATCAGAAGAATTTTTAAGTTGAGCGATACTTCAATACAAATGGATGATATTGAGTTTGAATACTTTAAGGAAGCATACCAAACCCAGAGGGAGTATTACAGAAATGAAGCTTTGAAAGGATACTTTAACAAGATAGGGGACTTGATTGTAGTAGGGCCTAACACACCAGAGATTTTCAAATTGGATTATTTTAATCGAAAGGCCAAGAAAATGTATAGTGTCATGTGCCAGGTTCTGGGAGAAGATGAAGAAGTAACAATGCATGTTCATATAATGCTCATCATGGTTTAGATTCTACATCCCCACCTATCAGTATTTTTTGGCTTTACATCTTACATTGTCCAACAAATGCATGAAGGTTTGGCAGGAATCTAGAACAACAACATACTTAAACCAAAGGGATGGTATTCCCTTATGATGCACATGTTCTTGTCCAATAATCCTAACTTCTTTGAAGAAGAGATGGAATTGACTAAGTTCCAAGGTGATGAGGATTTTCCTATTCAGATGTGGAGAGTTGAGCTATCATGGGATAGAAAGAATCCAGTTATGTTTACTTTGATAGGGTTTTTTCCACTAGGCTTAGGTCATTGTTGTGCAATCAAAATGCCAGGATCCACACTGATATGATGAGGCTTTTGAGACCTATGGAATTTTCCCTAGAATTGAAGATTGCCCATAATTGGGGAGATTTGATTTTGTACCCTATTTCTATAGTAATAAGGGTTTATGGATTTAGGGAAACCACCAATGTGCTGCCCTATAGAGTCCCTCTGAAGATTGGGATAGCAGAGATTTTAAGATAATTGGGTGGATTACAGGAGGAAGCCCTGACAGGAAAAATGTGTTGGAAACACTGAGAGGGGGGGTGAATCTGTGTTTAGTTATTTATTCAATTTCAGCAAATTTAAACATAAAACAATTATATATCACTTGAAGCTTAACACAAGATCACATAACACATAATATGATTATGGGGAAACCTTGATTAGAGGAAAGCCCCAGTGGGAATTAGTACCCACAAATATTACACTAGTATAATGAACCTGTTAAAGTTCCTTTGCCCTATTAGGAGCAGTCTTTATAATGCAAGTACAATGACCTAGTTAATGGCCTGACCCTGTTAGGAGTATTTTACAAACAACCCTATTAGGGGTGAGGACTCACTATGCAAGTGCTCACTGCTCAATGAGAAAGAAGGCTACAACCTCCTGAGAATAGATATGCACTATATCCAAAAGTGAACTACTATATATGACACAGATGTTTGATCAGTTCAAGTTATGCGCTTATACTCTTTTTTTCTTTAGGGGATCTATCTCATGCTGACATCTTTACATTTCTCTGCTCT
>MU227282.1:944109-981150 GCA_018584345.1 Thuja plicata
GGGTGAGGACTCACTGTCCAAGAGCTCACTACTCAATGAGAAAGAAGGCTACAACCTCCTGAGAATAGATATGCACTATATCCAAAAGTGAACTGTTGTATATGACACAGATGTCTGATCAGTTCCAATTATGTGCTTAAACTCTTTTCTTCTTTAAGGGCTCTATCTCATGCTGACATATTTACATTTCTCTTCTCTTCTTATTTTTTTACACTACCAATATATCTTTACTTTGCATATATATATGTTTATGCCTAAATAGAGGTGACTATAAACAAGACCTTAGTTGGCCCAAAAACAACATACACAACGCTTGCAAAAAAATTGGCTTAAGCATGTTTACAATAATGTTTAATACATGGTTACAAACTTATTACAATAGGCGCTTAGCCTTTACATAAAAAAAATATTACACACTAATCAAATTCCTAAAGTCAGCTCCATACTCTGTACTCTAAATTGTTAGTGTACTTGTTCTTCCTGTAACTTATCTATACTGACATTCTATACTATGCGTGTATAGGGTAAGCATAACAACATACCATAGAGCTTAGTTATGAATGCGCATATCCTAATGTGATCATATGCATGTGTGTTGATGCTCTGATCGACTGCAAGTCACTATTCTATTATGTCTTCTACACTTAGTCAATTTTCACTTCATAGTTTACTGTCAAAACTTCATATGACTTTGTTGCCAAAATGACAACACAAAATAAGCCATATACTCCCTGGGAGTCAACTTTCCAAAAAAATGAAGTGAAGTATTTTCTCTACCCTCACTAGAGCCCATCATTTCATCATAATAAAGGGTGGGTGGACACAATTTGATAAGAATTTTGAACCTTATCACTTAGCAACATTTGTATCTAGGTGTGCAGATAATGAGGATTTTATAATGGGTATGTTCAGAAAAAGAACCAAGTGCTTAACATTGGAGCATTAGTTTAATTACCTTGAGGATATTATCAAAAAGAAATTTGACCTAGGTGACCAGGAGATCGGGAAGGAAAAATGGCTGGTGTACAAGAAGTCTTTGGACTTTGTACACAATTTTGATAAGTCTTATGATCCTCTAAAGGAATTTTTCCCTTGGGCCAAGAAAATTGAGTCCTTGATGAATTTATTTGAGGGAATCATGCAGACCCTAAATGAGAAGAGACAGAGGATAATGGAAGTTGAGCCATAAAAGGCTCATGCTATTTTGAGAAAACTTCCACAAGGAAGAGTAGTCCCACTAGGGGATTATGTGGTATACAAGAGGAGAGGGTACACTAATATCATTCCCAAAGTTGATAAACCTTCTCAGCATAAAGGAAAGAGGTCAGCAAGTACTAGTTCCCAAGAAGTTCCCTCTCCCAAGAGACAAAAGGTGGAGGTAAAAGAGAAAGAGAGTGAGTTGTACTCTCCCTCCCAATCCCCTATGCATTTTGATGACCAAGCCATTGTTGAGAAATTAGTTCAAATCAGGAACATTGGTGAAGTTTTTGTTACTACCCAGGAGTTACAAGAAGGGATTCCAGAGGCACCTAGGCATACAACTATTGACCTTATAGTGGCAGAATTCATAGGTAAAGAACTAGACCCTGTGACTAAGCAAGCCAGTGAGGAGTTATTGTCAGATGAGAACTTTGTCAAGACTAGGACATTCATTCAATTTTTGTGGAGAATTCACATTGATGAATTCAATAATAAATGCCAAAATTTGCAGGAAGCTCAGCCAAATCATACGAAAGATGACATAGAAAAGGAGGTTAAGCAGGAGCTAGTGTCTAGATTTGATAAGATCACCCCTAAAGAGGGTAGAGAATTGGTCAAGAAACAAGGAATCCTCATCCTACCTCAATGAGACTTAGCTGATGTGGTAGTCTTTGATGCTATTAGAAAATAGGAAAAACCACTGAGCACTACTAGGACATCAATTGGTGCCCAGTTTAGTGAAAATCATGTAGCCTTAGCAATCTGGGCTTTGAAGAAAAAAGACAGAAGAAGAGTGAAAAAAGATGATAAAATTGAGGATGCTGGAAGCCTCATTGTCAAAAGAGTTTCTAATACCTTAGGTACTGAGGTAGAAAACCTTGTCCTTCAAACAGCCAACCTGAGCCTAAGAGTGGCTAAAAATGAGAAAGAGGCTTATAATAGCCTGAATCAAAAATATGAATTTGTATTGAAGGCCTATAATGATGAAAGGGTTTAGTCCGTACAAAAGGACAATAGGATAGCAGTTCTAGAAGGGAGGTAGACAGTTCAATAAATGCCCCAAGTGATGATTACTATGGGACCTCACCAACCCTCATCATCCAACCCATTTGTGACTTACCCCCCATCCCCTGCACCATTAAGTCCTACTACCCAAGAGATTATTGATGCTAAGAGAGCAGAGATAGAAGCTAAAAAGAACAGGTTGATTACTGAAAGATCAAGGTTGGAGGAAGAAGGAAAGAGGGATCTTAGGGACTCCATTGCATATAAAGAAGCTAAGGAATTGGTAAAGAAGAGGCATTCTGATAAAATATATTCTAACCTCAAGAGGTGTGCTAGTGAAGCCAATCTTTCTAACCTTTATTTGATGGGAAAGAAGATTGTTAGCATAATAAGCCAGCATGATGAAGATAAAGAGCATTGGGGCTTGATAATTGATAATTGGAAAGGGAAGAAAGCCCATGTAAAATCTTTCTATTCTACCTCAAAGGAGAAAAATAATATTGATATCATCTTGACAAGGACATACAAATGCCTTAAATTGATGGAAGACCTAGATATCAAGAAAAATATGGTCATCAAAAGGATAGAGACCTTAAGAGGTGAATTCTCCAGGGATAAGTATGACATGTTTCCCAATATGTTCAAAAAGGATGGAAACATAAAGAATGAAGCCCTATGGCTAAGGAAATTGAATGAAACACTAACTAACAGGATAAATAGTATTATCACATTGGAAAGCATAGGTTGGTTTGTGTTAACTATTGACATTCTCAACAAGGCCAGGGCATTTTTGAATCTTGGGAATCAGAGATTGAAAAGGCCAGTGCTGATTGGGAGGAGTTCAATAGACAAAAAGATGAGGTTCTCAACATCAGTTGGCTAGATGATGAGGTGTTTACCACCTAGATTAGCAAGTACGGTATTGTCACCCCAATAACATAAAGTAGTGGTAGAGGAGTGACAGCGAGCACTAGTGATGCCTAGCTATCTGAAAAAAGGCAAGTGCAAGTTTTTGCATTAATGAAGATGAAAAATCCTAGATGATAAGGACTTAACAACCTCAAAGAAGTTGCAAGCATTCAGGCGATCATGAGAAAAATGATTATATAACTTGTAACAAAGAACTCTTATTCTCTCTGCCTAATTTTTGTCTCATTTGTGAAGTGTAAATTTTTTCCTATAGCCTAGTCATCCAAAGCTTGTTGCATCCTTATTTTCCAAAAGGGTTCCAAGATGAATAGGGATATCTATAATTAGAAAGTTGTAATATTTTGAAGAGGATGGTAAAATAAAAATTGCAAAGCAGGTTTTTGAAATGATGTCTAGTTTCTCAAGTCTACAGTCAGTCTAAATGTATTGAAGTCAGAAAGTTATTAATAAAAATAAAATGGAATTTCCAGTCTCAAATTGTTGATGTCTTCTTGCATTTTATTCAGCTTTTGTATATTTTATATGTAAGGCATGTTAAATGTATCAGTTGTAAGGTAATTGTGTTGATATTTGTAAGTAGCTATCAAGGATGGTTTAAATCTTATAGATAGTTCCAGGGGGTTAGGGTTTGTGCAAGAATTTGATATAGGGATATGAGAGTGAGAGGATAATTTTTAAGGCATATTATCTGAGATCTTGTTGTATTTAGATTAACTATCTTTGATGAATGTATGTTTCCATAGTGACTCTATGGCCCAATGGATTAGGCACTGGTCAAGTTCTGATTAGTAGTATTATCATCAATCAATCAAACATTGAAAATCTTTACTTACTGTTATCAAAATATGTGGATGTCTAGCTAATTATATTGAGAAATGAAATTCATCTTAATGATTCCTTAGAGAGAGAATCAATAGGTTAACCTTCCTAGTTCCAAGAACTTAAAAAGAAGAAGGATCATGAATCATTGATCCACTGCTAGATTCTAAGTCATTTACTGAATCTGGAAATAGGTACACCCACTTGAGTTTGTGGAGCTCAAAGTGAAGAAGGATTATATCCTTTTTAACTAGCCTTATTCATGTATGAATCTGAATTGGGAATTGAGATTCAATCATTTAATGCTATTTTAATTGATTCTACAAGAAAAAGAGCTAACAGGACCAACACAAGACTACTTTCACATGTTCATGGGGAACTTATTGTTGGAATGTAATGTCATTTGGCCTTAAAAATGTAGGGGAAACATATCAAAGGGGAATGTCCATGATCTTCCATGATCTCATTCACAAAATGATGGAATATTATGTCGATGACATACTAGCCAAGTCAATGCTTAGAGAGGATCACCTACAAGTGTTGGGACCCATATTTGATCGAATGCAAGAATACAAGGTCTGACTAAATCCAAAAAAGTGTGCATTTGGGGTTACCACAGGAAAGCTTTTGGGATTCATTGTGTCACATAGAGGCATCAAGGTAGACCCAGAAAAGGTCAAGGCCATCCTTGACATACCACCACTGACCAATATAAGGCAACTAAGGGGTTTACAAGGCAGGCTTCAATCCATAAGGTGTTTCATCGCCTAATTAGCAGAAAAGTGTCATCCATTCCAACATCTACTACACAAAGATGTGACGTTCATATGGACAGAAAAATGAGAGCAAGAATTCCAAACATTCAAAGATTATCTATTGAAATCTCCCATATTGGTGCCACCCATTCAAGGTAGGCCACTGATTTTGTACATCTCAGCAACTGAATCAATATGAGGATTGCTCTTGGCACAACATGATGACCAAGGCAAGGAAAGAAATATTTACTACCTCAGTAGAAATTTGGTAGGCTATGAGCTCAACTACTCACCAATTAGAAAAATATCCCTCATAGTAGTCTTTTCTTCCCAAAAGCTGAGACATTACATGTTGAGCCGTAAAACCAAGATGATAGCACACATTAATCCCCTGAAGTATTTACTGAGAAAAGAAGCACTAACATGATGAATCGCTAAATGGGTGATGATATTAAGTGAATTTGACTTAGAGTACATGCAGAGGAAAGCTATCAAAGGGAAAGTAATTATGGACTAACTAGTAGAGGAACCCATACAGGATCATTAGCCTATAGTGTCTGACTTTCTAGATGAGTCCATTCTTACAATACAACCAATAGTAGAGCTTTAGAAACTATTCTTTGATGGATCATGCACAAACCATGGTGTAGGAGTAGGGATAGTGCTCATTACTCCAAATAATGATACAATCCCTAAATCTTTCCAACTCAACTTCCCATGCACAAACAATATAGCTAAGTATGAATCTCTAGTCATCATAGTGAAGACAACTATACAATGGAGAATCAAGAACCTCAAAGTCTATGTTGACTCAAAATTGGTCATCATCCAAGTAAACAATGACAAAATGACAAAGGATGATAAGCTGATCCCATATAGAGAGATGATGTACAGGTTGTGGGCTTCATTACATTTCATTGTATTTGAGTAAGTACCAAGAGTTCAAAACAAGGCAGCAGATGTGATGGCTACCATAGCATCCTTGATCGACATGTCGGGAAATAAGACCCAATTCTAGTTTTTGTTAGAGAAACTCATGACACCGGCACATCAAGATCCAGTCATAGAGTCAGGGTGCATTATTATTGGTCCTGAAACCCCATGGTACCATGATGTATACAATTATCTCCAAAATAGTGTCCTACCTCCCAACTTGTCTAGGAACCAAAATAATTCCCTCATCCAACAAGCCTCTAGGTACACCTTTCTCACTAGTACTATATATAAAATAAGTCTAGATGGAATGCATTTACGATGTCTCACTTCCACGAAATCCCAAAGAGCCTTGTACAAGGTACAAGAAGAAATTTGTGGGTCCTACACAAGTGGTAATATCTTAGCAAAGAATATCATCAAAATGGGATACTACTGGCCTATAGTAGAGATAGATGCCAACAAGTATGTGCAAAGATGTAGACAATGTCAAATTCATGGAGATCTCATACATGCACTAGCCCAAGAACTCAATCCCATCACTTCACCATGGCCATTTTCTAAGTGGGGATTTGACCTAGTTGGTAATATTACACCAACCTCATCTAATGGAAACAAGTACATATGGGTGGAGGTCATTATCTCACTTTCATCATAGGAAAGAATATTTCTATGTTCATACTAAACAACATCATCTGTTGGTATAGAGTTCCTCAAACCATACTCATAGATCATGATACACCTTTTCAAAATAAAGATGTTGAAGATCTTTGTGAACAGTTACACATAAAATATGTTTTCTCTTCTTTCTACTATCCCTAAGGGAATGGTCAATCAGAAGCCACAAACCAAACTATCCTAAATATCTTAAAGAAAACAATCAATGAATCAGGGTGAGACTGGAATTTATAGCTTAGTTCCGCACGATGGGCATACAGAACTAGTGTGAGAACCCCCACAGGAGCCACTCCTTTCTCACTAGTATATGGATCAAAGGTGGTCCTACCGCTCGAAGTGGAAATCCCATCCCTGCAAATCTCATTGGAGAACATCATTTCCAATGAAGATTATAGAGTAGCAAGACTCAATGAACTAGAATTGTTGGATAAGAGAAGAAAAAATGCACTAAATCACTTATAAGGCTACCAAAATTGCTGTAGAAGGAACTATCACATGATGTTCAGACCACACACCTTTGAGGTAGGAGACCTCATACTTATGGAGAATCAAAAGAACCAAGTAGACAGGGTAAAACTGGGAAAGTTTGAACCTAACCATCTAGGATCCTATGTCATTGTCACATCTTGCAACAGTGGGGCATATTAACTGGTGACACCAGAAGGAGATCAGCTCCTAGGTTACATCAACAATATGCACCTCAAGAGGTTCTATTCCTGAGGTCCCAAGGTTAAGGCACTTATCTACATATCAAGAAAATACAAAAAAAAATCAAAAAATACAAAAGGTTACCTTGGTGAAAACATGGAAAATAGACACCTTGCCAACAACAAAAAATCAAAACAATATGAGAAGTAAAGAGAAACATAACCGCTCTCTCAGTGACAACCTGGAAAAAGGCACTATTGGGTAGGTACCTTGGTCAAAACCTAGAAAATAGGTGCCAATTGTTCAAATCTTGCTTCGTCATCAATGAACTCCAAAGATCAAAGCTTATGCTCCTAGCATGGAAGACTCACTTCCCAAGCTTATTTTTAAAAGCACAAATCCCCTTTGAGCATAAAAATTACCGAAGGTTTGTACTAGTCCACCAGACTAGGGAGAAATTCTAAAATTCCTAAAAAAATCCCTAAAAATAAAAAACATCATCAAAAATCCAAAAAAAAAGAACAAAATGTCCTGAAAAAAAATCAATCTTCATCAAAAAAATCAAAAATTGCAAAATCTCAAGCAATAAAACCAGCTTGGTTATCAAAAAAATGATGGGTGATCAATCCAATCAATCAATGTCAAAATCATGAGCTTCACAAAACAACAATGAACTCATATGACACAGCTTTATCAATCAATCAATCAATCTTCAAATCAATAAATAATTTATCTTACACAGTGACAGATATGATAAAAAATAGATAGATCAGTCTTATATGAGTCATCCATTCCTGAAACCAAACACAATCAGGCATTAGAGAATCAAGCAAATCAAGGAACAATAAACTGTTGACTAGGTTAGTCATGTCAGTTGGATGTCAGTCTATCTTTCACGGTTATGTTCTTACGCCACTCCAGGATACCACCAAGTGATGAGAGAAGCTATGATGGATCATGATTTTATTTTATTTGACTATTGTTTGTGGAATGTTTCACTTAAATTATGGGTCAATGATGATTTAGGATAAATGTGGTAGGTGTTGTTACTTATCTGGCAGTCGTGTAGCTCCACAATCTAAGCTTAACCCTGGAAAAGAATTGGACAATCCTTTTCTTTTATCTAATTTTTCCTACCAATAGAATCGTAGCAGTATCAAGATGGTATGTATCTGGGTGCATTGGATTTCTATCTTGGTTTTTCTTTTATTTTGGATTGCTCAGAGTTCATAGTTTTATTCATATGGTCAATATCTGGGTTTTTTTTTATCTCTTTCCTTTCAAAATTAGAGGTCCTAGCAGTATCCAGATGGTCAATATTTGGGTGCATTTGGATCTCTATCTTTTCAAGATTAGAGGTCATAGCGGTATCCATATGGTCAATATCTGGGTGCATTTGGATCTCTTTCTTTTCAAAATCAGAGATCATAGCGGTATCTAAATGGTATGTATCTAGGTACATTGGATTTCTATCTTGGTTTTTTCTTTTATTTTGGATTTTCAAAGAACAAAGTGGTATTCAGATGTTCAATATATGGGTGCATTTGGTTCTCTTTCTATTCAATCTTTCTACTCCTTCTGGTTATCAGAGATCATAACGGTATCTAGATGAGCATATATGGGTGCATTGGATTCTCTTCCATTTTCATAATAAGGTGCAATGATGAGAAAAATTGGAAAAATCGGCAGCAACTTGGGTCACAGGTCCTATCTATTAGTTCAAACCTATCAATTAATTCTAGACATGATATCCCACTAGCTTTCTTCTAAACTAACACATGCATTGCTCAGATATTTTGTGCAAAGTAGATTGCATTCATTTATTTGCATATGAAAGACAAAAGAAAACAAACCATGTGCATATATAGTAATCATAATCAAATTCATCCATAAACATCATCATATAACATGCATTTCATAAAATACCATCCTGCATACATAAGTCAGTATCATAGGAAAGTAAATCATACATCTAAGAGTCTACATAATAGAATCACATTGCATACATTTCATCATAAATAATCAAGATATAAAACCATATATATAGAAAGTAAAAATTGCACATCATATAGAATCATAAGGTGCATCTCATATATAGATCTCAAATATCTGAGTACAATGAACGATCGCAAGTCTGAAAAAAGAAGGTGATCAATATAAATATCAATAAATATCAGTATATTACAGATACAATCATCAGTACAATATTAGAATATATCAATAGATCATAACTACAAAAATTGTACAAAAAGATAAAAAATGAACAATGAACAGAATCAACATGAGCTACCCCCACCGTCACTGCCAGGTGGATGGGGGGTGGCATATTAGGTGCAGTCCTCTGCTATGGAGAAGAAGCTCCAACACTACTTCACTAAGACCTCTATGGTCTAATGGATCTTTGGGAAGTCATGTAACTAGGCACCCACTAAGCTGAAGGAACAATTCCCTCATAATGGCATTTCCAGTATTCAATCTCTCTCTGGGCCTCACATCCTGATCTCAAGAACCAATCTAGAACCTACCACTAGGACACATCCTGTACACCATCAATAAAGGCTCTGACCTCTATGTGAATCTATCACTCTCTATCCTCTATAGCAGTCATGCTGGCCTTTGTTTCTATAACTTGACTCTCCGCAACAACGACCCTACTCTCCAAGGAAGTAGCTCATGCCTCAGAAGATGTAAGCCTAGCCTGCAAATCGGCTATCTCCTGGTTTAGTCTCTCCATCTCTGATGGATCATCATCCATCCCACCCATGGCCACTTCCATGTCTCCCTCATGACCCCTATCACCCAATCCCTCCTCCCTAGTGCCCTGCACTACCCCAGAGTCCTCCTCACTACTCTCACTCCCACTAGTACTTGTTAGAATAACTGAGAAGGAGGGTGAATCAGTGGCCTCAAAAATATTCCAATAAATCAACCCAAATACTTAGTACCACAATATTAAGCCTCTAGTTATCTTCAGTCCTACAAGATCAATTATTTCAAACAATCTTAACAAATAACTACTGCTCGGTAGTTCACTATTAAAACTTATTCTTATTATTTACCGATTAGTAGTCTTTCATTTACCAAAAAATAGTAAATTGCTTAGTGTATACCGATCAATTTAGAATTATTTATGTATAATGCAAAACACTAAAGTAATGAATCATAAACACATTGACACATGTATTTTTAATATGGAAACCATGTTAAGGTAAAAACCACTTGAGACCGTTAACCCAAAATTTTCACTCTTCTGAAGTGAGCTCGATAAAGAGCCAACCCTGTTAAAGGTTACAAACATACTGTTAGGTGTGACCTAGTTAGAGGATTTAAATAGAATATTTTGTCACTTGATATTGGGCATCTCTATGCTACCTTCTATGACCAAACCCTGGTTTGTCAAATGGTATATGGCATCTCATTCTATCTTCATGATAAAAAAATTTGATACTCCTTGGGATGTATGTCAATATAGAAAGGATTTTTAAGTCCTTCTCAGTTAAGAGACTTTCTGATCTAATGGTTAAACTAAAACAGTAAATGATCTATTCACATATACTACTATACTTTGCATATTTTCAGATCTATTGTAAGCTCATTATACCTTTCTTATCAATGTATCTTTTCAATGTTAGAGTAATAGTCTCTTGGGTTATTAATTAAATCATTATGATCTAATTACTAACTCAAATATTCACTCTAGTTGCTTAAGCTAACCTTAGGGTTTCCCTTTTAGGGTTTTGTGATTCCTTTTTAAGGAATCACCTCTTTGTATTTCATAAGGAGTTTTCACAACACATTGTATCATCTTGAAATATATTGCTAATAATATATTGTTTTCACGTGCATATGATGTCTCTGGCTTTTTGGCCTCCATAGAGTTTTCTTCTTTTATTCTTTACTTCTTCCATATGACAGGGTTATGCATGCACGTGTTCTTGGGAGATTAGGTTTCTACCTATTCTAACATGGTATTAGAGCCATCTTACTGCTCGTTATTCATGTTTTGTTGAAGTGTTTCAGAAGCTGGAGATTTTTCTAGTTTTTTCAAAGTCTTTACGTGGATTTAGAAGTGGGCTTTGTTTCTGGTAACTTTGGTCTCAAACAAACATCTCCATTGAGCTCAGAGCACCCAAAAACCCTAGAATCCATATAAAACTTGTTCATTTTGGACAACTTAGCTCTGAGGCAAAAAAAATTTGGTTTCCAGTGCCGTACGGGCATGAAAACTGAGAAAAAAACCAAAAAAATATCATTTTTCAATGTTTTTGGGGGTGTTTAAAAATGCAGCCAGTGCATTTGCTCAGGCACCGCTGCCGCACCACTGCAACCCAGCCAGTGCCTGGCCGCCACTGGCTACGCCTCCCACCGACACTGCAGGCTCTACCGGCTCCTCCAGGCCTGCCACCACCTGCACCTCCACTCTATTGCCCCATCAGCATAGCTCCTTCGGTGCCTCCTAGCCCTCGCCGGCCTCCACTCCATTGGGAGTCATCTGCGCAGGCCACCGCCACTCTGCCTGCTCAGGTGTTTAAGCCTCGCGACCCCTTTTGCTACCAGTAGTGGTCACATGGGTGACCAAGAGCTATGCTCCAGCCCCCTGCACATGCCACGCACCCAGGGGCTTATTTTTTTAGCCCCAGGGGCTTTACACTTGTTTTTTGGAGCCTTTCTGACCCCCTGACGCTATTTTTGCTCTATCTGGAGCATACGGCAGTCTTTTTTGGACTTCTTTATATTTTCAAAAAGCTCTTTCCGATTATGGAGGTTAGATTTTTTGGCTTTGCTATTTTGACAATGTTTTTTGCTGTCAAAGTTTGACGTCTATTTTTTGCCTTCCGAGAGCCATATCTTGCTCATCCGGACTCTATTTTTGACAAACCAGATATCGTCAGAAAGATGGTTCAGTGAGTTTTCAGTTGTAGGGGTCTTTTATCTAGATTTTTCTCCAGGTTCTTTCTCCTCTGATTTTTTCTCTTTCGCACTCTAGCGGATTACTTGGGTTCTACAGGTCCCGAGATCTCTTCTTTTGTTCTTCTGGCTCACTCTGCTTTATGACTTCTGAGCATTGTATGCATCTCTTCTGTAGCATTCTCCTTTTTGTAAATGCACTGAGATAAAGTTCCTACTTTTGCATATTTGGGATCTTGAGCACCTTGTGTTTGTTTGTACTCGCACTCAGTTATAAAGTGCCATGGGGGGTTTTGATGTTTTTCCTTTTGTGCTCATCCACCTTTGTCAAGTGAGCATACCTTCCACGACATTAGCCCATGCTATGTGTCAATGACATCACCCTTTATATTGTGCTTATCCCTTTTATTGCACTATTGGTGTTCCTGATTCTTCTTCTTGCAGATGTTTCTGGCATTGCACTTCAGTGTTCCTGTCACCCCTCTCCCTGTTCAGCATTATGGGGGGGTTCACCTATTGGTTCTATTGCTTCCTTGTTTTGGTTGAGTGATCTATGTATTCAGTTCTTGTTCCTATGTACTAGGCAGATGCAGTGGCTAGGCACCTATGCATTTTGGTGAGATGGATCATCTACTATATAGACACTCATTCTTTCCTACTTTTGGAGGTCACCTCTTAGATTGATCAGCTCTTCAGCCTTTGTCTTCTCTACCTGGTCATGCACTATTTCAGTGGGGCTTCTAGCAGTTACTTCTGACAATGTTTGCAGCTTCATGCTTTGGAGATGCTATACATGCTCTTTCTTTTTCCTTTCTTTCGGACTTTCCCTAGATTGAAGGCTTTGTTTCCTTCATCTTTTCCATCTCTTTTTGGGGTAGAGTTTTTCCCACTGGGTTTTCTCTATTTCCCCGGTTTGCAGAGATTTCTTGTACTTGGGTGCCTGATCAGGCCTTTGTTGCTGGGACCCATCTTTCCTACTTTTTACAGTAGTCTCCTAGGTTTTGCTTCTCCCTAAGCTTATCTTAAGGGGGGTGTTAGAGTAATAGTCTCTTGGGTTATTAATTAAATCATTATGATCTAATTACTAACTCACCTATTCACTCTAGTTGCTTAAGCTAACTTTAGGGTTTCCCTTTTAGGGTTTCATGATTCCTTTTTAAGGAATCACCTCTTTGTATTTCATAAGGATTTTTCACAACACATTGTATCATCTTGAAATATATTGTTAATAATATATTATTTTCATGTACATATGATGTCTCTGGCTTTTTGGCCTCCATAGAGTTTTCTTCTTCTGTTCTTTACTTCTTCCATGTGATAGGGTTATGCATGCAGGTGTTCTTGGGAGATTAGGTTTCTACCTATTCTAACATTCAATACCTTTGCTCCACTTCTTTATGCTTAGTGATGTTGTACTTCTCTATTTCTTGGTGCCTGTAGAAATGTTTAGCTCTTTCCTCAGCTTGATTGATCAGGACTATATAAAGTTGTTCTTTATTAGTTTATCTCTAGCATCCTCTTTCTCTATTCACTCCCCTAATTCATAATGAATTATATTGTCTTTTTATAGACATGATATCACCATTTCTCACTTCTTGATTTTATTTTTCTTGGTGTGATCCACAATTTTAGCCAATCTTGCTTTAAAGCTTTACTTTAGTTTTATCCCGTAGATTTCTCCTTGACAACTAGATAAAAATAGCTTTAAATCTTTTACTTATCTCTGGCTTTAACTTGTCAATGAAAATAATGTTAACAACCAATTAACTCTATCTTTAGCTCTTTCCAGTTAAGTATTTTGTCATTTTAGAACTTGAGTTAATTTTGGTGTTTAACTCTTTGATAGCTTCGGTCAACACTTCAGTTCTCCTTGGGCATCTCTATTGGGGTTGTCTGTTTCTTTTCCATCGGGCATCACTATGAAGTTCTTCTCATTGGTAATGCTTGTAATTATGCTTGTTCTTAATTCTTTTCAAGTTTCTTACTCGGGCAACACTGTGACTTTTCTTTCGGTTTTGTCTATCTATTGGGGTGCACTTCCCGTTGGTGTTTGTAGTCACTTAGTGAATGTTGGTCTTTTATGCATTACTAAAATCATAATCTTTATTTCTCTGATTCTCTAAAGTCTTTGACACTTTGTATATAACCAATCATATTATATCAAGTTTACATCAATGACAATTCAATCCATTAACTGATTTAATGTCTTGCATTATCTTTTTGCATTTCGGTGATCAACTTAACATCTTCAAACATTCAATCAGTTATATGTCATCAATCTCTCCCTTTGGCATTGATGAAAACACACTACATTATCACACAATATTATTACTAATACAATATAAAATATATCAAGTGTATTAGCTTAGATTTGTTTCTTGCAGAGTGTCTTCTTCAATCTTCAATCCCTTTACTGGATAGATGTATCAGCTTCCGATTATATTTTTGATAAGTGATCTGCCTTGAATTTTTCTCTCCTTTATCACCTATTTTTCCTTTGACACTAATCTCTCCCTTAGTATGTATTATCTCCCTCATGTTACTTCTCTCCCTTAGATGGATATTTTATATGTAATCTCTCCCTTTGGATAATGATTAACTCTCTTTTTGAATTATTAGGAACTTCTCTCCATGGATAATGATATAATCTCTACCTTTGACAACAATGCCAAACAATTCATCCATTCCCATTATAATATACTCCTTGAATTTCACTATCCATCAGCAATACAATGACTCTAGTGTTTGGTGCAGCTTTGTACCTTGTTGTATACAATTGTATCTTTGCATTCCATCTTTCTATGCTTGCATCAACATGAATGATCTTTTGATTTGTGTATAGGCTGATGCATCCTCCTAGTCAACATACTGACTGGTAGACAAGGGTCAAGTCTCTATCTCAGTTACTCAAATGTATCTTTCGGCAATGGCTTGGTAAATATGTCAGTTAATTGTTCCTTTGGCTGAACATATTCTAGTATTACTTCTTTTTCTTTCACTTGTTCTCTTAATTAATGATACTTGATAGAAATATGTTTAGTCTTAGCATGCATGACTGGATTCTTAGAAATATTAATTGCACTGGTATTATCACAATAGATAATCACTAGTTCAAGAATCTTCATATTCATACCTTCCAGCAACTATTTGATCTATGCAATATTTGAGTAGTTTGCAGTAGCAACCACATATTCT
Organism: Thuja plicata; assembly: GCA_018584345.1. NCBI lineage: Eukaryota > Viridiplantae > Streptophyta > Pinopsida > Cupressales > Cupressaceae > Thuja > Thuja plicata. The sequence goes on from MU227282.1 coordinate 959,181, forward strand.
GCTTCTATAGTAGACTGAGAGATGCATCCTTGCTTCTTGCTGATCCATGTGACAAGTTTGTCACCCATGAAGAATGCTCCTCTAGTTGTGCTCTTTCGGTCATCTATGTTTCTAGCCCAATCAACATCTGTATAGACTTGAAGCTCAAATTTTCCTGCTCTTTTATACCATAAGCCATAGTCCTCGGTGTTCTTTTGATATCTCAAAATTCTCTTGACAGTAGTCATGTGTGCTTCTTTGGGATGAGTAGAGAATCTTGCAAATATTCCAACTACATGTGCTATATCTGGTCTGGTATGAACAACATACATTAGTTTTCCAATCATTGATCTATACAAGGTCTGATCTACCTCATTTGAATTGTCTTCTTTTGGCAGCTTACATCTGGTTTCCATAGGGGTTCCAACTGGTTTGTAATCTTCCATCTTGAATATCTTCATCACTTCCTTGATGTATTTGGACTGAGTGATATATATGCTTGCATCTTGTTGAAGCATCTATAGACCAAGAAAGAATTTGATCTCCCCAAACATAGACATTTCAAACTCTTTTCTCATTTCATTAGCAAAGGATTTACATAACATTTCATTTCTCCCAAAAATGTATCATCAACAAAAATTTTAGTAATCAGAATATTACCATTGTTATCTTCTTTTAAGTACAGATTGTAATTTTCACTTGTTCTTACAAATTCAATGCTTATGAGATAGGAGTGAAGTCTTTCATACTAGGCTCTAGGTGCTAGTTTCAATCCATACAATGATTTATGTAGTCTACATACCATGTTTCTCTTGTTTGGATCAACAAACCCTTCTAGTTGTTCAATGTATACCTCTTCTTCTAGTATTCCATTTAGGAATGCAAATTTGACATCCATCTGGTATACCTTGAATCCTTTGTATGCAGCATAAGCAAGTAGAATTATAACTCCTTATAGTGTAGCAATGGGTGCTAAGGTTTCACCATAATCAATACCTTCTTCTTGTGCATACCCCTTGTATACTAATCTTGCTTTATTCCTTGTGACTTCTCCATTCTCATTCAGCTTGTTTTTGAATATCCATTTGGTACCATTGACATTCTTGTTATTTAGTCTTGGTACTAGTATCCATGTACTCTTCTTCTCAATCCATTCTACCTCTTCATTCATATCACTGACCCATTCTTCATTTTCATGAGTAGTATTAATATATTTATGCTCAAAATCACAAAGTAAACATCTAGTGTTTAGTGACTTACTTATTGTTCTCATTCCAGCCTTCTTGTCTCCCATGATCTGATTCTATAGATGATGTCTTCTGATATACTTGGAAAGTTTTAGTTCAGCTTTTTTTCCATAATTCTGAATATCATCTTGGCCTTCATTCTGATCTCCATCACTCAAAACATCATTTAGAGGATTTTCCTGATTTTCTGTAATTGCAGCCTGATGCTCAGGTGCAATGTTATGTTTCTCAGGATAAATACACTATTTCTCAGGTAGAGTGTCAGGTTCTTCAGTGTAAACAAACCTATTGTATTCTTCTAGTTGTTTTTTTCTTTCCTTATCATTCTTCTCTGCAAATTCATCTATTCTTACATTTCCACTTTCAATGATCTTGTTAGAGGACTTGTTAAAACATTTGTAAGCCTTGCTTTGGTGGAATACCATAGAAAGATACCTTCATCACTTTTGGAGTCAAGATTTCCATTTCTATCATCTTTCAAAATATAACATTGACTACCAAAAATTCTTAAGTAACTTACATTGGGTGTGTAACCATACCAAAGCTCATAGGTTATCTTCTTTGTGTCCTTCAATTGTACTCTGTTCAATGTGTAGATAGTAGTACTAACAGATTCCCTCCAAAAAGTTTGAGTGATGCTTTCCTCAATCATCAGTGTTCTTTCACAATCAACAACTGATATGTTTCTCCTTTCAGCAATTCCATTTTTCTATGGTGTTCTTAGTGCAAAAACTTGTCTTTTAATTCCATGCTCATTGCAAAAGTTAGTGAATTCATCTAAAATAAATTCCCCTCCTCTATCTATTCTTAATCATTTCAATTCCTTACCAATTTTTTTTTCTACCATATCCTTATACTATTTAAACATCTTGAATGCTTCTAATTTATCTTTTAAGAACATAACTGTCATCATTCTAGAATAATCATCTACAAGGAGAATGAAATACCTATCTCCATAGTAACTCTTTGTACTCATGGGTCCACATAGACTAGTATAGACTAATTCTAGAATAGTATTAGATGTATGGTCTTTACTCTTGAAACTAGACTTTGTCATCTTACCTTTTTGACAATTCTTGCACATGATATGTTTGGGCTTTGACATGCTCGGTAAGCATCTTACTTTTCTTTAATTGCTTATCTTTATCATGTTATCAAAATTCACATGAAATAATGGTGCAGGGAACCTCCTGAATTTCTTAATTTTCTTTCTTTTGTGTTTGTAACAAGGTGCATCCTTGAGATCACCCTTGTTTGTGTGTGGTTGTGTGGGTCTATGATGTAAGGTGAAGGACCTAAGGTGAATTATAAACCTAGGTTCCTAAAACCATAGTTAGACCATGTTAGTTTGGTGATTTTTGTGTTTGGTTATAAGTTGTGTTTTATGTCCTTAGAATGTCCTTTTCATGTTTTGAACCTCTCCCACATCATTGGGGGTCGGTAAGGTTAGCATTTTCCCAAAATAGCAACTTTCCCACATGTTGCCAAAAATTTGTCTTTTTGCAAAATGTTGCATGACCAACTTTTGTAAAATGTTGCTCAAAGAATGAAAACTTCATTGTAACCAACCTCACCCACTTCTCCAATAATCTATAATGCCTAGATGATGCTATTAGGTGATCTGATGCCTTCCATGAAGGTTATAACTTAGAGTGTACAGAGCTTGATGTTCAGAGGAGGAAATAGAAGAGTGTTTTGAGTCATTGTGATAGTGTACGGCCTAGTATGGATTCATCTTGTGGATCCAGTTGTAGAAATTTGTGATGCCTTGAGTTTCTTAAGAATTCCAGTTGGTTTGAGTTGTTTTTGTTAAGCCTCTTAAAATTTATAGATTTTACTTACTCACTATCTGAGAAACCAAGTTTTACTGGGTCAATCACAAAGATGTGATCCTAACTTTAGATTTATCCAGTGGATTTGCTTGGCCACTTGGAAAATAAAAGTTAGGATCATGGTCTTTAAGAATCCTAAATCTCAGACACTCAATGTTAGTCCTACTATTTATGAGATAAAGCCCTAGACTAATTATCTCTATGTAATTAGCCTGGCTCATTGGTACAGTCACATGCATGTGCAATATGTGTTTGGGAGGATCAAACCAAGAGTGAGTCTAGACTATTTTTGGGTAGAGGAATCCATCTAAGTCTCTACATTTACTCCATGAACCCATCTTCAACCATTTAACAAACCAAGCCTAACCTAGCTAATTAGGCATGTGTGCTTTGTGAGAGTTCAGGGGTGCATGAGTGGAGTGAAGTGTTAAGTCTTTGAGGGCTTTACAAAGTCCATAAAGGGTGTCTATAAACCTAAACTGATCTATTAGATCCTTCTACAATTGAAATTTATGTCCAAAAAACTCTTTGGTTAGGGATACAAGGAATCCTAGGCCAATTAGGATTCGACTATCTTTGGGTCTACAAGACAAAATCCATTGGTGGATTCTTGACCATTGGGGTATATTTGAATTCCTCAAACACTTAGGATGGGAGTTCTAAGTCTCTGGTTAAGGTTTATACTATTTTTCTTGGTTTAGGGAAGGTGTCCCTCAAGGAGAAATTACAGAGTTCTACAACTTGGCTTGGAGAGTCAAGAGGGAATTATAGGAAGCATATTGATCCCTTTGGCAAGTCACAAGACACCCTTGGAAGACATTGGTGGAGTTGGGTTTTCCAAGAAAGGAGTTTGAAGAGTTGACAAGGAGTTAGAGCCCATCTAGGTCTTCTTGCAGTGCTCTCTACATCAGGTGGTATCAGAGCTTGCTAAGATCTTGGAAGAAGAATAGCAAACAGAATAGAAATTTCTCAAGAAGAGGAAGTCCCCACTAGAATAAAAAATGTAGAGTTGGCTAAAATTTTCAGAGAAAAAGTATCCAAGAAGAAGAATATGGAGGAGGAGATAAGGAACTTGAAGGACCTCAAAACAGAGAAGAAGAAGAATAAATATACCAACAGAGCAAGTCAAACTTCTTGAAGCTCTTGAGAGAGTTGAAAGAAGAGATCAAAAATTAGATATTCCCATGATTTGTGGGAAAATGGATCCTGAAGAATGTATGGATTGGGTATAAGCCTTGGAGAATTATTTTGAATGTGATAATGTCTCTGAAAATTAGAAGGTCAAATTTGCAAAATCCAAAATGAAGGGCCCTGCATTAAGCTAGTGGAATTTTCTACAAAATGAAAGGATGGAAGAGGAAAAGAACCCTATCTCAACATGGAAGAATATTTTAATAGAGATCAAAAGATAGTTTGTGCCTAAATACTATGAGATTACCCTTCATAAAAAGTTGCGAAATCTAAGACAGAAGGAGCTTGATGTGAGTGGATATACTAAGGATTTTCATAAGTTGAACTTGAAGGCCAAAGTTTTGGAGAGTGAGAAACATAAGTTGGAAAGGTACTTAAATGGACTAAAATACAATATTCAAGATGAAATAAGCCTATTCAACCCAGAATCAATACATAAGTGTTTTCAAATGGCACTGAAGATTGAAGAAAAATAGAAGAGGAGAGGAGAACAAAATAACAGAGGTAGAGGGAATAATTTTAGAGGCAGGGAAGGTTCAATGGAAAGGCTCCATTTCAAAGGAGTCAAGGGGAGTTTAGTAATCATGATTCAGAAGGAGAGCATAGTAATAGAGGCAGATTTAGAGGTAGGAGATCAAACAGTAGAGGGATATTTGGTGGAAGAGGACCTAGTGTCTTCACAGGGAAATGCTTTACTTGTAATCAAATTAGACACCAGTCCTTTAGATGTCTTGAAAAGAGTGGCACCAATAGATAAGGAGGGGACAAAAGAGTACAAATCACCCAAGAAGATGATAGCCAAAGTGTATCCTCCTACCATTCTACAACTTCAAGACCCGCAAATCTAGAATCAGGAGAATGTCTCATGATGCAAAGGACACTCCTAAGAGTACCTACTTCTGCAAAACCACCTCAAAGAAAGTCATTGTTCAGAAAAAGCTGCAAGGTGAACAATAAGGTATGAAAAGTTATAGTTGATTCTGGATCCACTGATAATATTTCATCTAGGGAGTTAGTCACTAAGATAAATTTTCATGTAATTCCTCATCCTTTCCCCTATAAGGCTTCTTATTTGACAAAAGAAAAAAAACCATCATCAATGAACAAGTTTGGGTAGATTTCAAGATAGGGGAGTATACAGATAGGGTTCTATGTGATATCACAAAGATGGATGCATGTCATTTGTTATTAGGTAGGCCTTGGAAATATGATGTAGATGCTAAGAAGGATGGAAAGTCCAATGTCTACACTATAGTTAAGGATGGTTTTGAATATGTGATGAACCCTCTCCCTTATTGTGAGAAAGAAAAACATGCTACTAGCACTATCTTACATAGAGCGGAGAAGGAATTCATGACGGTACTAAAAGAAATGGATACACCTTGTTATGCCTTAGTAGTAAGGCCCAAAAAGACACCAGTGAAAAATCCAAAGATTAAAGTTCCTATTAGGGAGGTAGGCCCCAAAGAGGTCAAGGCATTGTTAGAACGGTATGAGGGTATCATAGCTAAGAGCACACCAGAGTCTTTGCCACCTGAAAGGGAATTAAGTCACTATATAGACTTCATATTAGGGGCCACTCTTCCAAACAAGGCAGCATATAAGATGACCCTTGAATAAAACCAAGAGATATCAAGACAAATTGAAGAATTGTTGTCAAAAGGCCTCATTAGGAATAGTGTGAGTCCTTGTGATGTCCCTGTAGTCCTAGCACCCAAGAAAGAAGGCACGTGGAGCTTATGTATGGACTCTAGGGAAATCAACAGGATAACCATCAGATATAGGTTTCCTATGCCTAGAATAGAGGATTTGATGGACTGTTTGGGGGGTGCAAGTTATTACTCCAAGATAGATCTCAAGAGTGGATACCATTAGATAAGAATCAGAGAGGGATATGAATGGAAGACAACATTTAAGACCACAAAAGGCCTCTATGAATGGTTTGTGATGCCTTTTGGCCTTTCCAATGTTACAAGCACCTTTATGAGACTGATGAATGAGGTATTGAATCCTTTTCTTAACAAATTTTTTTTTGTATACCTTGATGACATTTTGATCTTTAGCAGGAGCAGAGAAGAGCACCTCAAGAATTTGGACATGGTGATGAGAAAACTCCATGAGGAGAAATTGAAGATAAATATAGAGAATTTTTTATTACTTCAAGAAGAACTTGTGTTCTTAGGTTTTTGATCTCCAATAACAGTCTCAAAATGGACCTTTCCAAGGTTGAAGCCATCCTCAATTGGCCACCTCCTACTACCCCTTCAGAGGTAAAAATATTCCATGGTTTATGTGGCTTTTATAGAAAATTCATTAGAAATTTTAGTGGCATATGTGCTCCCATTATCAACACCATTAAAGGTGGAAGAAAATACATATTTTCATAGACTAATGAAGCTAATGATTCCTTTGAATTGTTGAAGAAAGATATTGCAGAGCAGCCTATCGTAGTTCTACTAGATTTTCATAAAGTATTTACAGTAGAATGTGATGCAAGAAATAAAGCCATTGGGGGAGTCTTGAGCCAAGAAGGGAGGCCAGTTTCTTTTTTTAGTGAGAAGCTCAATGAAGCTAAACAAAAATACTCTACTTATGAACTTGAAATGTATGCAATGGTTCAGTCACTTAGGAAATGGAGGAATTATTTGTTGCCCAAGGAGTTTGTAGTCTTTACTGATAACCATGCACTTAGCTTTTTGAATAAGTAGGAGAAACTTAATCACAGACATGTGAAGTGGATGGAGTTCTTACACTCATATACATTTTCTATCAAGAATAAGAAAGAGATTGTAAACAAAGTTTCCGATGCTCTTAGCAGGAGACACCTAACTACCCAAGCCATTCAATTGGAGAGTGTTGGGGTTCATGCCATGAAGGATATGTATGTTAAGGATGAAGATTTCAGAGAGGCTTATCAAATTTGTAATGAGATGATAGACATATACCACACTAATTTCTTAGATTTTATTGTGCAATATGGTCTTATTTTCAAGGGAAGCTCATTGTGTGTCCCAAAAGGATCCATGAGAGAAAAATTATTAAAGAAAAAAATTGTGGGAGCCTAGCTGATCACTTTGGGGTGGACAAAACATTGGAGTTGGTTAGACGGTTCTACCACTGGCCCAAATTACAGACAGATGTTAGGAGTTTTTTGGAGAGTTGTTCACTACGCTAACAAGCCAAAGGACACACCTCCAATGTAGGGTTATACACTCCTTTACCCATACCTTCAAAACCTTGGGAGTCAGTAAATATGGACTTTGTCCTAGGTCTCCCTAAGACCAAATTTGGATTTGATAGCATTTATGTTATAGTTGATAGATTTTAAAAGATGGCACACTTCATTCATTGTAGGACAACCCATGATGCATCCCACATAGCTATATTATTATTCAGAGAAGTTGTGAGACTTCATGGACTCCCACTATCAATCATTTGAGATAGGGATCCTAAGTTCTTAGGCCATTTTTGGAGAAATCTATGGAGAAAGTTAGGGAAAATGTGTCACTGTTCTCTGCATATCACCCACAATCTGATGGTAAAATAGAATTCATCAATAGATCCCTTAGAAACCTTCTAAGATGCCTCACACAAGAACATGGATCCACTTGGTATACTATCATAGCACAAGAAAAATTCTCATTCAATGATTTACTAAATAAAAGTACTGGTTTAACTCCATTCCAGATTGTATATGACACTTACCCTAGAGGGGTATTGGAACTCAGGGATATCAAAGACATGGAAAAAAGGAGTGCACTCACTAAAGACTTTGTTGAAGTGATGAAGAACATCCATGACCAAGTATAGATCAAAGTACAGCATACCACTGAGAAATATAAAGCACATGCTGACAAAAAGAGGAGAGACCTACAGTTCAAAGTGGGATATTCCACCTTAATAAGGAGAGACTACCTATAGAAAAATACACAAAGATTATGATGAAAAAGCTTGGCCCTTTCAAGATTCTGAATAAATGTGGCAACAATGCCTATAGAATTGATCTACCTTCTCACATTGGCTTATCACCAATTTTCAATGTTGTAGATATCTATGCTTACAAAGGTGAAGTTAGTATTACTAATCTTGTAGATACTCCAGAGAATCCTACACTCTAACCACTCATGGACATGCCACAAGAAACTCCTCCTAAGATTGAAAACATCCTAGAAAAGAGAGTAAACAAGAAAAATAGGACAGGAACTTACTATGAGTACTTATCCAAATGGAAAACCAAACCTACTAAAGATGCTACTTAGATGACCCCTGAAGACATTCAGAAGACAGGTTATCCACTTGAAGCACTCCCAACTCAAGAGACTTGAGTTAACTTTTCCTTGGGGAGTATGGTGCAGGGCACCTCCAGAAGTTCTTAATTTTCTTGATTTTTTGTTTGTAAAAAGGTGCATCCTTTAGATCACCCTTGTTTGTGTGTGGTTGTGTGGGTCTATGATGTAAGTTCAAGGACCTAAGGTGAATTATAAACCTAGGTTCCTGAAACCATATTTACACCATGTTAGTTTGGTGATTTTAGTGTTTGGTTAGAATTTGTGTTTTATGTCCTTAGATAGGTCCTTGTCATGTTTTTAACCTCTCCCACATCATTGGGGGTTGGTAAGGTTAGCATTTTCCCAAAATAGCAACTTTCCCACATGTTGCCAAAAAGTTGTCTTTTTGCAAAATGTTGCATGAGCAACTTTTGCAAAATGTTGCTTGAAGAATGAAAACTCCATTGTAACTGACCTCACCCACTTCTTGAAGCATTTGTAATTCCTAGATGATGCTATTAGGTTATTTTATGCCTTCTATGAAGGTTATAACTTACAGTGTACGAAGCTTGATGTTCATAGGAGGAAATAGAAGAGTATTTTGACTCATTTTGATAGTGTACGGCCTAGTATGGATTCATCTTGTGGATCTAGTTGCAGAAATTTGTGATGTCTTCAGTTTCTTAAGCATTCCAGTATGTTTGAGTCATTTTTGTTAAGCTTGTTAAAAGTTATAGATTTTACTTACTCACTGTCTGAGAAACCAAGGTTTATTGGGTCAGTCACAAAGATGTGATCCTAACTTGAGATTTATCTAGTGGATCTACTTGGCCACTAGTAAAATACAATTTAGGATCATGTTATTTAAGAATCCTAAAGCTTAGACACTAAATGTTAGTCCTACTATTTATGAGACAAATCCCCGGGCTAATTATCTCTATGTAATTAGCCTGGCTCGTTGGTACAATCACATGCATGTGCAATTTGTGTTTGGGAGGATCAAACCAAGAGTGGTTCTAGACTATTTTTGGGTAGAGGAATCCATCTAAGTCTTTTCATTTACTCCATGAACCCATCTTCGACCACTTACTTAACAAACCAAGCCTAACCTAGCTAATTAGGCCTGTGTGCTTTGTGAGAGTTCAGGGGTGCAGGAGTGGAGTGAAGTGTTAAGGATTTTAGGGGTTTACAAAATCCATAAAGGGTTTCTAGAAACCTATTTAGATCTATTAGATCCTTCTACAATTGAAAGTTAAGTCCAAAAAACCCTCTGGTTAGGGCTACAAGGAATCCTAGGCCAATTAGAATTTGACTATCTTTGGGTGTAAAAGAAAAAATACATTGGTTGATTCTTGACCATTAGGGTTTATTTTAAGTCCTCAAACACTTAGCATAGGATTTCTAGGTCTCTGGTGAAGGTTTATACTATTTTTCTTGGTTTAGGGAAGGTGTCCTTAAAGGAGAAATTACAGAGTTCTACAACTTGGCTTGGAGAGTCAAGAGGGGATAGGGGAAGCATATTGATCCCTTTGGCAAGTCACAAGACACACTTGGAAGACATTTATGTAGTTGGGGTGTCCAAGAAAGGAGTTTGAAGACTTGACAAGGAGTTAGAGCCCATCTAGGTCTTCTTGCAATGCTCTCTCCATCACATAATATTTTATGCCACAACCATATGTCTTCATTTCTAGCCTTTAAACAAGTGGTGTTAATGTCATTAAGATAGAAAATGTTACCTTTTTTTTTTAACCAGTTCTGATCAACCTTCCTAATTCATTGAAGATCTTTGTCTTCTTATTTTCAAATGCTACTCGGTGACCTATGGTGTCCACTTTTGAAACACTCAGCAAATTATAATTAATTCCTTTTACCCAGTAAGAATTTTCACATTTGATCAGGTTATTAAACATTATGGTTCCTTTACCTTCAACTGGACAAGGTGTCTCATTACCCATTCTTACTGATCTGCCATTATAGTATTCAAAAGTTTCAAAAAAAATTTATCACCAGTCATGTGGTGAGTGCAGCCACTATCTATAATCTAGACATCATTCTTTCTAACCTTAGATATGAGTGCAGCCTCTACATACCTTTCTTATTCTTTGTCTAAATCATCCTTCATGTCTACAAATACCATCTCAATGTCTTCATCAGATTCAGGGTCAGTATCTTTGTATCTCTTTTTAGCTAGGTAAGAAGCTTTCTTCCCTTTGTCCTTATAGTCTTAGGTATCTCTTATGTTAGATTGTCAGTTGCTTCGATAATCTCTATTATCACCTCGGTCAAACTTCTTTTCATATGTTATGTCATTACTCCTTCATCTTTTCTTCTGTTAGGACATCTTGCAGCAAAGTGTCCAACCTCTTTACAATTAAAACATACAAGTGATAATTTACCTTTGTATCTACCTTTTCCTCTTTGCAATCTTCTTGCCATTAGTGCTTCAATCTCATCAATTCCTTGGTCATCATTATCACTTTCACTGCCATTCCTCATAGTGTTTTTATGACTTGAATTACTTATTTTCAAAGAGTATTTGAATGCATACTCTATAGATGGTAAGACACTATTATCAAATTTATTCATTTAATATGAAATCAGTCTACCAATCAGACTATCTAGAGTAACATTATTATTTGCAACTGCTCTCATTTCTTGTATAGAAGATACTCTAATAGAATATATAGGTAGTAAGGTTCTTAGGATTTTACTTACCACTATCTCTTCTTCAAGTACACCTCCAAATACTTGGATAGCATTGACTACCTCTTTGATTCTATAGCTATATTGAGTGATATTTTCTCCTTCTTTCATCCTTAGGTCATCAAACATCCCTCTTAGGCTTTCTTCCTTGGCTCTTAGTACATTAGCATCTCCTCCAAGTACCAGCTTCAATTTATCCCACATTTTCTTTGCAAAGGTGCATGTTTTGACATCTTTAAACTCAACATCAGAGAGTGAGGAAGAAAGTTCTATCATCATGCAATAATGATCATGCTTTTCTCTCAATTGATCAAGTGTGTGAGGTCCTATAGGCAAAAAATATTTAGTATCTAGGTGTTGAGTAATATCATTACCAATACCTGATAGGTGGAGTCTTATTCTTCTTTTCCATGATGCAAAGTTATCTTTATTCAACTTGGGCACATCTCATTTGTTCATGTTGTTATCTTTTTATTGAGATGTTAAACTCCCTTTCTAAGCACACAAGCTCTGATACCAATTGTTAGAATAAGTGAGAGGGGGGTGAATTAGTGGCCTCAAAAATATTCCAATAAATCAACCCAAAAACTTAGTACCACAATATTAAGCCTCTAGTTATCTTCTGTCCTACAAGATGAATTCTTTCAAACAATCTTATCAAATAACTATTGCTTCTTAGTTCATTGTTAAAACTTATTCTTACTGTTTACCGATTAGCAGTCTTTCATTTACCGAAAAATAGTAAGTTTCTTAGTGTATACCAATCAATCCAGAATTAGTTATGTGTAATGCAAAACACTAAAGTAATGACTCATAAACACATTGACACATGGATTTTTAATGTGTAAACCCTCTTAAGGAAAAAACCACTTGGGACTGGTAACCCAAAATTTTCACTCTTCTGAAGTGAGCTCGGTAAAGAGCCAACCCTATTAAAGGTTACAAACACACTATTAGGTGTGACCTTGTTAGAGGATTTAAATAGAATAGTTTGTCACTTTATATCGGGCATCTCTATTCTACCTTCTATGACCAAACCCTAGTTTGTCAAATGGTATCTGGCATCTCATGCTATCTTCATGATCAAAATTTTTGATACTCCTTGGGATGTATCTCAATATAGAAAGGATTTTTAAGTCTTGCTCAGTTAAGAGACTGTCTAATCTAATGGTTAAACTGAAACAGTAAATGATCTGTTCACATATACAACTATACTTTGCAGATTTTTAAATCTATTGTAAGCTCATTATACCTTTCTGATCAATGTATCTTTTCAATACCTTTGCTCCACTTCTTTTTTCTCGGTGATGTTGTGCTTCTCTATTTCTCGGTGTCCGCAGAAATCTTTAGCTCTTTCCTCAGCTTGATTGATTAGGACTGTATGAAGTTATTTTTCATTAGTTTCTCTCCAGCATCCTCTTTCTCTATTCACTCCCCTAATTCATAATGAATTAGATTTTCTCTTTATAGACATGATATCACCATTTCTCACTTCTTGATTTTCTTGTTCTTGGCATGATCCGCAATTTTATCCAATCTTGCTATAAAGATTTACTTCATTTTTATCCCGTAGATTTCTCCTTGACAACTAGATAAAACAACTTTAAATATTTTACTTATCTCTGGCTTTAATTTATTGATGAAAATAATGTTAACAACTAGTTAAAACTATCTTTATCTCTTGCTAGCTAAGTATTTTTTCATTTCTAAACTTTAGTTAATTTTGGTGTTTAACTCTTTGATAGCTTCGGTCAATAGTTCAATTCTCCTCAAGCATCTCCTTTAGGGTCATCTGTCTGTCAGGGTTTTTTGCCCATCGAACATCACTGTTAAGTTATGCTCATCGATAATCCTTGTAATTATTCTTGTCCATAATGCTTGTCGAGTTTCTTGCTCGGGCAACACTGTGACTTTACTTTTGGTTTTCTCTATCCGTCGAGGTGCACTTCCCGTCGGTGTTTTTAGTCACTTAGTGAATGTTTATCTTTTATGCATTACTGAAAGCATAATATTTATTTCTTTGATTCTCTGAAATATTTGACACTTTGTACATAACCAATAATATTATATCAAGTTGACATTCAATTATTTATATGTCATCAGTACGTCTACTAGTACTGCTACTACCTGTGGAAGAGTTGGACCCTACCTCCTCAATCTCCACCTCCTCAGTCTCCATCTCTGCAAATACCCTCTCCTCATCCCTCTCCACAAAAATAGTACTTGTGCACTTCTGCACTCTCCTGACTAGCTGAGGTGTATCCTCCTCTAACCCCACCAATAATTGCATGCATTAAATGCATAAAGACTAAGCTACTCACTAGACATCCTATGCCAGCTAGCCGATGGAAGGTACATACCCAATCAGAAATGTGGATGACACCCAGAAGGCTTGACATAGCTCAAAAAGAATGTAGAAAGCATAGAAAACTATAAAAAAACTCACCAAAAGATCAGGAGCTCCGATAGTGCAAAGTGACAAATGAATGGCCCTCCAGGCTATTTATAAGGGTTCTAGAAAAACCCTAATTCCTATAGGACCTCCATTTTATCATCTTGGCCCCCAGAAACTTAAACAGATGATATCAAGAGCATATTGAAGTATTTTCACAAACAATCTAACACCTAGATATTCACTTTATAGTATCAACAAATTAACGCTCATGTCGCGACTTTTTGCTCAAATTTATTGCGGAGGCATAAATACACCTGCTATCACCGCGGCAAGCTAGGGAAGGATCAAAACTGAGAATTTTTGACACAATATGACAAGCCCCAATGCATCAAAGAGGGAAAATATAGACACCCTAAAATGGACAAACTTGGGACTTTACATTAAAAACACTAATTTTTATCTATTAATTAATAGTTTTTTATTCATTAATTAATCATCTATTTTCTTCTAAATTCATTCCCCAAATCATCTAATCATATCCCCAAAATTAATTAAATAATTAATTTATTTAATTAAACAACCTTAATTGATTAATCTCCATTAATTAATTATTCAATTTCCTAAACTTTAAATTTAAATATCTTCTTTGAACTCTTGCATGGTTGAGACTTTGGGCGGGAGCAAGGAGTCTTCTAGCGGGAAAATAATTTCGAATGGACTACTTGGTAATAGCGGCCTTGTTGTTGTTGGTGTGGTTATGGAAGTGAATCTTCCTCAGGTGGGAAATATTGCAGGAGGGAAAACTCTACAAAATGGGTTAGGGGCTGAACCTGATCAGAATGGTCAGAAGTCAACGAAGTCTGTGGACTTCGAGAGAAAAATCAGGGATGGGTCCCCTAAAAATGGTGGGCCTCTCTAGGACAAAGAAACTCACAAGTCGTTCCCTATCCCTAGTAACGATAAAAAAAGTGATACCAAAGGTAAGTGGTCTACCCTTTTTGGTATTAAACCTTCTAGGAAATATTCCCTTCCTGCAGTTATGGTCTCTAACCCTCCTAAAGGTGAGTTCTCAATTTTTATCCTGGACCCCCTGATCAATTTCTTTATCAATTCTATGGAGATGACCTTGATTGGGAAATTGTTTGGGGGTAGACCAAACATTGAAGTTGTTAGGAATTTTTCTAAGAAAAAATGGTTTCTTAAGGGTCAAGTTGATATTGCTTCCATCTCCAAAGGTTTTTTTCCTTTGAATTTTCAAGTATGGAAGACTTATCTAAAATCTTATGCGGTGGCCCTTGGATGGTTGGTCATTACTCCCTCGCTCTTTGTAAATGGTCTCCCAACCTGGAACTCAATGACTCAGCTTTTTTTTCTCAGCCCCGGTATGGGCCAGGCTCGCTAGTCTCCCTATAGAATACTGCCACCAAGATGTCCTAGGAGGGTTGGCCAGTTCCTTTGGAGAACTCCTCTCTATTGATCCTATGACAGCTTCGAGAACTCAAAGGGTTTATGTTAGGGTTTGTGTGAATATTCTTCAGATGGTTGACCTTCCTCAAAACATTGTTATCAACTCTAAGCTCATTTCATGGTCCCAACTAGTTGAATTCGAGTCCCTTCCCTTTGTTTGTTTCACCTGTAAAAAATTGGGCCGCCAGAAAAAGGATTTCCCTCTCAAAATTCTCAAAGAAAAGTCAGCCCCTCAAAAAGACACCAAGATGGTGTGGAGGGAAAAATATTCGATGAACACTAATCCTACCAGTTCAAGAGAATTTTTTGTGTCCTTAAGAGCTGAAATAGATCTAAGCTTGAATGGACCCCCTCAAGGCATAAGTTCTCTAGAAATTAGTGTCAAACAGATTAAGGAGCTATCTTTGAAACCTGATGGTCCCCTTGAAGAAGGATAAATAAGAGCAGCTACTGCATATAAGGAAGATCAAATCAGTGAGGTAGCTCAGAAATTCTCAGAGGATATAGATAATGGTAATAATATCCAAGAAAGTATCTTAAGTCTAGAAACCCCACAAACTAAGATAAACTGGGCGGACTTGTTTGAATAATCTAATCCATTCTTAGAATGTGCAGCGGACCTATGGACGAAGGTGAAACACAAAAAAAAAGAAATAGGTTGAACCTAACCTAGGGATGCCCCTAGGAGGAGTTATAACAAGAGATATGAGAGCTGATGTGTGAATGCCTAAGTATAACAGAGGTAGAATACCAAATAGACTCATGAGAGAACATGAAAGAAGACAAAGTATTGCTGGTAGGAGACAATGTATCATCCAAGAATGCTCCCAAGTTAAGAAATAAAGATCATCTCTTGGAACATGAGGAGATTAAATATCCCCCAAAAATAGGACCTTTTGAGAAATTTTGTTAGGGATCAAAATCCTGATATTATTCTTATCAAGGAAACTAAAATGGCTAGATATAAAGTAGAAAAGGTTAAATTATTTAAGAACTATGGTGTTGTGGTCTATATTTATGAAGGGGCCTCTAGAGGAATTGCCTCCTTCTGGAACCTAAATACTATTCATGATGATATCATCAAATCTGAAGGTAACATCTCTACTATCAAGTTTAACCATATTAGAGATGGCTTCAGCTGGGTTCTCTCTAATATATATGCACCCAACTCTAAAAGTGGTAGAGATAAGTTTTGGCGTAAGCTGGAAGCTGAGAGAAATAATTTCAAGAATGACTATTGGATGGTGGTTGCATACTTCAATAATCCCCTTAGTGACTCTAAAAATTTTGGGAGAATCTCATCTCAAAATGATAGTGGTGTGGCTTTGATGGAATTTATTAATAATCAATCCCTTATGGATCTTGATCGAAGAGGTGGGACCTACACCTGGTCTAATCAAAGAACTAGGGATGAATTAATTCATGGATTGGATACTTTTTATGCATGCTCACTATCTACTCTACACCGTATAGGATCTAATCATTCACCTATAGACCTTCAGGATAATCCTTTAACTAGTAAGAGAAACTCCCCTTTCAGATTTGAGAAAATGTGGATGCAGCATCCTGATCTAGAAAGAAACATTGCTGATGGGTGGAATGTTCATGTGGAGGGTATGGCTATGTATAGAGTGGTCTAAAAACTTAAGTGGATCAAAAACAAAATCAAAGTGTGGAATAAATAAGTGTTTGGGGACATCTTCAAAGAAAAAATTTCTATTCAATCTGACCTTCAAGAATTGCAAGATACTATACAATTGGAGAGCTTGACTGAGGAGAATAAGCTGAAGGAAAACATAATTTAGGTTTTCTTTCACAATATCATCTATAAAGAAGAAGTGTTCTAGAGAGAAAGATCCAGGGATCTCTGGCTAAGAGTTGGGGACAAGAAAACTCACTTCTTCCATATCATAGCCCAAAAACATAAGGTGGCCCAAAGAATTGACTATCTCAACATTCCTCAAGGTAAGTTGGTTAAGGAGGAGGACATCAAAAAATAAATCTCAGATTATTTTTCTTCTCTTCTCACGGTTGATCCCTCCCTCTCCTTAGAAAATTAGAATCTTCTACTTGATTCTATCCCGTGTATCTTAGATAGGGAAGAAAATGATTCACTGTGTAAAATTCCTTCCAACAAAGAAATTAAAGCTGTTATTTTTTATTTTAAGGGAGAAAAGTCCCTTAAAATTGATGGGTTTCCCCCTTCTTCTTCCAATATTTTCGGCACATTGTTGAAAAAGATATCTCAGATGCTGTCAAAGAATTCTTTGGAGCTGGTGTAACACTTTTTACAATATTATATCCAAAGTCCTCATGGTGAGAATTCTGGTGTTTCTCCCAGGGATTATTTCCCCCCAGTAGAATGGCTTTATCTTGGGAGGGCATATCTTAGATTCTATCATCTTTTTTCATGATAATATCCATTCCCTGGAGGTTTCAAAGAAGCAAGGGTTCCTTATGATGTTTGACCTTTCTAAAGCCTATGATAGAGTGAACTGGGCCTTCCTCTGTAAAGTTCTCTTGACCTTTGGATTCTTTGAGAAAGTTATTAACCTCATCCAACAACTTATCTCCACCCCTTCTATTTCAGTGTTGGTTAATGGATCTGCTTCCAACCTCTTCTTCCCTTCTCGTGGCCTCTAGAAAGGGGATCCCATCTACGCTATCCTCTTTTCTATTATGGTTGAGTTTCTTGGGAGATTGTTCTCCAAATAATCCCATATTGGATTAATCCAGGGTCTTCTCCCCTCTTCGGCTTTCCATCCTTTTTCTCATGAACAATTTCTGGATGATATTGTCCTTATGGGTTCTTCCTTGAATAAAGAAGCTAGAAATATCAAGAAGGCTCTGAACTCCCATTCTTCAGCTACGGGTAAAATTATCAACTAGGAGAAAATATCTCTCTTCTTTTTCAATACTCCCCTTCCCAGAAACTAGAAAATGACAACCATCCTTGGTTGTAATATCTCTTCCTTCCCTTCTAGCTACCTAGCTCTTCCCTTGGGTATGAAAGCCCTTGATTCTTTCTGGAACTCTATTGTTGATAATTTCAATAGAAAACATGCTAGTTGGAAAGGGACCCTTCTTAGAAATACTGGGAAGATTCTTCTGCTCAAGACCACTCTCCAGAATCTTCCCATTTACGCTTTGAGTCTATTCAGAATCCCCTCTAAGATTGCTGACACTATTGAGAGATTCTAGAAAATATTCTTGTGGCCTGGCACTGAGGATAAAAATAGGATCCATCTTGTGGCTTGGGAGAATTTGTACAAACCTATTAAATATGGTGGTCTTTACATTAGGAAAATTAAGGATATCAATCAGGCTCTCTTGGCTAAGCAAATTTGGAGGATTTTCGAAGAGGAAAAAGTTTGGAATAAAATTCTCAAATCTAAATACCTTTTTTCCACCCCTACCATTTAAGATTTCCTTTCCTCCCCCCACATTGTTCATGGGTCTACTATATGGAATAGTATTTTGAAAACTACAACTCTTGTTGCTAAAGGTGCTAGGTGGAAAGTTGGTAATGACATCAAAATAAATTTTTGGGAAGATCCATGGCTTAGAGACAAACCCCTCATCATGTCTCATGAAATGGACCACCTTGCTGAAATTTGTATTAGAAGTATTAGGAGAAAATTCTTGTATTATTGGAGAGACAATAAATGGATTAATCTCAGTGACATTGATCCCCTACTGAAAGTTGTTAATCTTGACCTGACCCCCTAGGTGATTAAAGAGAACTATAATGACCAGCTCATTTGGTCCCCTAATCCTAGTGGCATCTTCATAGTGGCTTTGGTGTACTCCTTATCTTCTTCTTATGATTCAGATCCTTTTTGGGATAAGGTTTGGTATCCTTCCCTTATCCCCAAAATTAACTTCTTTTTCTGGTTGTTTTCTCAAGACAAAGTTCTTACAACTGAGAACCTGGCTAAGAGAGACTAGATGCTTCCTAATAGATGATACCTTTGCATGCAAGACATGGAGTCTTCTTCCCACTTGCTCCTTCACTGCCAATTTACTAGGGAGGTTTGAATGGTTGTGATGTAGCACTGGAATATCAGTTGAGTGTTCCCTAACACTATTAAGGAGTTCATAATTCAATGGTTCCCTCCTTTTTCTCATAAATTGGTGAAACTGATTTTGAATTACACTACCCCAATGTTATTTGGAGGATATGGAAAGAAAGAAACAACAATATTTTCAAAAACAATCATTCTACACCTTTGCTAACTGTCTCTAAATATATTATAAGTATTTTTGAAAACATCAAACACTCTTGTGAAAAAATGCCTAAATTATGGAAGGCATTACTAACAAGGACATCCTTAATCACTGGAATTTCTCTTCTATTTCTAAGTCTGCTACCAGTAATCGTGATGGAGTTGTTTGGCACTCTCCTCCTCCTGGCTAGCACAAAGCTAATTTTGATGGCTCTGCAAAGGGAAACCCATGCATTGTTGGATGTGGTATCATTATAATAAATCCTCAAGGTTATTGTGTGGCTGCTACTGCTATACCTATTGGCTCCCAAACTAGCCATGTTGTTGAGGCTATGGCTACTCTTTTTTCTTGCAAGCTTGCTAAAAGTCAGAATTGCACTAAATTGTGGGTGGAAGGTGATTCCATGAATATCATCAATTGTATCAATGGTAATCATAAATCATCATGGAGTACAAGTTACATCATAACCCAGATTAAAAGGCACTTATCAAACTTTATGGACACACATGTCACCCATGCGTTGAGAGAGTCGAACATTGTGACTGACAGCCTAGCGAATGTGCGAGCTTGCAATGATGATTTCAGATGCTGGCAAGGCAATCAAGGCTTGAATAATTAAGTCCTTAGTCTCTTAAGGTATGAACAAATCCACCAAAATCCCAGATTAATTACTAATTATGATGAAAACAAAGGATAATTTGTAAAAATGCCTTATGAAAGCACCTCGCACGCTTCAAGGACAATGTAGTAATTAATAAAATGTGGGAATTGGTCCATCTATTAATTTAAAGTGGTTACTTTCATCATTACTCTCTTTCTCTACATTTCTTTCTACGAGTTTGGCAATTTGATTTTTCTTGTGCCAAAGTCTGGTGTCTGGGTTTTTGATAAAATGGGTGGTAAACTGAAACGTGAAGAGCTGACGGTTTGTAAGTGGAAGAAAGAGGATAGTGTCTGGAAAATGCTCAAGGAGGATGGGGTCACTACTTACATAGAGAGATTACATAGCTATGACAAATAAATCTCCAAATATTTTTCTAACAGTTGAAATAATGGTAAAGTTACCCTTTGTTTAAAGACCTTTTTTGTTAGTGAGAAGCTTATTTCTGAGATTACATGCTTAGATATGTCTAGTTTGAAGTATTATAGAGGTAGGGTTATGGCCTAGAACATGGATAGAATGTACCCTAAGATTCTTGGGGAAATATCCCTCCTCATGAACAATCTGGGGATTATGTTCTTCACAAGTATATGAAGCTTCTCTAGGGAAAAGTTGTCAAAGCCCTTATGCGGTATTTTACTCTTAAGGGTCGCTATACTAGGGTTTATAACTTCCATTTTATGCTTGTGAATCATTTTCATTACAAGAGGAAAAATTATTTTCCCTATCTCCTGCTTCAATCTCTTGGCACTAATATTATGGAAAATAGGAAAATTTCTGATAAGCTCATTCTTCATGATGGTCTTATTCTTCTCATTTATGAGCATGCCAAGTTTAAGCTCCAGGATTGCACCTCGGTCTCTAGGAAGATTAAGGAGAAGAAGGGTAAAATATCCATCACAATTGAGAGTAACACTTCTAAAAATAAAAATAAGGTCAATCCCACTAAAGATTTGAATGAAGTAGCGAAAATCCTAACAAAGGAGACTGGTATGGAAACTGATGATGATACTAAGGTTAAGAAGGAAGCTAAAGAACTTCAAATGGCTGAAGTGGCTAAATTCCTCTTTTAGGGGGCTGGTATAGAAATAGAAGATGACACAAATTTCCATGATGAGGATAAAAATCTCAACAAATACCACGATGATGAGGATCAGGACCCTCGGGATAATGTTAGCGATCCCTCTTCGGAAATGGAGAGTGATAAAGCCAACAATGCCAATTATGACGATATGGAAACTAAAGGCCCTAAGGAAAATTATGCCCCTAAGGAGACTACCAACAAAGAGAAAATTGAAGTGGGGGATAACTCCCTTGTGATAATTGAGACTGAGCCTCTAATTCCCATGACACACATTAAGATGTATAGCAATCTCCAGAATTCCCCTATTTTGGTGAACTATGAAGATATGTCGTCTAAGGAGGGCATGAACTCAAGGGATATTTCTGAGAAGACTGAAGAGAATAAGGAAGAAAACATTGACAAGAAGCTTAAAGGTAAGGAGGATTCTAGGGGTAGCCAGGAGGATGTGACTGAGAAGGGCCAAGAGAACAGAAGGATCATGTAGGTGGCCAAAGAGCATGTTGAGATGCAAATTTAGGTGAATTCTTCATTGTATGATGAAATCAAAGTGTAGTATGAGGAAATCTTCTATCTATTGGGAGAAAGCTCAAACATGACAAGTTAGTGGGTTAGCAAATAGAATTCATGAAAGAAGCGAGAAACCAAACAAGACTTCAACATAACACCAGATTGAGCTAAAGAGTAATGGAGAGAGGGAGCGGGCAACAAGGGAGCGAGTGGGAGAGCCCAAATTCAACTTTGAATGTGGGGGGGAGAAATCGGGAGGAAGTAGAATCCTCTGAGAATAGAAAGCGGGACAATGGAAAGTACATTGAGACCACAGGATTGGATCCCGATGCAGGACAGGCGCCAGAGGACCCAGGTGGGGGTCCCAGACAGGAGATTGGGCTGGGACAACCAAGGAAATGGGCGTCAC
>MU227282.1:988627-1020514 GCA_018584345.1 Thuja plicata
CTGGAAGTGACTAATAAGGAAAAAGAAAGCAGTTTCGTGGAGAAGATGGGACCGGGATCGAGAACTAGAGCTAGTGCGAGGAAAAAGAGCCCAAAGGATGACAAAGAAACAGAGGAACTGAAAAATTATATTAACAACATGCAACTAATGGTCCTGGAAGCTGAAGAGATGGTTAAAGAAATGTAACTATTTTCTTTTCTCTACTTTTCCTGTTTGTTCCCTTTTTGCTGTCCCTGTTGTTTCCTGCTTTTACTTTGGGACTTTTTTTCTGTTCGTTTTGTTGTGCTACTGTCCCTTTCTATTCTGTTGCTTTGGCAAAGATGTTTATGCTTTTCAAACTGTGTATCTTTTAAATTAGGTTGCAGGTCCTTGTAAAACCTGCAGAACTCTCTGGTTTTTTTGTAAAGGTTTCGGGTCCTTGTAAAACCTATTTTTATTAATCAGAACACCAGATTGAGCTAAAAACAAGTAAATTGCACCCTATTCTACTTATTTGATTTTCTCTTTTTGATTGGATGTAGGTGTGCTCTCTCAAACACAAATGGATCAAAAGCACCAATGCAATGCAAGATTGATAGGCAAGAAGAGAGATTCAAGAGCTAGTATGAAGAACTAGTCTCAAATCTTCTTCAAGATGATAGTTCAAACTAGAAATGATATGCAATACAAGAAGGAACTATGATTCATTCACCAAGATTATCCTAGCATGTGATATCTATGTGATTTAAGCATAAAATCATGAGAAACTAGAAATGAACTCCTAACATTAAAATAACATGATAACAATGCAAATTGAGAGATGAAAAATGAAGAGGAGAAGGCCTCTATTTATAAAATTTTGGGAGAGAAGAGGAGGGCTTGGATGAGGTGGAATCTATGTGGCATCTACATAAGAGCCACATAAGGGAGACATAGGCTTGAAGGGATGGCTAAATTTGAGTCAAACTTGGTATTAAATGTTGAGTGGCTCAAGATTTCCAAGTGGGAGACAAACTTGTAAGAGGAATTTAAGAGGGATGGTGCCCATTTTGGAGAGAATTTCCCCACGTGGGTGAGCATTTCATTAGCCTTAAAAAGGTTAGGAATCACCCTTTAAGTATGATTAAAGGACAGTTAGGTAGGGAAACATGCTTAGGAAATGAGATGATGGGAGTAGAGTAGGAATAGGGTAGGTTTAGGGTAGGTCTCTAGGTTGGATTAATAGGTTCCTAGCTAGGGTTTAGATTATAATTCAAATTAGATTTGAATAAATCATAATTTAGAAGAATTAGGAATAAGGAGGAATTTTAATAAATATAAATTTATTAAAGAGGGGATTTTGTGAGGAAAATGTATTTGAATAAAATACATTAGAATAGTATTTAGATTATTGATAAATACTAGCAAATGAAACTATTTAATTGATTGAATTGAATAGTTAGAGGAATAAGAGGGAATTTAATATTAATAATTTTAATATTTTTAGACATCTACACAAAGACATCAATTTCAAATACTCAGAGCTCGAGGATAGAGTGAACAAAATTGATTTGTTTCTCGCCAAACCTTTGAATACTGGTAGAAGTGATGTTGAGACTCAGGTTGAAGAAGAATACAAAAGGATGATGGAGAAGCTTGAAATAAAGACAAATGTTGTGTCAATTTTCACATGGAGACTACCTCTAGCTACATCCAAGGCATCAAAGACACCCTCAACAAAATTATGAATAATAACTTTGAGGGAATGAAGGTGACTACCAACAACCTATGGGCTCTTCTCTCTATGTTGGAAGGCACTCCTACTCCGATTGTCATGGAAGATGAAGCTGCTAAAGGCACAAGTTCTGATGCCCTTGGCTCTCCTACTAGGGCAAGCACAAAAATTAAAAAATTCATCAAGTCCAAGGAAATGATGTGTCTCTGGGGTGCCATCCAACAATATGAATTGTTAAAGGAAGACAGCGAAGTTTATGGAAAAAATGTCTTAGCTGTGTTGTTTCTCACTTTCATGTTTTTTTGTCTATTTTGTAGATTTTTTCTGGTTGGTTGTGGTGGGGGGTTTCTAATGTACCCTTCCTTTTCCCCCAGCTACTTCTTTTTTCTTTGTTGATTATCTGCCTATCTTTTCTTCTAATGTAAAGGGTTATGGTTCCCTTCAAAAACTATTTTAACCTCAATTGAAAACTTTAAATTTAAATATTTAAACTTATTAATTAATTCTTCTAATTAAATTTATTTAATTTAATTCAATTTTAAATCCAAAAAAAATTCAATCATCAAATGTTTGAATACTTTAATTACAAAAATCAATTAAATATTCATATAAATTCTTTCTCAAATTCAAAAAGGTAACTCATGATCAAATTTTTAGTTAACTAAACATTGCCTCTTCTCTCCAAGTTGAAGAGGTGGAGTTTACTAGTCGCTTCTTAGTTAACCAAACTTTATCTCTTATCTCCAAGTTGAAGAGGTGGATTTTACCAATTTCTCCTTAGTTAAAATAAAACATCACCCCTTCTCTCCAAGTTGAAGAGATGGAGTTAACTGGTTGCTCCTCAGCTAACTAAAACATCACCTCTTCTCTCCTAGTTGAAGCAGTGGAGTTTATTGATTACTTCTCCTATTCCTTTTGATATGAACCATTCATTCTCCAAGCTCTAGGATCAATCTCAACCATCCAACTCATTTTCCATATTCTATATAATCAACCCTTCATAACCTTTTGAAGGATCCAGGATTTCAAGCTTTCGTGTGCCCTTACTCTGTAGGATTATTGCTAAAGGCATTCGAAGCATTCTTGCAATCACACATTCAATATCATATTCTCGACATTCCCAAGTCATAGAAATTTTTGATACCAATACTGAGCACCACACGCACAACATTTCAAAAGGATTAGAGAGAGACAATAGAAGATTCAAGCTTTGTTGGTTTGCATTCATTTGTAATCCTCCTTGATTGCTTGTCATTTTATAATCCACAATTTCATTCTTAGTAGTAATGGATTGATCTCTTTCATTGCAAATTGGTGCTACTAACCTCTCATTAATTAGATCTTGGAATAATACTAAGCCTACACACCTATAGGTTTTCTTTGAGGCATCACACCTCTCATAAATCTTCACCGAACATTAACCGTAGATCTTCCCATCTTCACTGCTCAGACTTGTAGGTCCCAAACACGTGGTGATGCTTAATTCCTTTGACCCCACTCAACCATAATCTTAACAGACACATGTCATCTAAGCACGTTCACTTAATGGTTAAAGGATGTGCATCTTTTTATTGAGGGATCACACCCACCGTTGATCTTTTCTAAGGTTTTACCGTGAACCGCATCCTCCAAAAGGCCTGATATAATTAACTTTATACTTAAACTCTCATATCAATGTGGGATAAAGCTTCTGAGTATAATGCTTAATAAATCACTGAGCAGAGAAGCCTATTAGGATTGAGTAATACTGAGAGGGGGTGAATCATTATTACATCACTTTAAATTATCTCATACATACATATCCTTCATTTCATCATATCTTATCTCATATATTTTCTTTACAAAAAGTCTTCATATATATATATATATATCTTTTTCATCATCAAGTTGAATCTCTTAATTATTATCACATAGTCAGCTCTCAATACAAAATAGAATTAATAATGTAAAGAGAAAATACAAATTTGGTGCTCTTAGATAACCAAAATATAGGTTATCCAAAATCATAATCTAGCTTAGCTTGCCAAGAGTCCATGACATACTCCTTAAATCATCACTACTTGTTCAACTACTCTGTTACGTTGATCTATTGTCTGCGCATGTCTTCAAATCACCCTAACTCTCTGTAATCATCACCAAAACCAAATAAATATTAGGTGGAGGTCATACTATACCTAAAACATCACTTTCCAACAATCTCTCCCTTTGGCATTGATGGCAACACTTAGCGAAAAATAACTAAGTCTCCCAACTCACTGTTTCTTCTTTTTCTCTTTATATATATATACATATATATATATATATATATATATATATATATATATATATATATATATATATATATATATTCTCCTTAATTAATTTTTCTTCTATTCTCCCCCTTTGAAAACAATGAAAAAGGTGTATCCAAAATTTACAAAAATGTAGAATTAGTTCTTTCTCACCAATTTCAGAATATCTTGAAAGGAATCTTCCAAGATCTTCACTTATGCACTCCATGATTCTACCAATAAATGACTAACATGAATTAGTCCATTCAATGCATAGGATGATTAGTCTATTGCCTTTAAATCCATGGGCATAGAGTTGGTCAATGATTATGCAGTCTTCTCCATGTCATATAGATAAGCTTCAAGAATTTATATCTTAGGAGTGATTAGGCTCTTCAGCAAACCAAATATTGTCATCGATCTCCCTTTCTCTATATAAAATAGATTCAACTTTTCAAGAATCCTTGTAATGTCTCTGTCCATCTCTATTATAGATTGTGAGATCTTGCAACTATCCATCATGTTCTTCAGAGTTAATATTCTTAATGTGTCTGATAGGGTTCATGCAGTAGCTGAATAGCATCCTTCCACGTATAACATAGCTTTTGGCCTTTGATGTAGCTGATCTAAGAATTCCCAAGTCCCATGAAATAGAATGGAAAACTTCCTTCAAATTCTTCTCTTGATAACTCTTCTTTGCCTTCTCTCCAGCAATATTTACTAAAGACTCATAGTGACTATAAAAATCATCTAGTTCCAAACTCAGATTCTCTGCTTCATCCTTTCCTTGAAAAACTATAGGTACTAGGAGTAGCTTTTTCATAGTCTTAATTTCTCTATTATCTACCTTAGTCTTCTTATCTCCTTTCTGCTCAGATATTTATTTTTCTTTTGTGAATGTGATGAAAGATAGTCTCATCAATTCATCCACATCCATACTATCAATATCAGTACTTAAAGTTTTACCCTTACTTTCCAACAATAGAGTAGTGGATGTGTCAGGTTCATGTTTTACCTCAACTCTTGCCTCTATATCTTTTGATGCATCTATCTCATTTCTCTATTCAAATTCAACTTTTTTCTCTTCCTCTTTTTTCTCTTCCTCTTCATCTGCCATTGTTTGTCAATATTTCCTGCAAATGGGTCCTTCACATCTAGTGAAGTGTCAAGGGTCACAAGCACACCAGAAACATAGAAATCTAGTTGCATGATATCTTCACCCTTCTCAACACTTACCTCAGCTTCCTTAGAGCATTTTCTAATTCCTATAGGTGTAGGAATAGTAGATTTAGGAGGTGGAGTATTCTCAGGAATATCAATCATAAGTATCTGATCTAATGCCTTCTGAGTCTCTTCTAAAACTTCTTCATATTTCCTGCCCACAATTTTCACTAATCTTGCTTTGGTTCTCAACAAGGGTTTGAGTGCTCCCAATATTATTTCTCTCTCCTATACTA
The DNA here is from genome assembly GCA_018584345.1 of Thuja plicata. Lineage (NCBI taxonomy): Eukaryota > Viridiplantae > Streptophyta > Pinopsida > Cupressales > Cupressaceae > Thuja > Thuja plicata. The sequence goes on from MU227282.1 coordinate 994,048, forward strand.
AAACTACTAGGAACATTTCACCAATATATTTTTTCTTATAGCCTCATCTTTAATAAGTGCTAGTTGTTTTCTTATCTCCAGTTTACCATATAGTTCCTCGGGTATACTTCCCTCTATCTCTAGTATATTTTTCTTGAAAACAAGTAAATGATTTACCACTATGTCTTCAATCTTTAGTTTGTCAGATTCCTCATACCTGTCATATTATTTTTTTACTGAAACAAGATTTTCTTGCTCAATAGTTCTCTTCTCCAACATCTTCAAATCAAGATTCCATGCATGCCTATCACTTGTGGTCTCTTTTTTGGCTTTCTTCTCTTCTACTTCAGTCCTCTGTTCCTTAGGAGGTGAATCTAGTTTAGTGGATCTTGTGTTTCTCTGAGGTACAAGATTTATTGTCTCTTATGCGATGTCTTCTGGGGTGGTGAAGGGGTGGTTAAATCAATTACTATAGAGGGTGGACTAGCTACCTGCACAACTTCTGGAGGTGGAAGGGCTGCAGTAGTAGTGCTTGCCAACCCAGAAAATATATCCACTATCTTCTTCCTTACTTCTCTCATCTCTTCTTTGGTTAAAATTTCCTTAGTTCCACAATCATCAATAATGTTTTCTACTTTTATTTTCCTCATACCTCTAGTCTTCTCTTCTCTGACTTTAGCTAATTTTTCTTCATATGTGCCCCATCTCTCCTTAGATGTATCAACTTTAGATGCCATAACATGTTCAATCTGCATGGTTAAAACTTATGAACTAACTTCATATCCCATAGGGTAACCCCATTTATTCCTAGGTACAACTACCTCAAAACATACACAATCAGTTTCAACCATGAAACAAATTGTATCCTTGTATTTCTCAACTAACTCTTTAGGAATTCTGAATCTTTCTTTCATTTGCCTTTGAAGAATCTTGATCATGCCAAATAGTTCACCATCAACCCATGTGTTTTTTGCCTTTGGTAGCTCTGTGATGTCTAAATACCAGTGGGTATCCCTTCTCTCCATCCTCTAGGGTGCATGCCTAGAAACTTATGCTCAATGTGGATATACATATGAACTAGGAGTGAGCCAAATCTAAAAGTCTTAGATTTATCCTTCTTAATTATCTTTACATTCTCCAAGAATTGATGTGCCAGAACTTTGCATAGGTTATATTTAGTGTTTTCCTTTACCATCCTGTAAGCCATCATAATGTCTCCTACAAAAACTGAAATAGGTCTACTACTGTATTAAAATTTGTATCCAAGCATCATCACAATCAGTCTCACATCCTATAGGAAAATATCATTCACTATCATATCTCGCATGTCCAATTTAGAATGTGTTAGGGTTTCAACTTGTTTCTTTATGTTCTTCTCAGCCACAAGGATAACTCGAGTGTTTTCTAACCTAGTTATATCATGAATAAACTAACTATAAATCTTTACAGGTTGTTCACCTATCCAGATGAATTTATCATGAACTCTTGATCACAATGAATTCCAAATTCCTGCTACGATCGATCACGCAATAGAGCTATTAGATAGTCTGATACTCTCTAATATATAGGTATCTCAGATGTCCTTTATTCATCATTAAGTGTAAAATGCACATTACCCAATATACATCTTCCTATATTCTCTAGTCAATTAAAAATCCCGTGATCACAGAATATGCATCATCCAATGTTGCACTCTCTGATATAAGTTATATGATCTCTGCACATATCAAAACTAAGCTTGCTAGAGCTTACTCCTCAAAATTAGGTGCTGGATATATTCTGATATCTTCATCCAATGCTCCCCCTAAGGCCATGATCATCCATTTAGGTCAATTTTTTCACATCAGGCAAAGATCCAATAGCATCTCATGTCTCTCCCTGAACCAATATCTCACTTGAGTCTTTAATTTTCCATATCTTACCACTGTTGTTATCTTATTCTTTCTTGAAAAAAAATTTCAAAATCACTCTTGTATTTTGTAAGACTCTTACCAGTATTATTTTCATTCTTCTTTGTATTCATAGGAGGTGGTACTCTTCTGTTATTTACTCTATTATACCTGCAAAACTTTGCTATATGACCTAGATTGTTACATTTGTAGAATATAGGAGGTCTTCTATTCTGATTAAATTGCAACTTACAATTCCTTTCAATGTGTGCAAGGTTATTACATTTGTAACATGTGATCTTAGCTGTTGATTCTTCTCTGGTGTAATATTGTATGTATCTAGATTGATCAGGTTTCCTGCATTCTGCTTTCTTGTGCCCATATACATTGCAATTAAAACAATAACCAAATTTTTTTTTGAAAGGATTATTATCTCTACAATCTCTCTTCATGTGTCTAAAATTGTTACATCCAAAACATCTACCTTTGAAAGGTCTGATCTCTTCTCTAGGTTCTTTAGGAATAGGTTTTTCTCCATCAGTCTTTGCATCAGGTTTCTCTTCTTGAATATTAGAACATTCAACTTCATTGAATCCAACACCAATCATATCTCCTTTAGGTTTCTATTTGTCTCTTTGTTCATCGATCAGGTCAGTACTCGTGTGAAGTTTCTCAATGTGTTTCTTTGTCTCAACAAGTTCACCTTTTATGATTTGATTATATTTCTCCAATTCTAGATACTTTTTCTTATAATGATCAAGGTCAATCTTAATTTGTCCCATCAGACTATTAGCATCCTTCAAAGCTTCTTCAGTCTTATTCTTAGCATCATTTTCTTGTTGAATCTCTTTAGCCATTCCTTAATTATTAAACTTTAGAGTATCATTCTCTTGTTCAAGTTTCTTTATCTGATCTGAATTATCATTGTCTGAATCCTCTTTTATCTAAACTATAAGATCATGTCTCTAATTTTTGGAAATTTCAAGCTGATCTTTCAATTTCTTAATGAATCCCTTATCTTTTCTTAGATTGAATCTCAAGTCACCATTCTCTTCTTTTTCTTTATCAAGGTATTAAAGTGCCACTTCAAAGTTCTCTTCCAAACTTACTGAATCCATCTTAATCTCCCTTAAGTTTTTAAACTTTCTCTCCAAGGGCCAATAACTCTGATACCAATTGTTAGGATTGAGTAATATTGAGTGGGGGGGTGAATTAGTATTACATCACTTTAAATTAAACTAAAACCAATTCCAAATAAACCATAAGCTTACTGAAATGAAAAGAACATAAACAAATAACACAGAACTCATAACACCATTATTTATTATTGAGGAAACCCTGGCCAAGGGAAAACCCTAGTGGGGATGGTACCCACAAGCATGCACTAAAGTATAATGTCCCTATTAGGAAACATAGCATTGTTAGGAGCTGAATATTACATAGTAAATTTCCTTGTTAAAGGAATAAAAACCCTATTAAAGGTATACAACACCCTGTTAGGGGCCAACTGAGCTTACAACTCTTACAGAAAAAAATTCAGTTACAAAGTGTTCTCAGTAATGAACAAAACATGCATCTTCAATGCTTAAATAGCTCTAGTCATAGATCTTCAATGATCTTTGTCAACCTCTGCTCTCACATTTTCCATTTTCATACGTACATATCCTTCCTTTCATCATATCATATCTCATATCTTTGCTTTACAAAAATTCTTCATATATATATCTTTTTCATCATCAAGTCGGCTCTCTTAATTATTATCACATAGTCATCGGCTCTCAATACAAAATAGAATTAATAATGTAAAGAGAAAATACAAAGTTGGTGCTCTTACATAACCAAAATATAGGTTATCCAAAATCATAATCCAACTTAGCTTTCCAAGAGTCCACGACATACTCCTTAAATCATTTCTACTTGTTCAACTTCTCTGTTAAGTTGTTTTGTTGTCTTTGCATGTCTTCAAATCACTCTAACTCTCTTTGATCATCACCAAAACCAAATAGATCTTATGTGGAAGTCATACAGACTCCATAGTATCTTCCTCTAATCTCTCTAGTCATAAAACATCATAATTGATCTTCGCTATCCAAAACAATACTATTATACTCTATATTTCTGCTTCTATACTTAGTCATTTTGAAGACTGCATCTCCAAAATTGAACTTCATTCCAGTCGATCAATATGTCAGATGTTTTTCCATAAATAACAACCCATAAGTATCTCATACCATACAAAAAAAATCACTTTCCAACACATACATCTTTACAACCATGGTGATGCAAACAATAACTTCTATGGGAGATGCAACATAATCATGGGGATAAAACTTGCAAAAATACAACATGGGTCTACGCGAGGATAAAATAATAAAATAGTAAAGTTAGGAAAACCCACTAAAAACATGTAATGGCTATAATTATGAATTTGAATATAAGACTAAGATAAAACAAGAGTATAAAACATAATAATTTATTGACATAGGTAAAATAATACTTCCCTCAGCTCTTTGGATATGTAAATTTGAGTTGCAAAACTTGGCTCTACCAAACCTGATAATACCTGTAAAATAAATTAAAGGATATAACAACAAAAGATCCTAATCTACGCATAAAATTCCTATCTCATTGAAGAAAAAAAGACTACACATGATAATATAAAGCATAATCAATAATCAATAAAAATCACAAAAGATATCACCAATATTGCTTTCTTTTTCTCTTCTTTGAAATGTGGGCTCTCAGATTCGCATCTTCCAATATTGATAATACAAAGATGTGAGAATTGTGGTTGTAAAACAATGAGGAATAACCCTTCTTTATAGATTTCTTGACTTCAATGGGAAATTGTAATTAAGGGGTGTTTTTTTATAATGAATTTTTAAGACCAAATTAGACAAGACTGATTGATGAGATAACTTAGGTTTCATGACAAGATAACTGATTGCATGACAAGAAATTGAATATGCAACTTGATTGCTTTATTGACAATTGATTGAATAACTAAAGACTTAACATAGAACTAACTGTATTGAAATGAGACTGGACCAATAAGTGATTGCTTAAATTAGCAGATTGACTTGATTGAAGAGATGAAATGTTAGTTAGTGGAAGTTAAAAAGGTGAGACAAAAGAATATAATTAGCATCAAGTAATTGAACAATTATTTAATTGTGCATGATAAGGTAAATAAATAAAACAAATATTTTATTTATTTAAGCAAACTTAGTTAGCATTGTGCAAGTGGAATAATTAAATAAAATAATCATTTTATTCAATTATAGAAGACATAGTTAATAATTAAATAATTAAAATAATCATTTAATCATGGTGATAAGGAAAATAAAAAAATTTAGTTTAATTAAATGATTAAAAATTATTCAATTGAAGTTGAAGATAAGAAATTATAAATAATAATTATTTAATTAATAATTGAAGGAATATTAGATAATTAAATAATTAAAATAATGTAATTATAGAAGACAAGAAAAAATACTTTAATTAAATAAATTAAGGACTTTATTTAATTAGAGAAGACTTAGTTAATTAATTAAATAATTAAAATATCTCGTTCAAGGGCCTTGTAGGGTTAACCCTATTGAAGGTGATCAAAAAAAATAAAATGGACTCCACCTCCATCAAGTTAGATCAAAATGAACTTCGATGGAGCATCCAAAGGGAACCTAGGCCCTTCAGAAGTGGGATATGTGGCAAGGAATGAGCTAGGATACATTGTAGCTCTGGGAGAAATGTGATTGATGGATGTCACCAACAACGCAACAGAATGTCAAGCGACACTCAAAGAAGTCTAGATGGCAAAGAAGGGGATTCATTGCTAGTAATCAATGGGTTCAAGAAAGGAGAAATAGATGCATGTTAGCTAAACCTATATATCTGATGCATAAGATCCCTACTCAGCAAAATCCCAGTGGTACAAATTTCCCATGTACGCCACGAGGCCAATGAAGTGGCTGAATTACTATCCAACATTGGAGTGAGGAGACCAACCAATGATAAAACATAACTTTTGGAGGATTTTAGAAAATTTGGATGGGACAAGATGATACAAACAAAGGCCACGCCTGTGAATAATTGAAACTACAACATTTATGAAAGTGGAGGCACAGATAGAGATTTCATGCAGATCTTTTTGTACTTTGAACCTATGCTTTTTGGGAAGAAGCTCATGTGTCTGTGGCGACATGTGTGGAGAAAGGTAGCATAAGATGGTCCGTGACAAGTCTTGGTTTTGCATGAGGCTATTTTTAGAGTGGTAAATACAGCAACACACCACAATGAAAATCTTGTACAAACAAATCCCTTCCACACAAGAGCGATGGATCCCAACTGATGTCTCCAGGATGACACACAGTACGGTGACCCTTTCTCGTGACATGACAACTGCAGGGCGACATTCAAGGAGCCACATTTCTCCTTTAAAGCTCGATGGCCATGAGCCTTTTGTAATGAATTTGCAGAGTGCAAGCCAAGAGGAGAAAGGTGAAGCTGTGTAGGTAGGCTGCAAGTCTATTATTTTCTTCATAGTTTTGGTGGGTGGAAAAGGTATCGCAGTGGAGGTAATTTTTTTGCTGGACTCCCTGAATCTACTCCCTTCTTTTAGGGATGAAATCACAGCCTAGTGGCTTGGAAATGTGTTCTACTTTGATGATCCTGAGTTTCTGGAGGCAATTTCCACCATCTTTGGGGAAGAATTCCTAAAATTTGATGCAAAGCCTTGCACTAATATGGACATATCCTCCCTACTTTTGGCTTTGGGACTCATGGTGGGAAACATGAAGACTAAAATATTATCGGTGGCAAGGAAATTTTTAGAACCCAAGTGGTCTGTCAGGATCGAAAGGATTGTGGACCGAGCAGAACTTGGAGTGGGACTGCAGATGATGCACGCCCTATAGCACTTGATTGGTGGTGGTCCAAGCACATTCCAACCCCTAGTGGTGTGGAGCTCCTCACAACCTATGGCTATGAGAATTCCTAAAGTTCAGCGTGGCTGGGTGATGGTGTTGGACTACTTGAAAAAGTGGAGGAACGTAGAGTGCATAGCAGTGCTGCAGGACAAAAATGCCAGAAGACTACACCGATAAAATCCACTGCTCTAGTGGACGACACGGGCATGCCAAGGCCCCGCCATCAATAGCAGAAGAAGGTGGCTACCTCTGGAGCTGCTTTAGTAGGGGCAGGGGAAATCCTAAACTTCTCATGGGAGGAAGCAAAGGGATGGTTACAGTAGGGTGGGGGTTTTCTTTTTTGCTTTTTTTTCTTAACCAGGAAGATGATTGCTGCCCCATTTTTTTTTTCATATCTTTAGACAAAAATGGATGTTTTGTGTGTATTAATGGTCTTAAAATCATTGTGTAAATCTTGAGTCTAAGTCTAGTTTTTCCCTTAGGCTAGGAAGCCTTTATCAAATTTTCCCAAATCCACTTCTCCTTTATTAGCTGGGAGGTTTTTATCCAAATTCATGTTATATTGAGTAGTTTAAGCTCCCAAATCCAATAAAGGTCATGATTCAAAGGTTTCTAATGTTGATTTTATGTGATTTTGAAATATTTAGCCTTGATACTTCATTTTAACACATTGGCAGAAAATCGGTCCTAAGCTTCTCCTTGGCAGATTTTCACCTGCAAAGTGCATTGTCTGCAGATGACAAGTATAAAAAAAGTATCAGCGATCAGTGGAAGTTAGAAATAGATGATTTGAGGTTAGAAAGACTATTTCACTCAAAATTAATCCCTATAGGTAGGAGGAATGATCAAATGATGAAGAATCTAAGTTAAAATCTTATCAACGAAAAAGTGGAAAATTGCTTCTCCATTACTCCACTAGGCGGGTTTTGACCTGCGGGGTGCATTTTCTGCCAAATCAGTATAGACAGGATCCTTGAGGAAGAATCAATATTTTGTGTGACTTAAGGTGTAAAGAAAGCTAATAAAACCATCATATATCATGGTAGAACTTTAATAGGATAAAATTCCTCCTTGGCAGAATTTTGAGTAAGGAGTGTTCCAAAAGCATTTCTCCGCCAAGAGAGAAGCGGAAAAGGAATTATCCACCGCCCCCAAAAAGTTACCATTATACTTCTCCAAAGTGAAAAGATGTTTTGTAATGGCCCATAAAAGTAAGGTAATAAATTCAAATAAAGTCAATTTTTCTTCATAAAAGACATTTTCATAAAAGCTTAAGTCTTTTCACTCATGTGGCGCGGGAAGTAGGCAATTAACGGTAAAAATTTGGAAGTTATAAAATCAATGAAGTATGGTAAAAAAGAATTACCGACTGTTTGTCAAATTGCCTGAATTAAAACCCCTGGTTATAGCTTCTTGTTTTTTATATTGCTGAGATAGATTCCTGGTTCTCGAATCAAAATTGGTCAAAAAATGGCCACTAGATTCATGGGATTCGATGGAATGAATGGTATTACATATGAATGGCATAAAATCATGGATACTTATCTTAGGTTCTTCAACATGCAGAGATTCCAGAACATATTGAATGCAAAAAGAATACACCCCATTACTGAGAATTTGAAGGAGAGAAGGTTAGTTGAATCCGCTAGCTTTCCTGTTACAATTCAGGCTCCAAAGCTAATTCGTGAATGCATAGCTTGTTACAATCATGACACTAAGAAAATTATTTTTCCTAATGACACAGTTCTTCTCTCTATCGACTGAGATTTTGTTCATAAATAACTTCATATTCCAGAACAAGCTGAATACTTGGAGATGAACTACAGTTGAGCGGTCACTGAATATGGAGTGACGAAGATGACATGGAGGAAGGAGATAATGAAGACCTAGTTCTAGAAGCCCAGGAGCACCAAGGGAAAATTGCCTAAGATACTTTATGGTATGGACCTGAAGCTAGAAATCATATACATCTTGGTATTACTCCACAAGATTAGAGGTGAGAATGACGCACTTAACTTTGTTGAGCACCATTTCTTTCTGGTCCAGGTGATTTGCTCCTAGCATAATTTTATTGATTGGGCTCACATGGTAAGAAAAAATCTTTCAGATGATCTAAATAGAGCTAAATATCAGAATGAGTTCTATATGTCTTTGGTTTTATTATATATCCTAGCTACAATTCAATTTTGGCCAGGGATTCCTAGGCTAAAAGAATTCTTGGATGATGTAAAGAGTTATGAATTCTTTCCTTGTTTGCAATTACATAATAGCTATGTTGATTATATCAAGGTTAATGGTGCATTCACAATGAGACTATGCAAGGAGTTGCAAGGTTTCCCAGAAAGAATATTTTCTCTAGAAGCTATGGCATTCATCAGCTAGTTTGGGTGTTATTTTACCCAATTTGCAAATTTCTCATATATTCATCTTGCAGGATTTGATGATATCCCCTTGAAGCTACCCTGGTATCCTGATGACATGATCATGCTAGTTGAAGTAATGAGGCAGGTATTCCAAGTGAATCTGATCTATGCAGGCACTAGAAAGAAAGGCTATGATTTCCCCATGACTATTGGAGCCTATAGCTATGCATCCTGGTCTGATAAAAAAAAAGTTTTGAAGGCATTCTCGAAGAAGTTTCAATCGGAAATGTATGATGTCTTGAGAACCCAATTTGATCCTATGAAGTATGCTAGAGATTTTTTGCAAATGGATCACTCAATTCATAATATAGAAGACTATTGGGCCAATTGTAAGGATGATCTAGAAAGCAGAGATAGATCCTATGCAAGGTTAACTATTGAACAAGTCAAAAAATTCAAAGTTAACATTGGAGTTGAAGGTGTAGAAGATTGTGGCCAACATATGTATGATGATACATATATGGAGAATATTAAGCCCCCCCTATAAGCTCTGAAACCATGCTAGGTCAAGCCATTAATGACTTGCAGACCTTGATGGATGGAATCTACAAAAGAACAGAGAAATGGATCCAATGGATGACGGGCAAAAGGAAGAGGTTGAAAAGGAAGCCTCTTTCTCAACTAACTCCTGTAAAAGTGACTATGAACACTCCTACAACATCCTCTATTACTATCCCAACCATAGCTAGAGAACTAGCTCAACTAGCGGGCAAAGGCGATGAACCTCTTAAGAAGATAATCCCATTAGAAAAGACATGCGGAGATGACTTGCCTCCTGTCATTAATTTTATAGAAGTATTTTCCATAGATTTGGTCAATTCTATGGCTGAGCCCATTAAAAGTGAAGAAACAAAGAAACCAGTTAAAGCTAGTACTTTGGGTACACAAGGTGACACCTCGATTCAAGATACTCCAAGGTGAGGGTCCCTTATTATAGTAGAGGTGGGTGAGGAAAGTTCCAATACTTCAGCCCCTGAATCAGATAAAGAGGCCGAAAAGCAATAGGAAGTTGCTAAGATAACTAAAGTAATTTCCTCCTCTCTAAATCTAGTAAATCCATTTGCTTCTAGACCAAAGTCTACTCCTTCGGTCATTAGGAAGTTGTTTATAGAGGAATTGGTTTCTTTTTCCATAGTTACAAGCATTGAGTCTTGGATAGAGAGCACTCTAGAGTGTAAAAGAAAGAGGATAGAAGAAGGATCTCCCAGCAAGGATACTCTTTCATGGGCCTTACAATCCAATACCACTATGAGCAAGGTGAAGAAATCTAAGATGTTGTCTACATTAGGCCAAGATCCTGAAACTGGGCATTTCACCATGGAAGTAATGAAGCCTACAAAGGAGGTCAGGTTTGGAGATTTAACTACTTTTATTTTGAGCTAAAGTCATTTTATATGGGGTTATCTTGTCATGATACCAAAGTGGATTGGTGGAAATTGACTAATGTAGTAATCGAAGAAGCACTTGCGGAGCTTAAGATTGCTAAGGTACAACTTAAAGTAGAAGTCAAGGAATTGAATAATTTTATCAGGCAGTTGGTTACTCCTATTGCAAGCATTCCTAGCTCCCAAACCCCTTTCAAACCTAATACTGCAAAGAATCAAGCTATTATTTCCAAGTTGCAAGAAGACAGACACTTTGGGAAAATTGGTAAAAATTTGATTGAGAGACTCAAATCTAAAGGGCTCATGATTGTTGTGCAGCTAGCTGATACTATCCTAAAGCTAGAAAAGGAAAGAAACAATATTAATACGAATTTACAGACTCTCATATCGAAAAGGGTGAAGTGTCAAGAGTGCATAGTAATGTTGCACATAGTAGTCAAAATGAAGAGTAAAGAGGCAATAAAATCCAAGATCTTGCAAAAGGGAGATGAGCCCTTAATCAAATGGCTTTAAAACCTAGAATTTCAAGCCAAGATGATCATCCAAGCTGAAGGAGGATTGTAGCAGACAGAAGTCAAACTCAAAGAAGAACAGGAAAAAGACTTTAGGATTCTCAAATGTCTTCACACAGAGTCATAGACAAGTGGTCAAGGAAAGAACTTGTCAGAGTAGTAAACATGCAAAAATGCTTCTCCGACTATGTAGATAAACTGGTAGAGAACTCTTCCTCTCAGTTGGATAGAGTACTAGATCTCCAACAATTGAGTGGGTGCATCTATAAAGCTATGGAAGAACTGAAAGATCAGGTAGATACGGTTAAAATTATGACCAAAGATCATTCCCGATGGCTTATCAGATATACTGATGTCCATATCAATAGATATGAAGATCTTATCCCAATCATCACAATTGTTACCGCCTATAGGGAAAAATTAGATAAGGGGAAGAAAATAGAGGCATAAATATATTCCCTCTTATACTAATTTTTGATAGATATTCTAATGGATAAACGTTCATTTATCATTTATCATTTCTAGTTAGAGAGGTTGAACCATTTTGGTTACATATTTTGTAACGGTAAAACTCTAAAATCTATATGTATTATTTTGAAAATCAATAGAAGGGTCGGCTAAATTTTGGTGTGAAGAACTTCATTTTTGCTAAGCCAAAATTGTTTATGTATGAATGCCAATGTTTTAACTATTGCATTTCATTTTTATTTCTACTAATTTGAATGTTTGTTTAAATTGGATTTGCAATTCATGATCAAACCAAGGTTTTGTATTATGATTTGATACAGTTAACTAAGGAGAAATTTGGGTATTATTCAAATTATGAGAGATGTTCTTATGAATTTTTTAGAATTAGTTTGAGTAAGCATCATTATATTATCATTATCTATCATTGCATTACATGTTTTTTTGAACTTGTATGATTGATAAAATCTTGAAATTGGCTAGATTTAGAGTTACAATTATTTTTCCTCAAGTAGTTCCTGTCTAGGCCTAGTTCGAATTACCTCTTATGTTCTTAGGTTAAGAAGAAAAAACACCTATTAGATTAGAAAAGAACAAAATTCATTGAAGATAAATAACTTAAGGGAGTTGTACTTGCAAATTCAAAGGGAAATTAGTTATTCAATTGCATTTCCCAACTATTGTATTTGATTGTTTCTTTAAATATTTGGGCATTTAACAGTTAAAACAAAAGAAAGAATAATTTGTTTACCAACAATTTTTTTGTGACTATGCTGGGAGAGAAAATAGTCACTAAAATAGAAGCAATATCATGAGGAAAGATGGTGCTTCCCCATGAAAATGGGATTCCTATGCTTCAGCCAAATCTTGGATTCCAAGACGATCAAGAGGATATCATTTCCTCGTTGAATACGCTCATCTAGAGATATAGAAGAAATATTGAACATTATAGAAATGCTAGTCAAGTGCTTGAACAAGAAGAAGCTAGAGCATAAGCACTTGAAAGAGTCATCTAAAGGAGAAACCTAAGAAGGGAACAACTCGAAGCAGAGCATGAAGCTAGACTACATTAGTTGAAGTCCTGGAGTCTAAAATATTTCTTAGGAGTGTAAAAAAGGAAGGTGGTATAGACCCAGTCTTTGAGAGACTAGCAGATATTGATTTTTCTCTACTTGAAGTACCTCATTGAAAGAACAAAAATACTAAGAGAAAAAGTAGACCTCCTTCACCTCCCAAACAAGCAAACCCCTTTCCTACCACCTATCAAGTGCTAACCTTGCACGGAGTAGTTTCTCCTCCTATTGTAAACCTAACACCTTATCTACCCCAAGCAGTTATGGCAGCTCCTTGGGCTGCCATAGTTGGACCACTACAGCTAGCAACATATAATCCCCTTCCCTTAGGTTCAAGGAAGAAATTTCCCAAATTCTTCAGAGATGGGAAAGTGTCCACAGATGAACACATTGCTAATTTCTTTGCATCCATTAATTTCTTAGTAGTACGTGAAGAAGATGTTGCAGTCAGATTATTCATTGAGACTTTTTTTGAAGGTGTAGCTGATTGGTTTCATCACTTTCCTAATTATTCTATTACAGATTGGGCTTCTATGAGAATGGGTTTCAAAAGAAGATTAAAAACTACCGAAGATGACCATGCTTTGTTGACACAATTGACTTCTTTCAAGAAAGAGCCTTCTATTAGTATGAGGGATTTTGTTGCTAAATTTAACAAGCTTGTTAACCATATCCCAATAGCTAAATAACCTACTACAAGAAATTTGAAGACATTTTTCAGAAGTGCTATGCCACCTAATATCATCTACGACTTAAGAAGAGTAAACCCAAAAAATTTGGATGTTGTACGGAGAACTGTTGTAGAACTTGAAGATCACATGATCTCGTTAGGGAAGTGGAAATGAGAAATAAAAACTAGGGCCATTACTAGTAATACCATGTCATCAGATGAGATGATACATAAATTATCCAATGAGTTTATTGCTTTCAAAAGACAACTTCCTAGATTTAACAATTCTTACCAGCAAAATTTTCAAGATCAGCCTAGAAGAAATAATGATGTGAGAAATACTGATTGAAAAACATTACAATTGACTGCTCCACAACAAAGGCTAGCCATAGAAGCTCCTCCCAAAAGGATAAACATGTGTGCTTTTCACCTAAAAATAGATCATGATGGAGAAAGTTGCCCCAATGTAGCTCATTCCTAGCAGATGCATCAAACAGATGAATGGAATGCTGGAGTATCTGGAGCTAAAATGGATTCATACTCACATGGCGACTGTAAAAACTTATTTTTTGAGTACATATCAGATTCAAAACAAGATGAAACATGTTATGCTACCATAGATGGGACCTCTTATGCATTATTAACCTAGAATCAAAAAGATAAAGCCCCTGTTTTCACACCTCCACCTAAAGTTAATGAGGCATCTACTTCTTGTTCTAAAGACGTCAACCAAGGAGGAAAGTTTTTACAATCAGGTAAGGAACAAAATTATTTTGACATTATTCAATTCTGTAAAGATTCCAAAATTCAAATTTCTCCTATAGACTATCTTAAGTCTAACCCTGTAGAGTTGCAAAAGTTAGTGAACTATTGTAAAGGAGGGACCAAAGATTTAAACCAAAATTTCATGACTTCGATAGAAAATGAGTCTATTTTGGCAGGTCTATTTGATCAGGGAGAGTCATCTATTTTGGCTACTTCTCTACGTCAAAATCCTGACCCATTCTGTGTCATTATTTATTAATGGTTGTGAGTTAATTAATTGTATAATAGACTCTGGTGCCTTTGACAATGTGTGTTGGAGATTTGATTCTGAACAGTTGATTGATTGTATGTTTGTCATTGATGACAACATATAATACACAACATTACTTCTATATGTACTTATCCATATGATGACATGAAGACTTGCATTGATAGATACATGTTGTTGACATTTTTATTATGCTATGTCCATACATGCAGACCCAGGTATGATGTTTCAGTAAAGATATGTAATTCTATTAATAACGGTTACAATTCTAGAGGAATAACAGTTTAAGGCCAATGTATGTAACATGTTTATTGAGTTGCACCTATCTTTAGGATATGTGTGTGTATATTCATGATGAGTTATGAGTTTTTGATATTAATCTAAAGGTGCCAAATGTATTTCAAGAAGATTGCAAAGTTATGGTTAAATTGGTGAAGCCGACTTAGTGAAGCGACGTGTTTATTCAGTTTATACTTGTGGGGTTGTAATTATGATTGTGCGCTTAGTAGAGCTAACAAGGATGTTATGAATAGTTGTCTAACAGGGCCCATGATCTCATACTTGGTGTATGTACTTATAGAAGGTCATTTGTGATAAGAAAAGTTGCGAAAGTGAGAGATAAGAAAAGCAGAGCAGAGTGTTAAAGCAGCAAAGGTATATTTATCATATGTTGATAATATAGATATTGAAGTTGAAGCTTTCAGAATATAGATAAGGTTGTTGTAGTGCTTTATAAGAGGTTAAAGCATCAACACACAAAAAGGAACTGATTAGATAGACAGTGTCACAAGCAGCAGTTCATCTTGTTGATACAGTGTGTATCAAATATCCAGAAGATTGTAGCCTTCACCACTTGGACAGTGAGTCCTTGGAAAGTGAGTCCACCACCCCTAACAAGGTTATTGTAAAAGACTCCTAATAGGGTTAGACCCTTAACCAGGTCACTATACTACTCCATTGTAATGAACAACTCCTAACAGGGTTGAAAGATCTTTTAACAGGGATTACTATAAATAGTATAGTTCTTTGTGGGTACTAATTCCCACTGGGGTTTTTACCATTTGGTTTCCCCATAACTAAATTGATATGTTGTGTAATGTGTTATCTAAATGTGTATTTAATTTATATCAATCTAGATTAATAATTACAAAAGATTTAAAGTTGCTGATAACTGATTCACCCCCCCCCCCGCCCTCTCAATTATCCCTAAAGTATTCTAACAANACTGATTCCCCCCCCCCCCCGCCCTCTCAATTATCCCTAAAGTATTCTAACAATGTGATGCCATCGACTATAGCTAAGGCTCTAGGTATCACTCTCACTAAAGCCCATGGTAAATGCTACTCCATGAACACTAAAGAGGTCCCTTTGCTTGGGAAAATCAAAGATGCTCAAGTAGCTTTAGTAGCACACCCTAAGAAGAAAATGTTATTAACCATTTTGGTTGTTGATATACCTGCTAGTTACGGGTTTTTGTTAAGAAGGAGTTTTTGTAAGGATCTAGGTGGTGAAATAAAGTTGGATTGGTCTCAGGCTTTAATCCCATTAGGTAAAAAAAAGATAAAGCTAGTTCCAGAAGAGAAAGCAAAGTTCACAGTACTAAATCTGATGACCCCAAAACCCAAATTTTGTGCCAGGAATTAGAATTTGGCAATTACATGTTATTTAAAGATAATCATGGTGAAGAAATCAAACCTAAAGAAGAGAAAATTCATTCTTCCAGTGAAGAAATGCCACCAGAGATTTGGACTCTTGAGTTTGATGGTAGTTGTGCATCGTTGAGATCTGGTGCAGGTGTAGTTCTAATATCGCTAGATGGAGAATGTGAGCCTACGAATTATAAATTGGAGTTTGGGAACACCAATAATACAGCTGAGTATGAACCTTTGTTGTTGGGAATTATTGTTGCAAAGGAGAAAGGTGTGAAAATTTTGAGAGCTCGAGGTGATGCTGAGTTAATCGTGCACCAAGTTAAAATCAATACTCTGTGAAGAATCATAGATTAAAAAACTACATGAACAAGGTATGGGATGAAATTGAAGTGTTAGATGCATTCTCTATTGATTCTGTGCCAAGAGAGTTGAATTCTAAGGTAAACTCCTTAGTGGTATCAGCCTCATTTCTTCTCCCTCGCCTAGATTTCAAAGATAAGAAGTATCAAGCAGAGGTTGTGTATAGACCGTCTATACCAGACAATATGGATGATTGGAAGGTGTTTGAGGATGAAAAGAATATCCTTCTCTTTTTGGAGAGCGGTGGTGACTTTCATAAAGATGCTCCTCGTAGTCATAAAGGAAATTTTCATGTTGATCAGAAGAAAGATAAGTCATGGATCATCCAGTTGCATGGTAATATAATTCCTCCTCACCTCGTCACACTTGAGAAACTTTTCAATAGGAATGATACCTTTGTTAAAAAGAAGAGGACTAAGAAAGGTCCTACTACTGGTGAATATGAGGGAATAAACATCAAAAGCAAAGAAAATCCTAAGGTGATCAATATTGGGAAATTTTATATTGAGAAAGAGAGAGAAGAAGCTAGAAAACTCTTCCTAGAGTACTAGGATGTCTTCACATGGAGTTATGAAGATTTAAAAAGCTTTATGGATGGGAAATTCAAACCTCAAATTCCCCTAAAACCCGAGGCTACTCCATTCAAGAACAAATAAAGGAATTACAACCCCAAATTGCTGACGCAATATTTAGGGAAGTTGATAAAATGCTTAAAGCTAGGATCATATACCCTATCCATCATTCTACCTGGGTAGAAAATATAGTGCCTGTCAGAAATTAAAATAGGGAAATAAGAATCTGTGTGGAATTTAGAAACCTTAACTATTCTTCCTTGAAAGATAACTATGCTCTTCCCAACATGGATTACCTATTGCAGACTATTGTTGGAGCTGAGATGGTGTCCATGTTGGACAGCTTCTCAGGTTATAATCAAATGGAGGTGGAGAAAGTAGATCAACATAAAACAACCTTCACTACTCCATGGGGCACATTCGCTTATCACAGAATGTCATTTGGATTAATCAATGTTAGGGATACCTTTCAAAGAGGTATGGATATCTCCTTTAGTGATATGAAAAATAAAATAATTGATATGCATCTGGATGATCTTATAGTGTTTTCTAGAAAAAGAGTAGATCACATGAAAGATTTGAGGAGAGTGTTGCAAAGGTGTAGAGAAGACAAGATCTCTTTAAATCCTAAAAATTCATTCTTTTGTGTGACTGAAGGGAAATTAGTGGGTCACATTGTTTCCAAGAAGGTATAAGGATTGATCTAGAAAGGGTTAGAGAAATCCAGCAACTGAACCTCCTTGTAAACAAGACTGGAGTAAAATCATTTTTCAGTCAGGTAAATTTTCTCAGGAGGTTTGTCCCATATTTTTTAGAAATTACTAAATGTATAGTGCATATGATGAAAGGGAATTTGAATTTCAAATGGAATGACCTTGGAAAACAAGATTTCAAAAATATTAAGAATTCCATAGCCAATGCCCCAGTTTTATGCCATCCGGATTACAATAAAGATTTCATAATTTATTGTTACTCCTCTGAAAATACTTTGTCAGCTATTCTCATGCAGTAAAACATGGAAGGAGTCCAAGCTCCTATTTCTTTTATGAGCACATGTCTGAAAAATCATGAGTTGAAATACTCCTAGACTGAGAAACATGCTTTCATTGTGGTAAAAGATTTGAAGAATTTTAGATTCTATATTTTGCACTCTCATTCTTTAGTATGTGTGTCTGACATTGTAGTAAAAAGCATATTGACTCAACAAGAGGTGGGATGTAATAATAGAGGAGCATGGGTGGCTAAGACACAATAATATGACATAGAAATCAGACCCACCAAGTTGGTGAGGGGAAATGCACTGTGCAGAACAATAGAGGAAAACCAGGTAGATGAAGATCATGAAGCAAAACCATTGGCTTTGGTGGTGAGTATGAAAGACCCTTGGTTTGAAAATATTGTATATTTTTTGATGTATGGTGACTGACCCGAAGGATTGATTCTGAAAAAAAGAAGAGATTTAAAGCTGAAGGCTTCCAAATATGTTATCTGGGAAGATAGGTTGTATAAGAGGTCCATAGATGGCACTTTCCTCCGGTGTGTTGACAAACAACTTCAAGAGAAAGTGTTGAAAGTATTTCATGATGAAGCCTCCAGGGGACTTTTCTTCATCAGTTATTGTGGTCAAAATATTGAGACAGTGCTATTATTGGCTGAGAATGTTTAGGGATGCTTATCATTGGGTGGAAATATGTGAGAAGTGAAAAATGTTTACTGGAAAGCCACAACTAGTAGCGCTACCCCTTAGACTGTTGATAATTGAAGGTCATTTTTAGCAATGGTGTCTTGATTTTATTGGCCCTATAAATCCCACATCTAGTGTGGGCCATACCTACATAATTACTGTGACAAACTAATTCATGAAATGGGTTGAAGCGAAAGTGACTAAGAGAACTACTTCTGAAGTAGTATGTGAGTTTATTAAAGAAAACATTCTAGTGAGTTTTGGAGTACCTATAAGTTAGTAATAAATAATGCCACATATTTTTCTTCTTAGGAATTTACTGAGTTTTTTTGTAAGTATGGCATTATGATCAGTCATTCATCTGACTATTTCCCACAAGGAAATGGTCAAGATAAATCTAGTAACAAAAACTTGGTGAATATTCTAAAGAAACTTGTAGCAGATAACCAAAGAACCTAGCATAAGAAAATCCATGAAGCACTATGGGTAGATAGGGTGACTCCTAAAAGAGCCATTGGTGTTTCTCCTTTTGAACTTGTCTATGTAATTGAAGCTGGTCTCCCACTACCATTGGAATTGGCTACTTGCAAATTGAGGACAATGATAGAAGATGGTATATACAAAGATGGTTTAGAAAAGATAATTGTGTACTTAAACAAGCTTAAAGAAGAAAGGGAGAAAATGGTAGACCACATCACATAGCATCAAATGCGTGTGAAGAATTTGTTTGATAAAAAAAGTAGACCCCAGAAATTTATGGAGGGGGATATGGTGCTACTATGGGACAAACAAAGGGCACCTAAAGGCATGCATGGAAAATTTGTGACATTGTAGAAATGGCCCTTCAAGATTCATAAGGAATTCAAGAGGAACTCTTTTAAGCTAACTTATTTGGATGGTGAGGCACTACACTTGACATACAATGGTCAAGACTTGAAACTATACCAGATCTAAATCTAAAATAGGTAACCCTTATATTGTGCAATAGTTACTTTAATTCCTAATGTTGTTTCCCTTAGTTAGGTTTCCTTTCCTTGTTTTCCTTTCTGAGTCTTTCTTTAGTTTTTTTGTGAGCCGCCTTTTTATAAGCTTTGTGAAACCAGAGACTTGAGTTACTTGCTTGGACATGTGAATGTCCAAGTCCCTAGACAGAGCCAATTGTTGCCCCATTTTTGTTCTTCATATCTTCAGATAAAAATAAATGTTTTGTGTGTAGTAATGGTCTTAAAATCATTGTGTAAATCTTAAGTCTAAGTATAGTTTTTCCCTTAGGCTAGGAGGCCTTTATCAGATTTTCCCAAATATCCAAATTCATGTTATATTAGGTAGGTTAAGCTCCCAAATCTGATAAATGTCATGATTTAGAGGTTTCTAATGTTGATTTTATGTGATTTTGAAATCTTTAGCCATGATACTTCATTTTAACACATTGGCAGAAAATTGGTCCTGAGCTTCTCCTTGGCGGATTTTCACATGCAGAGTGCATTGTCCGTAGATGACAAGTTTAAAAAATTTATCATCGGTCAGTGGAAGTTAGAAATAGATGATTTGAGGTTAGAAAGACTATTGCACTCAAAATGAATCCCTACGGGCAGGAGGAATGATCAAATGATGAAGAATCTAAGTTAAAAGCTTATCAGTGGAAAAATGGAAAATTGCTTCTCCATTACTCCACTAGGTGAGTTTTGACCTGCGGGGTGCATTTTCTACCAAATTAGCATACACATGATCCTTGAGGAAGAATCAATCTTTCGTGTGACTTAAGGCACAAAGAAAGCTAATAAAACCATCATATATCATGGTAGAACTTTAATAGGCTAAAATTTCTCCTTGGCAGATTTTTGAGTAAGGAGTGTTCCAAAAGCATTTCTCCGCCAAAAGAGAAGTGGAAAATTAATTATCTGCCGCCCCCAGAAAGTTACCGTTACACTTCTCCAAAGTGAAAAGATGTTTTCTAACGGCTTGTAAAAGTAAGGTAATAAATTCAAATAAAGTCATTTTGCTTCATAATGGACATTTTCATACATGCTTAAGTATTTTCACTCATGTGGCATGGGAAGTAGGCAATTAATGGTAAAAAGTTGGAAGTTATAAAATCAATGAACTATGGTAAACAAGAATTACCAACTATTTGTCAAATTGCTTGAATTAAAACCTCTAGTTATAGCTTCTTCTTGTTTTTTATATTGCTGAGATAGATTCCTGGTTCTCGAATCAAAATTGATCAAAACATGGCCACCAGATTCATAGGATTTGATGGAATGAATGGTATTACATTTGAATGGCACAAAATCACGGATACTTCTCTAAGTTTTTTTGACATGCAGAGCTTCCAGAATAGATTGAACATAGAAAGAATACACCCCATTACTAATAAGTTGAAGGAGAGTGGGTTAGTTGAAGCCGTCAGCTTTCCTGTTGCAATTTAGGCTCTAGAGCTCATTCATGAATGCATAGATCATTACAATCATGATACTAAGCAAATCATTTTGGAAAACGACATAGTTCTACTCTCTAACGACTGAGATTTATTTCAGAACTACCTTTGTATTCTAGATCAAGCTAAATACTTAGAGATGAACTATAGTCGAGCGGTCACTGAATATGGAGTGAAGAAGATGACAAGGAGGAAGGAGATAATGAAGACCTGGTTCCAGAAGCCCAGGAGTGCCAAGGGAAAATTTCCTAAGACACTTTATGGCACGGACCTGAAGCCAGAAATCATAAGACATCCTAGTATTGCTCCATAGGATCAGAGGTGAGAATGATGCACTTAACTTTTTTCAGCATCATTTCTTTCTAGTCCAGCTAATTTGCTCCCAGCAAAATTTTATTGATTGGGCTCCTATGGTAAGTGAAAATCTTTCAGATGCCCTAAATAGAGCTAAATATCAGAACAAGTTCTATATGTCTTCAGTTTTATTATATATCCTAGCTACAATTCAAAATTGGCTAGGGCTTCCTAGGCTAGAATAATTCTCAGACGATGTAAAGAGTTACGAATTCTTTCCTTGTTTGAAATTACATAATAGTTATGCTGAGTATATCAAGATTAATATTGCATTCATAATGAGACTATGTAGGGAGTTGCAAGGTTTCCAAGAAAGAAGATTTTATCCATAAGATATGGCATTCATTAGCCAATTTGGGTGTTATTTTATCTAATTTGCAAATTTCTCATATATTCGTCTTGTAGGATTTGATGATTTCCCCTTGAAACTGCCTAGGTATCCTAATGACATGATCATGTTGGTTGAAGTAACAAGGTAGGAAGTCCAAGTGAATATGATCTATGCATGCACTAGAAAGAAAGGCTATGATTTCCCCATGACTATTGGAGCCTACAATTGTGCATCTCGGTTTGATGCAAATAATGTTTTGAAGGCATTCTCGAAGAAGTTTCAGTTGGAAATGTATGATGTCCTGAGACCCCAGTTTGATCCTATGAACTACGCTAGAGATTGTTTGCAAATGGGTCACTCAATTCATCACATAGATGACATAGAAGACTATTGGGCCAATTGCAAGGATGATCTAGAAAGTAGAGATAGATTATATGCAAGGTTAACTGTTGAACAAGTCAAAAAATTCAAAGTTAACATTGTAGTTGAAGGTGTAGAAGATGATGGCCAGCATATGTATGACGATACGTATATGGAGAATATTAAGCCCCTCCCTATAAGCTCTGAACCCATGCTAGGTCAAGTCATTAATGACTTGCAAACCTTGATGGATGGAATCTACAAAAGAATAGAGAAATGGATCTAATGGATAACGGGCAAAAGGAAGAGGTTAGAAAGGAAGCCTCCTTCTCAACAAACTCCTACAAAAGTGACTATGAACACTCCTGTAGGATGGTCAGTGACTATCCCAACTGTATCTAGAGAACTAGCTCAACCAGTGGGCGCATGCGATGAACCTCTTGAGAAGGTAATTCCATTAGAAAAGACATGCAGAGATGGCTTGCCTCCTGTCATTGGTTCAATGGAAGAAGTTTCCACAGATCTAGTCAAGTCTATGCCTGAGCCTATTAAAAGTGCAAAAACAAAGCAACCAGTTAAAGCTAGAACTTTGTGATGAACTATAACCGATTGAATGTTTGAATAGGTTAAGTTGATGATCACAGTGACATAGAAAGTTTATGCAAGACATTAAATCAGTTAATGTATTGTATTGTCATTGACGTCAACTTGATATAATCTGTATGGTCATGAAAATACTACCAAAGACTTAAAACAACCAATGAATCAAAGGCTATGCTATCATTAATGCATATAATTCAAGTATTTGCAAAGTCACAGTGATACCCGACGAGAAAATGCACAACATTACCAACGAGCAAAGTCACAGTGTTACCTTACGAGAAAAGCATAGTGTAACCTGACAAACAGAATTATAGTGTTGCCTGACAGATGGAGATCCTGAAGACAAATGAAGGCACACTGAAAAAATAGTCAGTTATCATCAATGACTAACTAAAGTATTGACCGACAGAATAGAGAGTTTAGAAAATGAAAAAATGCTTAGTTGTCAAGAGCTAAAAATAGACTTAACTGATACTTATCATTGTTTTTATCAACAAGATAAATTTGGAGATAAGTAAAGGATTTAAAGCTGCTTTGTCTAGTTGGGAAGAAGATATCTACGAGATGAAACTTGCTTTTTTCTTTAAATCTAATTGGCAAGAATTATGGATCACGCCACGATCAAGAAAGCCAAGAAATGGTGAGTCATGTCTATAAAGAGATAACCTAATTCACTATGAAGGTGGTGAAGGGGAGTGACAAGAGAATAGATGCTGAAGAGATTTTGAAGGAGAAGAAAGTCTTCATTCAGACCTGATGAATCAAGCTAAGGAAAGAGCTAAATTTTTTAGACACTGACGAACAGAGATACAGAATCACAGAGTAGAATAGTGTGGAGCAAAGGTATTGAATTGATAATATTGATCAAAAAGGTAATGCACTTACAATAGATCTGAAAATCTACAATTCAATTTGTATATGTGAACAGATCAATTTATTGTTTCAATTTAACCATTGAAGCATCAAGTCTCTTAACCGAGCAAGAATTAAAAGTCTTTTGTAATTGAGATACATCCCAAGGAGTATCAAAGAGTTTGATCATAGAAAGTAGCATTGGATATGCCCGATACCTATTGACAGGCCAAGTGAGTGTTTGATCAAGGATGGTAGCATTAAATGACAAATACTAAGTGACAAACTATTCTTTAAATCCTCTAACAAGGTCACACCTAACAGTGTGTTTGTAACCTTTAATAGGGTTGGCTCTTAACCGAGCTCACTTCAGAAGAGTAAAAATTTGGGGTACTGGTCCCAGTGGTTTTTCCCTTAGTAGGGTTTCCACGTTAAAAATATATGTGTTAATGTGTCTATGAGTCATTACTTTATTGTTTTGCATTTCACTTAAGTAAATCTGGAGTTACTTATTGTGTTTCGGTAAATAGAAAGACTACTTATCGGTAAACATACAAAAGAAGGTTTTACAAAGCATTCCAACAAGTAGAAATTTGATAAAACTATTTCAAGGCGTTCATCTTGTAGGACTAAAGATAACTAGAGGTATAATTTTTGGTACTAAGTTTGAAGGGTTGATTTAAGGATTAATTTTTGAGGCCACTCATTCACCCCCCCCCCCCTCTCAGTTATTACTAACACNAGGCCACTCATTCCCCCCCCCCCCCCTCTCAGTTATTACTAACACTTTGGGTATACAAGGTGACACCTCAATTCAAGATAATCCAAGGCGAGGGTCTCGTATTATAGTAGAGGTGGGTGAGGAAAGTTCTAGTAATTCAGCCACTAAATCAGATAAAGAGTCCTAAAAGCAACAGCAAGCTACTCGGGTCACTAAATTAATCTCTTCCTCTCCAACTCTAGTAAATCCATTCACTTCCAGACCAAATTCTACTCCTCCATTCGTCAGGAATTTTTTTATAGAGGAATTGGTTTATGCTACCACAGTTACTAGCGCTGAGTATTGGATAGAGAACACTCTAGAGTGCAAAAGAAAGAGGATAGAAGAAGGAGATCCCAGAAATCATACTCTTTCATGGGCCTTACAATCCAGTACCACTATGAGCAAGGTGAAGAAAGCTAAGACGGTGTCTACATTAGGCTAAGATCCTGAAACTAGGCATTTCACCATGGAAGTAGTGAAGCCTACAAAGGAGGGTAGGTTTGAAGATTTAACTGCTTTTTATTTTGAGCTACAGTCATTTCATATGGGGTTAGCTCATCATGATACCAAAGTGGATTGGTGGAAATCCACTAATGTAGCAATTGAAGAAGAGCTTGAGGAGCTTAAGACTGCTAAGGTACAACTTAAAGCAGAAGTCAAGGAATTGACTAATTTTATCAGGCAGTTGGTTACTCCTATTGCAAGCATTCCTAGCTCCCAAACCCCTTTCGACCCAAATGCTGTAGAGAATCAATCTATTATTGCTAAGTTGCAAGAAGATAGAAAATTTGGGAAAATTGGTAAAAATTGGATTGAGAGACTCAAATCTGAAGGGCTCATGATTGTTGAGCAGCTGGGTGATACTATCCTGAAGCTGGAAAAGGAAAGAAACAATATTAATATGAATTTGTAGACTCTCACATCAAAAAGGGTGAAGTGTCAAGAGTGCATAGTAATGTTGCACATAGTAGTCAAAATGAAGACTGAAGAGGCAATAAAATTGATGAAGGGGACTCCCCTTAATACCACAAGTACACGACAGTGTGAGGCCTACCCCAGCATGACATAGATTAGCACTATCTTTAACTTGTGTATTCTCTTATCAAAAATAATTTTGTTATAGTTGGACTTTTGGGATATATGTAAAACTTTAAGGATTATTGAAGCCTTTACTTGTAAACAACACCTGAATATGTAATCAGGGAATCTATATAATACTCTATGTTTGAGATGCAAATTTACACTTAGGACTTAGTTTTTGATGATTCAGTATATTAGACTAGTATTTGAATGTCAGATAATATCAGTATGCAGATTTATTAAGCGTTTTGTTTATGCATATAGATTAGATGTAGATATTGTTTAAATTAAATGAATCATCAATGCAAATATGAGTGAATGTGTGTTCAATTTACATTATGTATCTTGATATGTTTAAAGTATTGATTAATTGGATCTACTAATGTGTGCAATGAGTGTATAGGAAAGTTGAATATGGTACTAATCGGAGATTCAGGAATGGACCTATGTGAAAACCGTGATGCTAAGGCCCTGTCTATATAAAGAGACATGGACCTCATTGTATTGTCTTTTTATTTGTAAAAGTGTGGTGTATGATTGTAATTTATTTAATTAAGTAAATGTGTAATAAGTCATGCTCATGTGAAATTGTTGTGTCACTTGACACATGTGCACTCTATGTGTTGGGCATGGCTAGTGAATGTATCTAGCATAGGCTCGACTTTACCCACGAGTTACCTAGTATAGTCCCTATGCTTACCCTAAGGGTTAGGAAGATAAGATTGAGATAAGATTGAGTCAAGGGAGATCAGATTGAGTCTTGAGGGTTAGATTTTTTAGAGTTAACCTTGGGTGGAGTTTAGGAGGGTCATTTGGGATCCTAGAGAGTAACTAGGGTCAAAACTAACTACCCCACTTGGTACCTTAGGTGTTAGGGGTCATTTTCAGCCCACTAAGAGTCTTGAAACTTATTTATGACTCCCCTAAAGTCACCGTTTTGGGAAGTGGCGAATTTGGAGAGTTGTAAGACTTTGGTTAAGCCATCCTTTCTTCCCTTGCAAGCATTAAACTCCATTTATGGAGAAGGCAAGTGGGGAGAGTAGATGGATTAGAGTCTTCCCT
>MU227282.1:1026302-1041343 GCA_018584345.1 Thuja plicata
GTTATCTCTTTGAAGATAAATGAATATTTAATTAAAGTTTTCAACATGTGAGATAATTGAATTATTTTTTATTTAGAATTGCTTTATTGAATGAAATTAAATTAATTTAATTGAAATTAATTTAATTGGAATAATTTAATTAGTAAGTTTAAATATTTGAATTTAAACTATAGGAAATTGAATTTAATTAATTAATTAAATAAAATTAATTATTCAATTAATTTTGGGAATTTGATTAGATGATTTGGGAAATGAAATTAGAATAAAATAGATGATTAATTAATGATTAAAAAACCATTAATTAATAGATGAAAATTAGTGTTTTTAATGTAAAGTCGCAAGCCTGTCCATTTTCGGGTGTCTACACACATAATCATCATTAATAGGCATACTATCTCCTATAGAAACCTCAGTGATAACAAGAGAAGTAGGTGTAGGTAGGTTGTTCCTGAATGAAAGTGTATGTCACTTGTGCCCACAACATATGTAGGATATTGAGTAGGATTTGTTGTTGCTACTATGGTTTATTATTGGGATTGCGTGTAGTTTGAGTTGGAAATTAAGTAGGCCTTGGTGCATTGGTATTTATATTTGTAGGAGACATAATAACTTGTTTAGTAGGCTGAGGTGGAGGTTGGAAGTAACCAATTAGCTAATTTGGTCATTGTTGACTCCCTCTCCAATGGGATGTTTTTTGCCAATTCCCTTGAGGTGGTTGTTAAGTCCCTTGACATGACTGCTACTAAGATGGAGGATTGGGATTTTGGTAACTTGACCAAGCATTCTATGGATTCCAAGCATGTGTATGATTACCAAAGTTTGGTGGATATGAATCTTGCTATTGATTATTAGGCACATAGGAATTTGAATAAGGACCAGGAAAAAATAATGGATCTGGAGACATACCTTGCCTTGGAGGCCATGGTAACCTTTATGAAATGTAAAATATTTGGCCTCCATAATCTTCAATAGGTTTCAATTCTATATGAACCTTCTTTTTGTTTATAATAGCTACTAATTTGTGTGCAATCCCTCTTAATTTGACTACAATGAGGACAAAATTTTGGCAGCATGAATTCTACCACTTCATGTTTATTTTTTTCCTTGAGTATTTCTAGATGTGTATCCATGTTGTTTATAATATCTTTCTTAAAATCCTTGAGCAAATTTGTGATCTCCATTCTTAAAACTCAATTAGTTGACTTGCTCATACCAGGGTGATAACCTCTACCTTTCTTCATAGAAGCCCTAGAGTAATTTTAACAAATATTCCTTATGTCTTTCAAGGTATATTGAGTAATATATCCTCCTTCCATGAGTTTGAAATATTCCATGCAATTTTTGTTAATTCCTCTTATCAGCTTCTGAGAATCTTTACTAAGTGCATTATGCTTAGACTTCTTAAAACTGAACAAAATCTTTCTACATAATCTTCCAAGCTCTCATCCTCCTTCTATTTCATCTTGAAAATTTCATCACTTCACATTTCACTTCCTCTAAAATAATACTTTTTTATTTCTCAAGTAACTTCTCCTTCATCTCATCCCAACTGTCAATAGTGTTCCTACCCAGACTCATAAACCATCTTAGTGCAGACTCTTTCAATGTGGTAGGGAACAACTAAATTCTATTATCATAAGTGGTATAGTCATAACTCCTAAAAATGATATCAAGGTAAAATAAAAAGATGTATGGGTCTTTTGTCACTAATCCATAGAATTTGGGCATGACTAGGGTAGGAATATTCTTGAGGTTTTCAATTTAATTTTGATTGGTGATGGGAAATAGAAAAGTTGGATAAACAGATGGATTTTAAAAACTATTATTTCTTGGTAAACTATGAGAGAAAAATGATTCTTGGTGAATGGGTGGACAATAGGATATTTAGAGAATGTTTTAGAGCTACTCAAATGAGAATATGAATTGACAAAGGGATTTATCTCTTCTTCTTCTTCTTCTTTTGGTAGATCTTGTGGTTCAACTAGTTGATTGTCAAGGTTGGGTTTATTAGGAAGGAATATCCCATAAGCATCTCTTCTTCTGGATCTATGCATACAACTTCTAAAATCAATCCCAGTATAACTACACAAGAGTTGGTGAAACAATAATTATTCATAACTAACTAAGACTAAAGTTTTTTTTTTGAAAACATAGATTGTCTATGCTATTGAATACTAAAAAAATATGATTCCCAATAACTTCTTAGTTTGACACCATCCCCAACAATGACATGAAAAATTTATTGGAGTTGATGAAAACTCAACCCTACAACTCCCAAGAATCACCTACATGCAAACCTGTCAAAGAAAGAGAGAAGCAAAAGCTATGGATTCCAGAAATAATAGATTGATGAAAGAGGAAACATATTGAGAAAAAAATGGAGAGAAAACCCTCAATACAATAATATCCTCAGATAATTAATAATTCCAAAGAGATCAAACCTTATAAAGGGGATGAAAACCCTAAAATGGAAAAACCTAGGTTGCATGATAATAATTAATAAAATAATTAATTATTATATGCCTAAAGTTTAGCTTAAGTAAACTAGAGATAAATAGTGACTTAATAATTAAATCAAAATTATTTAAGCAATAAGTGAAATAACTTGTTACTCTAACACCCCCCCTTAAGATAAACCTAGGGAGTGGCTAAAACCTAAGACAACTACTGAAAGGAGAAAATGGGTCTCAGCAACATGGCCTAATCAGGTACCCAAGTACAAATAATATTTGTAAAGAGGAGAAAATTAGAATTTAACTTAGTGGGAAAAACCCCTCTCTGAAAAGAGATGAAGACTAGTGAAGGACTGAAGAAGCCTCCAAACTAGAGTGTCCCAGAAAATAGGAACAAAGGATGAACATGAAGAAAAACACTGAAGCATGAAGCTAAAAACATTGTCAAAGAATAACTACTGGAACCTCCACTATAATAGAACATGATTAGGTAGAGAAGATTGTAATTTGCGTGAGTGCCATCAAATGACACTACTCAAATTAGGATGGAAAACAAAGTTAAACACTGGAACTTGAATATAAATATGGTGAAAACACCAAATTCTAAAGATTTGATCAAAAGATGGAAGGATGCCTCCAAAACAAGAATGAAAGAGTGTCCATATGGAAAATGATCCATCTCACTAAAATGCATAGGTACCCAGCCACTTCGTTCGCCTAATACATAAGAAAAAATAATGAATACATAGCTCACTCCATAGAAACAAGGAATCATTAGAACCAACAAGAGATACCTCCATAATGTTGAGTAGAGAGAGGCATGACAAGTACATTGAAATAAACTGCCAAGAACAATTGCACGTCGAAGAACTAGGAACATGGAAGTGCAGAAGAAAGTACAAACACATATAAAGGATGGTGTCATGGAAGGATCACTCTTTTGACACACATCATGAGGCTAATATCATGGAAGGAATACTCACTTGAAAAGGGTAGATCAAACCCCCCATGGAACTTTATAATGTAGTGCAAGTAAAAATAGACACAAAATGTGAAATATTTCAAGCATGCAACAAATGACATTTTATCTCAGTGTGTTTGCATAAAAGAAATGCTACAAAAATAGATGTCTATAATGCTCAAGAATGACAAAAATTTGTAATAACATGAGTAACAACTAAAAAGGAGTCATCCCATGCAAGGAAAATGATCCTAGGACCTGATACATCCAAGATATCCAAAATTGCATAAGAGAAAAAAATTGAATAAAATATACCTGGAGTAGATTCTGGATCTGATCCGATGCAGCATGTCACCTAGATTTTTCTTTCTTTTCATAATCATTCTTTTGGTATCATTAATGTTTACACCCACAATGATGCTGTCGAAAGATCTCAACTTTGGTGCTGGTTGGCAGACAATCTGCCTCCTGCTACTTGGGTTATGTGTGGGGATTTTAATATGGTTGAGCTGGCCTCTGACAAGGAAAGAATTACACCTTTTCACTGGATAGCTGGGGAGAGAGAAGCTTGGTACCACATGCACAATAAATTGGGATTTTTTGATCCCAATGCTAATTACCGCCAGCAGGGTGGGGTTTGGCATACTTGGTCTAACTTTAGAGCTGGCTCTGACCGTATATTTAAAAGGCTAGATCATGCTATGATAATGGCTCAATATTTTTTCTCTTTTTCTAAAGATCGAGGCCTACCTATCATTCCTCTGATAGATGTAACCCTGTCAGATCACTTCCCATTTATTTCTCCATCACTTGGCATTCATTTTCCAGAAGGGCTGCCCAGATGTAGTTTTATCTCAACACATCTGTGCTGACGCATGCCTCCACTATTATGCATATTCTTCAAGTTTGGAATTTAGAGCCTCGGCCCCACACTCATCTTGGTTGGATTCAATGGTGGAATGACGCCATCACCCGCACTGCTAGATTTCTTTGCATTTACGGCCATCAGCTAGCCTATTACAGGAAGTGTGCTTATGAAGCTAACACTAAGGCTCTTCACAATGATGCTAATTTGCTTGCATTGAACCCCTTTGATTGTACTCCCTAGCTCAAGCTGGCCCAACTCTGACATGAGAAGAAAATTGCAGATACCTATGTTGCTTGCGGAGCTCAAATCAAAGCTCCCCTCCACTAGTTGGAGGTGGGCGATAAAGCCTCTACGGAGTTTTTTCATGCTCTCAAAGCCCATCATACCAATGTTGGTATTCAAAAGATTAAACAAGGATCTGCAACCCTTACTGAGCTTCTAGCCTTTCTTTAGGCTTTTTTTTAGCATTATGAACAAGTGTTTGCATCACAACGTAATTCTAGTGTGCGGGAAGAGGCTATGAAGGCCTATATTGCTATTACTCCAAACTGCCTAGCGGTCGATCAACATACCTTTTGTGATAAATTTCTTACCATCTCTGATCTCAGAGAAGTGACTTTTTCTATGGCCAATGATAAATATCTAGGATGTGATGACTTCCCCTACGAGTTCTACAAACACCTTTGGGATGTTGTTGGTCTTGACCTGCACAAAGTCTACCTTGAGGCCTTTCATAGTAAAATTTTGGGTTCTTTAATTAATAAAGGGAATATCAAATTCATACCTAAATTGGGTGATCTAGAGGATATCTAAAATTGGAGGCACATCACCTTGTTGAACGTCTCCTACAAGATAATTTCCAAAGCATTAGCTCTTAAAATCAGACATCTCCTTCCTCTTATTGTCCACCCTGAACAAACTAGTTTTATTAAATCCAGGTATATTCTTGACAACATTATTGATGTCTGGGAAGGGATGGAATGGGCTCTCTAATCTAAGTAGGCTACCCTGTTCCTCAAAATTGATTTTTCTAAAGCATATGACCACATTGAATGGCCTTTTATTCTTGCTATGCTTCAAGCTCTTGGGTTCGGTCCTCACTTCTTGCAGTCTATGGAAATGCTTTTTGGTAATGCCTCTACATGAATTACCATCAATGGGTCCCAATCTGATACTTTTGGGCTTTTTCAATCCATCTGGCAAGGTTGTCTGCTGGCTCCTGCCTTATATGTGCTTGCTGCTGAAGGCTTTGGGTATTTGCTTGCCAACTCTATTTCCTCTGGTTTGGTTCATGGCATTTCCCTTCCTGATTCCTTTTCCCAGCTTGTTAATGGTTACTTTTCTAATGACTCCTTTCTCACTCTTTTTGAGAATGAGGAGAACATCTCCAATGCCTTGCAGTGCCTGGACACCTTTTGTCAAGCCTTTGGATCTGCTATCCAATGGTCTAAAACTCTTTGTTTCAGACAGTCTTTTCTTCCAGCCCCTACCTAGCTTAATAATTTTGGCTAGAAATGGGTTTAGCATGGGAAATTTTTCCATTTCCTGGGCATTCCCTTTGCTTTCCATGGCTCCTCTATGGATTTATGGAATGTTGTGATTGCCAAGATTGAAAAAAGCTACAATATTGAATCTGCAAGCCTCTTTCCCTTGCTAGAAAGTTTTAGATTTGTTCCAAAGTGTTGGTTGTTACTCATGTATACTACTCCTCTTGTTGGGCTTCCTCTAAGGATTCTTATCTCAAGCAGGAGCATCTACTCAGATATTTTCTTTGGGCCTTTGGTGCTGACAGTCATGGGTTTCATAGGGTTGCCTGGGAGTTCTATTGCCTTCCTCGTGATTCTGGAGGCCTTGGCCTTCTCTCCACTTAGAGGTAGGGGCATGCTCTCTATGTGAAGTGGATTATCCATGCTCTTACTAGTGATGAGGCCTAGAAAATTCTTGTCAAGAATTGCATCTCTTCTGGATTCCTAGTTCACAGGCCAGCATGGAAGGGCATTGGTCTCGAGACCTTGCTCACTATGAAAGAACCTGTTCAAATATAGGGTACCTTCATCATCAAGAGCATTTGGAAAGCTTGGGAAACTATTAAGCCTTAGCTCCATTAGGATGGTGATGCCTTTTGCAATGGTCTTTCTTTCAATCAAGAGAGCCTCTGGTGGTCTCTGTTGTTTTCTATTCAAGGCATCCCTCTGGCCAAGACTCAAGGGACTAGTGCTCTGCATTTTTTCAAATGTGGCATCTAAACTCCCAAGGACCTCTTCTCTAGAGCCTCTATGGGTCTCTATTCATGGGAGGATATTCAGGTGCAATATCATTTGGCTCGCTTAGATCGCGAGACTTTTGATCTTTTTGTTTCTGCAATTCCTGCCAACTTGCTTCACAAGGTTGGTATTCAGTCTGTCAAGCCCTAGTGGAATTATTGGAAATGGTATCCTTCCATGCCTTTCATCAATTACAAACCTAGGCTGGGTTATAGGTGGTTTTCCCCCCATCTTCTGATGGTGGATACCCTTAATTAGAGATGGCATCTTCATTCTTCCACTTCTCACTGGAGCTCTCACTTTCAAACCATCTGGGCTGCCATTACAGAGCCCAAGATGGCTCTTTTTGCTTGGTGTCTACTTTTTCAAGGGATTCCAATTGGTCCTAGGCTCAAACATCTAGGTGTTCATGACCCTTGATGTCCTTTATGTGGTCACCCTAAATCTTTTTTGCACATCTTCTGGTTTTGTAGGAGAGCTCAACAGTATTGGCAGTGGATTCATGATTTTTTCAAGCCCTTTAGGCCTAAGCCTTTTTCCTGGCACATGATTGTCTTAGGATATTCCCCTAGACTTCCCTCCAAGTTTACCTAGATTTGGCATACTTTCAGGATGGATATTTTTTTCACTTTATGGAAAGATAGGAATGCTATTATTTTTTTCTCACAACTTTCTTGATACGAATGTTGCTCTGTATAAAAAGGCTTGCATTTGTAATAATGTTATGATGTAGATTCAAGTTCAAGCCAATAAAGTGGCTCTAAAAGTGGCTCACCTATAGTATCTTCTCAATCATTGGGGCAATTCTCCCTGCACTGTTGCCATGGTTCCTCCTGATGCCATTTTTGCTAAGGGTACTCCTCCCAGAGGCTACCGCCATGGGCCCAGCTCCTCGGTGCACCGCTCACACACCCTACATTTGTAGGCACCCTACCACCACTCTCTGAGAGGCGGTGGTGATAGTTGGTGGCACCACTCAGCTTCTCCATCTCACTATTCTTTTGGGTGGTCTCCAGCTCTGGCTCATTCTTCCCCTCCTGATGCTCCTGGTTCTTGTTGTGGCTCAGATTGGCATCCTGCCACCTCTTCCAAGTTTCCCCGCCTGGCTTTGGCCATTTCTCTGCCCAAGGCAGAAGAGAAAGATAAAGAAGAAGCTAAAGATGATGGATGGTCACTCCCCGACCCTCTTGTTAACCCCAATAATGTGTGGGGTTATGGTGATAAAGATCCTCCTCCTTCTGCCAGTGCTCTTGTTGCTTAATGGCTTTATGCCTTGTTTTTTATGAATAGTTGTACTCTATTTCCGTCTTGGCCATGTGAACTCTGCAAGGTGATTTTTATGTCCCCCGGACCCTTTTTTGTGGATATGTAACTTTGATATTTTATTAATTGAAAAGGCACTATTCATCAAAAAGAAAGAACACAGAACCATCTTTCCAATGATGTGCAGAAGTCATAAAATAGAGCCCAGATGAGCAAGATATGCCTCCCAAAGTGAAAAAAGGAAAACTAACTTTGACTGGAAAAAACATGTGCAAAATAGTAAAATCAAGAAACCAAACCTACAAAACAAGATCAGGCTTGGAACCAGCTTTCTGATGATATCTTGTTTTCCCAAAAACACTTCCATTTTCTCAAGATATGAGCAAAAAATTGAAGATTGATCCAAAACAAGAAGAGTCCCAAGAAATCTCGGCTAAATTTGGTGAAGCTTGACTAAATCTGGTGATGCCACTAAATATGGCAGAACTACCAAAATTTTGGCCAAAATTGGTGGAGGTACCAAGAAAAAAATATTTTTTATGAAAAATAATAATAATAAAAAATTCACTGCGTCAAAAAATGTGCCCAAAAAGGGTCGTACAACAAAATAAAGATTTTTTGTTTTGCCTCAAAATGAAATTATGTCCAAATTGGATGTGTCTTATAGGAAAATAGGGGTTTTTGGGCCTTTTGAGTGCAACCATGAGGTTCAATTGAGCCCAAAGTGCTCTTAAAACAAACCCCCCCCACCCCTAGATTCACAAAAAATTGAAATAGAAAACCTCTTGAAAATAAAAAAAGTTGCTTCAACACTTCAATCCCTTAAATCTAGGAAGATTACTTTTATTAAAAAATGGAAACTAGAAACAATAAAGAGTGGAACTAGGCGGACTATGTCCAAACTGTAACTTGCACCAAATATTTTCCTAAATTTTCTCTATAATTAGTCATGGTGAGCAGTTAGGAAGATAAATGCTCTTCCATCCATTTTGAAGAAATATTCTATAAAGGAAACAACTATATTGTTTCTCATAACCACACTGACTTCTTCCTCCCTTGATGTCCATTGACTACTTCAAAATAATAGCCACACCTAGATGAAGAATGTAATCCATCACAAAACCCCAAGAATTATTCAATAGTTGTATTCAAAAGGTCAGTACCCACATATGTACTTGCATGTGCATTGATATTTCAAATACAACAATTACCACAATCATTCATCAAAATATATTTATATTGCATTCATAAGTATCATAGTTTTTATCAAAAAGGACACTGATATAGAAATATAGTTCATCATCATAACTTAGCAAAAATTTATAAAACCACAAATTTCATAGGCTTAAAACAACAAAACAAAGTGTAGACCAACACAAAAGTATCTAATAAAGGACACATGAATGGGCTCATCAAGCTTCATCATTACACTTACTAATTTAGATTGGTGTGTGATATCTCATGTTATATTTCTTCTTACCTCTCTTTATCAATCATATGCAGTGGATGCTAATTTATTTAATTTCATGGTGTTTACTTTATTTCATTGTGTTCTTGCATATGACATTATAATAATTTCAAATATCCTTCCTCCTTCTAAACCATGTTTCAAGAATTTCATTTATATTTCATGTAGTTTTCTCATTTGGTTTTTGGCAAAGTGGATGGAATATATTGATTACATAAGGGTCTTTTTTGAACATAATGAACCTAAATATGAAATTAGCATGAATCACTTCAATACTCATCCTAGGGTGTCTATTAATCATGAAGATAGAAATCATGCTCCTAATAATCCCATATTAGTGAGACCTAGATCCTCTACTCCTAAACCCACCTTAATGGATGAACTTAAGTAAGCCAGTTTATGTACTTCTTTAGATGATCTTAAACATTCCTTTTTTTATCAAAGTTTTTTTCATTATCCTAATGTTAAGCATTTTATTGATGATTTAACCAACAAAGAGATAATAGATCCTTTACAATAACTCCTCTTAAAGGTAGATGCCTTGTAACCAATATATCTTCCTTTGAAGGGTCTCTTCCCACTTGTTGATATCATTTCTCAATTATTTATTCCTTGACTAACAAGAGTCTCCCATCTTTTCTTAGGTTACAATATTTATTGTTATTTTAACGATATCTCATTATTGTTGGAAGTAGGTTTCCTTGTGATTTCACCATAGTACTATGTTACCATCATAAGGAGGGGGGGATATTGTTAGAATAACTGAGAGGGGGGGTGAATAAGTGGCTTCAAAACTATTCCAATAAATTAATCAAAAAACTTAGTACCACAATTATAAGCCTCTAGTTATCTTCAGTCCTACAAGATGTATCCCTTGAAAGAATCTTATCAAATAAATACTTCTTGGAGTTCATTGTTTAAACTTTATTCTTAAGCTTTACTGAATAGTAATCTAGCATTTACCAAAATATAGTAAATAACTTAGTGTTTACCTATCAATCCTGTTCTAGTAATGTGTAGAGCAAAACATTGAAGTAATGACTCATAAACAAATTTGACACATGGATTTTTAACATGGAAACCTTGTTAAGGGAAAAACCACCTGCGATTGGTAACCCAAAATTTTCACTCTTTTGAAGTGAGCTTGATGAAGACCCAACCCTATTAAAGGTTAAAAACACACTGTTAAGTGCGACCTTGTTAGAGGATTTATCACTAACAATTTATTGCTTGATATCTGGCATTTCACTATGCAATCTTCATGATAAACCTTTTGATACTCCTTGGGATGTATCTCAATATATAAAGGATTGTTAAATCCTATTTGGTTAAGAGACTTTCTGATCCAATGGTTAAACTAAAACAATATATGATATGTTCATATAAACAACTTAATCTTGCAGATGTTCAGATCTATTGTAAGCTCATAATACCTTTTTGATCAATGTTTCCCTTTAATACCTTTTCTCCACTTCAATCTTCTCGGTGATGTTGTGCTTCTCTGTTGCTCGGTGTCTGCAGAAACCTTTAGCTTGTTTGATCAGTACTGTATCAAGTCTTTCTTACCCAGTATTCTCTTTAGCATCTTCTTCACTATTCACCCCTAATTCATAATGAATTAGGTTGTCTCTTTTATAGACATGATTTCACCATTTCTAGGTCTTTGTCTTTCTTGTTCTTGGCGTGATCCACAATTCTTTCCTTTCTTACTTTAAAGCTTACTTCAGTTTTATCCCATAAATTTCTCCTTGACAACTAGAATAAAATAGCTTTAAAACTCTAGCTTATCTCTGGCTTTTAACTTGTCGATGAAATGAATGTGATCAACTAGTTAACTCCATATTTATCTCCTTCTAGCTAAGTCTTATGTCATTTTTAAAATTCATTTCTTTTCGGTGTTTAACTCCTTGTTAGCTTGGTCTTGACTTTAGTTGTCCTTGGGCATCTCTGTCCATTGGGTTTGTCTATCCATTAGGATTGTCTATCCATTAGGCAATACTGTGACATTTATTTCCTCTAGGGTATCACTATGGTTCTCCTCGTCGGTAAGGCTTGCTCGGGTTTCGTGCTTGGGTATCACTGTGACTCTTCTCTTAGGTTTCTCTATCTGTTAGGGTGCATTATCTATCGGTGTTTATTGTCACTTAGTGTTTACTAATATTTTATGCATTACTGATAGCATAACCTTTATCTCTCTGGTTCTTTAAATTCTTTGAAATTATGTATATAACCAATTAGATTATATCAAGTTGACATCAACAACAATACAATACATTAACTGATGTAATGCCTTGCATTAACTTTCTGTAACTTGGTGATCATCAACTTAACATATTCAAACATTCAACCAGTTATGGTTCATCAATCTCTCCATTTGGCATTGATGGCAACATACTACATTACTACTAATACAATATGAAATATTTCAATTGTAGTTCATCAATCTACCAATCTTATTGTTCTATAACCAATACAAATGTCTGGGTCTCGGTAAGCTCTTCTAGCTTAGATTTTTTTCTTGTAGATTACTTTCTTTATTCTTTATTCCCTTCACTAGATAGATGTAGAAGCTTATGATTTTGTCTCTCCCTTTGATGTAGAATCTCTTCTCTGATGTTATCTCTTCCTTTGATTGTTCAAATCCTTGATCATCTCTTTTTCCTTTGACAACAATAGATATACTCTCTCCCTTAAGTCATCTATCCCTTAGGATGACTTCTCTTCCTTTGGATGATTATGATGGATATTTCATATAGATATAATATCTTAAGTCATCTCAAGTCATCTCTCCCTTTGACAACAATGCCAAAGTATATTTTTCCCTTTTTTTAATATATTCCTTGAATTTCCCTTTCCATCAATAGTATAATGAATCTGGTGTTCGGTGTAGATATGTACCTTGTTGTGTACTGATGTATCTTTGTAGTCCATTTATTTTCTTGTGTCAACATGAATAATCTTCTAATTATGTGTAGGCTGATGTAGCCTCCTAGTTAGCTTAGTGACTAATAGAAAAGGGTCAGACCCCTAGTCTCTTTCTCAGTACTCAAATGTATCTTAGGCAATGGATTTTTGAATATATCTACCAATTGTTCCTTGGATTGACCATATTCTAGTATCACCTCTTTCTCTTTCACTTGTTCTCTTAAGTAATGATAC
This sequence comes from Thuja plicata, assembly GCA_018584345.1. Lineage (NCBI taxonomy): Eukaryota > Viridiplantae > Streptophyta > Pinopsida > Cupressales > Cupressaceae > Thuja > Thuja plicata. Next base: position 1,038,739 of record MU227282.1, read on the forward strand.
TTGATTGCAATATGCTTAGTCTTAGCATGCATGACTAGATTCTTTGAAATGTTTATTGCACTGGTATTATCACAATAGATAATCACTGGTTCAAGAATTTTCATATTCATACCTTCCAGTAATTGTTTGATCCATGTAATGTTAGAACAATTTGTAGTAGTAGCCACATATTTTTCTTCTGCAATAGATTGTGAGATTCATCCTTGCTTCTTACTTATCCATGTGACAAGTCTATCACCCATGAAGAATTCTCCTCCAGTTGTGCTCTTTCTGTTATCTAAGTTTCAAGCCCAATCAGTATCTATATAGACTTGAAGCTCAAATTTTCCTTCTCTTTTATACCATAAGTCATAGTCGTCGGTGTTCTTTAGATATCTCAAAATTATTTTGACAGCATTCATGTGTGATTCTTTGGGATTAGCAAAGAATATTGCAACTATTCCAACTGCATGTGCTATATCTGGTATGGTATGAACAACATACATTATTTTTCTAGTCATTGATCTATATAGGGTCTAATTTACCTTGTTTGACTTATCTTCCTTTTTCAGCTTACATCTGGTTTCTATAGGTGTTCCAACTCATTTGGAATCTTTCATCTTGAATATATTCAACACTTCCTTGATGTATTTGGATTGTGTGATATATATGCCTGCATCCTATTGAAGAATCTATAGACCGAGAAAGAATTTGATCTCCCCAAACATTGAAATCTCAAACTCTTTTCTCATCTCATTATCAAAATATTTGCATAACATATCATTACCCCCAAATATGATATCATCAACAAATATTTCAGCAATCAAAATGTTATCATCAAAATCTTCTTTTAAGTACAGATTGTTTTTTCACTTGTTCTTACAAATCCAATACTTATGAGATAGGAGTGAATTCTTTCATACTAGGCTCTTGGTGCTTGTTTCAATCCATACAAGGTGTAAGATAAAAGAATTTAGATGTTGTTGTTTTGTTTGTTAAGAATTGATTATGTTACTAAAATGTAAGATATGACAATGGGGGATGTGATTGTTCTTTGAATTACCTAGATTGTATTAACCTTAATGGAATTGAGTTGATTAAGTGTTGTAATTGTGATTAAGGAGAAGATAAGATGTTCTTCTTTACCCTCAAATGCACAAATGGGAGATCCAAGTTGATCAACCCAAGAGAAGGGTTAATGCACAAATGAATCAACTATTTGGAGAGCATAATGACAAAGGAAATACCTTAAATTCTATTAATTATATGTATAGAAATGATATATAATAGTAATTGAAGAGATGGGAAAAATGCACTAACCTTGAAATATTGCAGATAAAAGAATGTTGTTTTTTGAGGTCTATAGATAGTTTCTAGAAAAAATAATAGTTGATACCAAATCAGAACGCAGAGATGAACAAAACCCAGAAATCATTTTTTGTTTCGATGTCATCTTATGAAAAAGGTTGACCTTGACCCACAAATGTCAACCCTGACCTGCATAGATCCGAAAGTGACTTTGTTTGCGGATCCCAAAAGTTTTTCGAAAAGGGTATCCAGATATGGGTTCAAATCTACTGTTTTGTACCTATACCTACAAGGAAAAGGAGATTGTTTTTTTGTGGGGGAGGGGTTTGCCTTGGTCAAACCCTAGTTTTGGAATTAACCTCAAATATATGTAATTGAAATTGCAGAAATGGACAAAGTAAATGCATAAATTCACCTTTCTTGAAAAGGTCCTAGTGGCGAATTCAAATCCTTGAATCCACAATTATGCTTCAAATGTAGAATGTAGGAAGGTAGGATGTCTTCAATCTCTTGCTTGTGGATCTCCAACACCAATTCTTGAATGGGTTCTTGAATTTGGAATAGGCTTGGAAGAAGGTGGATGGAGAGATCACCAAAAGGGAACCTTGTACCTTCAATCCTTCAATGGCCTCTAATGGATCTCCTTCATGGAAATGGATACTTGAAATGGATGAATGCTTGCTTGAAATATTTATTGATTGCTTTCTTGAATCACCCTTGAAGATGTCTTGAGAATGCTTGATCACGATTAGAAGACTTAGCTCACTTGATGATGGTTAGAGAAAATGAGAGAGAAAGCTTCCCTTTTATATGAAATTAGGGCACGATATTCCAAGGAGGCCTACATAGGAGAATTAAATCCCATTAAATCCTTTACCCCTAGGAGAGGACCTATATTAAATATAATTTCTGAATCAATGCTTTGGAACCCGAAATAGCCGACCCAGAAGCAGGAAATACTTTTTTGCAAAGGCCGACCTCCTGAAACTGCAAGATCTCAGGATCTAAACCCTAGGTCAAGGTTGAGGTCAACCCTGACCTAGGTCATGGTTGAGGTCAACCCTAACCTAGGTCAGGGTCAAGGTTGACATAGACCTAAAATGTTGACCTTGACCCTGAAGCCCAAAATCACCAGTCTGCAGTCCAGAATGCAGAAATCAAACCAAACAGGAGTGGAAAGAGGAACAGAATAGGGAGGAAGCCATGTCAAATTCAGGAACCCATTCAAGGTGCTTTCCATGACCCCAAACCACTTACTCAGAAGGCTAAACACATCTACAATGGAAGTGCTTCCATTTTTTGACTATACATTTAGCCC
>MU227282.1:1046729-1072355 GCA_018584345.1 Thuja plicata
AAATGAGAGAGAAAGCTTCCCTTTTATATGAAATTAGGGCACAATATTCCAAGGAGGCCTACATAGGAGAATTAAATCCCATTAAAGCCTTTACCCCTAGGAGAGGACCTATATTAAATATAATTTTGGAATCAATGCTTCAAAACCCGAAACAGCCAACCCAGAAGTGGGAAATACTTTTTGCAAAGGCCGACCTCCTGAAACTGCAAGACCTCAGGATTTGAACCCTGGGTCAAGGTTGAGGTCGACCCTGACCTAGGTTAGGGTCAAGGTTGACATAGACCTAAAATTTCAACCTTGACCCTAAAGCCCAGAATCACCAGTCTGCAGTCCAGAATGCAAAAATCAGGCCAAACAGGAGTGGAAAGTGGAACAGAATAGGGAGGAAGCCATGTCAAAGTCAGGAACCCATTCAAGGCACTTTCCATGACCCCAAACCACTTACTCAGAAGGCTAAACACATCTACAATGGAAGTGCTTCTATTTTCTAACTATACACAATGCTTTGTGTAGTCTACAAACCATATTTCTCTTGTTAGGATCAACAAACCCTTCTAGTTGTTCAATGTGTACCTCTTCTTCTAGTATTTCATTTAGGAATGCAGATTTGACATCCATTTGGTATACCTTGAATCTTTTTAATGCAAAATAAGCAAGTAGAATTATGACTCTTTCTAGTCTAGCAACGGGTGCAAAGGTTTATCCATAGTCAATACCTTCTTCTTGTGCATACCCCTTGCATACTAATCTTTCTTTGTTCCTTGTGACTTATCCATTATCAATCATCTTGTTTCTGAATATCCATCCTGATCTCCATCGCTTTGTACATCATTTTGAGAGAGTCTCTTGAGCCATTTCTCTTCTATTTTTTCATCTCTTTTTGGAGAGGGGTTTTTCCCACTAGGTTTTCTCCTTTGTCTCCAGTTTACAGATATTTCCTTGTATTGGGTACCTAATCAGGCCTTGCTGCTAGAACCCATTCCTTCTTTCATAGTTGTTCTAGGTTAACTTCCCCCCTAAGCTTAGCTTAAGGGGGTTGTTAGAGTAATAATTAGTTTTCTTATTAATTAAATCATATTTATTTAATTAGTTAAGTTATTTTATTACTCTTTCCTGCTTAAGCTTTCTTTTAGGTGTATTAATAATTAATTATTAATTTGCAACCTAGCTTTTTTAGTTTTTAGGGTTTTGTTCACCTTTATAGGTTGAAACTTATAATTCTTTTTTCATAACTTGGAATATCATTTTGCTCTCACATTTTGAGTACTTTTGAGTTCTAATTTTTCCTTCTTTTGCTTCTTTCCTGTAATAGGTGTGTTACGGTTTGACAGATCCAGAACAATATAAGAATAAATAGTTATATGCAGAAAACAAAAGAAGAATAAAACTTAACACAGATAACACATAGATTTACCATGGTTCACCCAAAACCTAGGCTACATCCACCTACACACCCGTCCAAGATTACTTATTATCCAGAAAAATAGTACACCAACATTAAAATGCATTATGCATCTCATCCACTTATAACATGCATTTTAGGGCAACCTCTAAAATCAGCCATTTTAGGATTTTACAATGTCAGTCTTATTTTTCCTAAAAAGGAAAATCTACATGATCACCACAATATCAACACCCACTACATGATCATTCACCACAATATCAATAAGGTTCTTGGGTGTTATTAGATTAGTATTTATCAGATCCTTCAATTTGTACTCAGGAACAAAATTCCCAAGGTAATCTATACCCTGTAAATCAATTTTAAATTGAAACTACAAGTCACTATTGTTGTTTGGTTGTTGTTTCAAGTCACTCTAGGTTCCTGTCTATTTTATACAAGTCTGTGTATGCTATAACTTGTCATTTTTTTCATATTTAGTCTTCTATCTCGCAACATCTAATCATATTCCTCCATATCAACTCATTCCAATCATCCACAGTGAAGTATCACTGCACCCGCCTAGAGCTTAAGTTCTACTTGGGCCTAGTGGGTCATTTTTCTTCCTAGTGTGCAATATGAAATAACATCAATCCCCCTTTCATCTTATTTTCTTCTATACAAGTGTCTTTTGTCTTTTTCTTTGTGCCCTTTCATTTGGTTTGATTTAATATCCTTTGTTTGGGGGCTTGTGTCCTTAAATTTAGTGATGTCTTATCTCTTTATATTTTTTACCATTATCATCTCTCTCCTTTTCTCTCTTTCTCTCCTTTCCTTTACCATGAGCATGTGGTGGACTCATACTCCTGATTAAATGGGGGCTAAATATATCATCCCAAATTGTAAGCGCCTATAATTAAATGCTTAATTAGGCCCCATTTTAGAATGTATGAGCTCCCACATTAATTTCCAATATTCTAGCTCCACACCACCTACATTTCTATATGTATTTCCATCTTCCTAAATCCAAAACAAAATTTCATCCTCTTTTGGTAGGAATAGGGAACCATAACCCTCCTCTTCCCTACATTTTTCCTCAAAATTAAAATTAGGGGGCCATCTCGTTGGTTCAGAAATATTTCTAGATTCTTGTTGGCCTCCTTCAAGTTTTTTTCTCTAAAATGTTGTGAGAGGAATAAAATAAACCTATCTCTCCTCATTTTGGTTACCATGATTAATATTTCAAGAGCTCTCCTACAATTTTGCATCTAAGCATTCTCAAGCAAGATCTCAAGTATTCTAAGGTATTTTTTAAGGCAATCTTCTCCATAGTTCAAGAATATCTCCCTCATTGAAGGCCAATAAAAGGATTTCATCATCAAGGAAGAAGATCATAGTGAAATCATCCATCTACATACATTCAATCATCCACATCCATTCAAGCATTGAAGTATTCAACTCTTAAATTCATTCTTCTCTCTCTTCCTAACATTGTGGAAAACTACAACATCCATTGTTGAAGGTTTTATACTTCATGATTTCCTTTTGGGTTTTTGTGTGAAGTCAAAGATGTTGCATCAACATACTTGATCACATTCAAAGAATTATTTTCATTTCCAAGGTATAAAACACTTCATTTTTAGATCTAGCCTCTGATATATGATGTAGCACGATTTCACTTATTTAATTTCACTTCAAGGTTGATTCTAAACTAGGGTTTGACTAAGGCAAACCCCTATCTACACAAAAATTTCCCATTTTTCTATGTGCGGGTACATGTGACATTTGCACTATCTCAGATCTAGAAATTACAAAATTTAACAAGTAGTCTACAACTGATTTTAGTCAAAAGCACTAGGAACATGATTCCCAAAATGATATCTTCCTTGTAGAACAAGATCAAAATAAAATCATAGGTCAGTAATGTTCTCTAGTTTCTATTTCTTATACCCACATATCTAGTTGTTTATTTTTTGTTAGACTATATATTTTACAACTCGTCATTTCTTCCTATTTGTCTTCTATATTGTATCATCCAATCATATTTCTCTGAATCAACTCATCTAATCATTACAATGAAGGAGAATTCCACTCATTTAACACTTCGGTCCTCTTGATCCACTTGGGTCATCTTCCTTTAGATTGTGCAATAGGAAATAGGGTCAATCCCCCTTGCTTATCTTTTCTTACTATACAAATGCTCACATGACTTCTAGGTTATAGACACTGGTGAATGTAGGTTTTGAAGATTGAATTTTTTTCAGCACATCACTCTTTGACAAATGGACATATAAAGAGAGTGACTAGGTAGTTAAAAGATCTTCTTATGATGTATTATATGGGTCTGCTTAGTATAAGTGAGATAAGTATCTTCCATTGGTGGATTTTTTTGTATAATAATCCCTACCATATATATTTGGAGATGAAACCTTTTGAAGATCTTAATGGGAAAAGTGTCACACACTTATTATTTGGGATAAGGTTGAAGACAATATAGTGATTGATCCCAATATGCTTCTAAGAGAGATGGAAGATCAATTCAGATTGATCAAGAAGAGATTAAAGGACACAAAAAATAGAGAGAAGAGCTATGCATATAAGAATGAGATGTTTAGATACTTTTAAGTGGTGATAAAATATTTTTGAGGGTAAAAACTCATAAGAGTTCCATATCTTTTGGAAAATGATCCAAAATTGCTACTATATTTGTGGGTTTGTTTGATGTGTTGGAAGTGATCAACCCAATAGCCTATGAAATTTCTCTACTATTTTCTCTTCTCATATTCATAGTGTATTTCATGTGTCTATACTTAAGTAATATCATCCTTATGATACTCATACACTTTATTAACATGATATACATGTTCATGATTCAACAGTGGTGCTAGTGGTGACCATTCAAATCCTTGATAGGTGCAATGTTAAGTTGTGTAATAGAAATATTGTTCAGTATAAGGTCCAATTGGACCAATACTCCAATGATAGTTCCACATGGGAGAATTAAGAGAATATATACTATTATTTTCCTCATTTAGGGACTTAGTTTGAGATTCTTATTTACCTAGTTGAGATACTTTGATTACATTGGTGCACTACTTTAATTTGTTTTAGTGTTAGTCTAATTAGACATTGAGATGACGTGTCTTCCTAGTAGGGAAGGATGTCATGACTCATCATTTAATTTCATTAAAAAAATAGTTGAGACTATGATGGATTATTTTATGATTGTTTAAGTATGGATAAATATGTTTTTAGATGCATTAAAATGAATTTGAATGGAAATGATAATGATAATGAAATGTGTTTTGTCTATGGTTTTATGCACAAATATACTAACGATAAATTGAATGTAAGTGAGTGTAGGAACTCATTCAAGATGAGAGTTTGGTTGAGGTAGAAGTGTCCTAGCCACCTGAAAATGATCCAGATGATGAAAAATTGATGCACACACATGCTCTTGTAGTTGCATACATTATGCATTTTGGATATTTATTTATTTCATCCACATTTCATATTATGTTATTATGATGCATACTTTAATTAAACATTATGTTTATGGATGTACTTTTATCTACTTTTGTAATGTAGGGAAAATGGGCTCACTAGTCGTAAATGAAAACTAAGAAATAAACCAAATCAAAACAATTGCATTTGAGAACAACCAATAGGTACAACAAAAAACCCTTGGGAGAGCTAGGCACAATAATTTGATTTTTCTCTCTTTCACAAGTTTTTATTTGATTTGGATGTGATTAGAAATTGAAAATGTAAGAACTAATCTAAACGGTGAAAATTTTACAATAATCTATACAAATTGACAAATTCAAATATGAGAATCAAATATGATGTATAGAGCTAGAAAGAGGATGCAGAGAGGAACATGTGTCTGGAATTTGAGCTCAAAATGGTTGGACATTGTCAATAGGTGTCATAGTATTATAGGAGTCCCAAGTTCATAATAGAATTCAAACTGGTCTTAAAATTTTCCAAACTATCTTTGGACAAAATTTTAGGCCAAATCGCTAGATGATAGCGCTAGGCACCTTGTCCCTCTGATGAAAATTGCTAAATTGCTTGTCTCTTTCTTCAGTGGGCTCTTGTACTCCCACACTGAATTTGGGACCTATTTTTGGACTTGTATCTACACATGAGGAGAGAAAAATGATGTTGGGGTGTATTTAAGGGTTCACCTAAGTCAAACCCTAGGTTGGGAATCAATCCTAAAACTAATGATGATGGAAAGAAAATCTCAAATCTAAAGGAAATGCTTGAGTTGAAATGATCATACCCTTGATTGATGATGCAATTCTCAAGTAGGATATGACCTCCAAATGTTGATGCAATAAAATTATGATCATCACAAAATCCATCATAAGTACACAATTGAAGTTGCCTTGTTGTAGCTTGATGCTAGTTGAATGAAAGTTGATCTCGAGAATAATCTTTTCTCTTGAGAGGAAAATTGTAGATGTGATGTGAATCTATGTTGTGGAATGAACTAGGAGAGGTCCATAATATAGGTTTGTCAAGGTATTTTTTTGTTAAGGCTAACCTACAATGGTCATACTCTCATACTAGCACTAGACCTTTGAATCTGAAGGCTTTCACATTATCCAACCTTAATTTTAGCTCATAAAAAGGTAGTCAGACTATGTTACTTTATGAAATAATTCACCCTAAATTGGCTCAAATTTTGAGGGTTGAAAGGTAGTGGGGCCATGTTATTAGATCTAAAACCGATATTTGTAGTGATGAAATCAAAGAGGAACCTTGATTGCATGTAACTTTAAAATGAGATGAGACCCATATAAGCTTAAAATTATATAAGACTAAGTACACATAGTTAAAAAAGGGCCCAAACAGGAGTGTGAGAAGATTTAAAATAAAATAGAACTCACATTCTTGTTTTAAATTTAAATTAAATACAAAAATGGTATTAAAAGTTGTTAGAAGAATGTAAAACTAAAATGAGTGCTAGGAGAGTGAAATTGGATTCTCTAATTAAAGGAGTACAATTTATGAGACTAAAAATTTGTATTAAATGATTTGATAGGAAAATAAACCATCTTCCTTATTTTGCATCATTTCTCTTAGATGTTGTATAATTATTTTCTTAAATAAAATGTCTATCTTATTTAATGCATATGATGATGACATGTAACAAATTGAATTTTTGAAGATGTTAAGTTGATCACCGAAATGCACAAGGATAATGCAAGACATTAAATCAGTTAATGAATTCTATTGTCATTGATGTCAACTTGATATAATCTAATCGGTTATAATCAAAGTGTCAAAGACATCAGAGAATCAAAGAGAAAAATATTATGCTTTCAATAATGCATAAAAGACAAGCATTCACAATATGACTTCAAACACCGACGGTCAGTGGAACACCGACAGACAAACCTCACCAAAAGTCAAGTCATAGTGATGCCCAAGAAACAACACCGATGAGCATTACAGATGAGCAGAATCACAAGCATAACCAATGGCCAAAAACATAGTGGAAACCGATGGAGAAGCCCAAGGAGAACTGGAGTGTTAGACAAAGCTATCAAAGAGTTAAACACTGAAATTAACTTGAGTTCAGAAATGACAAAATATCTAGCTGGCAGAGCTAAATATGTAGTTAACTGGTAGTTATCTTTTTTTTATCGACAAGATAAAGCCAAAGATAAGTAAGGGATTTAAAGCTATTTTTTCCAGTTGGCAAGAAGATCTCTGTGAGATAAAACAAGATTTTTGATTTAAATCTAATTGGCAAGAATTGTGGATCACACCAAGATTAAGAAAATTAAGAACCTAGCAATGATGATATCATGTCTATAAAGAGACAACTCAATTTATTACGAATTGTGTGGGTGAATGAATGAAAAGAGGATGCTGAAGAGAAACTTCATACAGTCCTGATCAATCAAGCTTAGGAAAGAGCTAAAGTTTTCTGGGGACACCAAGCAACGGAGAACAGCATCACCGAGCAGAATCAAAGTGGAAAAAAGGTATAAACTGAGATATATTGATCAGAATAGTTTTATGAGATTAAAATAGATCTGAAAATTTGCAATTATAAGTTGTATATGTGAACAGATCATACTGTTTTAGTTTAACCATTGATTCAGAAAGTCTCTTAACTGAGTGGGATTTAAAGATCCTTTCTATATTGAGATACATTTAAAGGAGTATCAAAAAATTTGTTCATGAAGATAGCATGAGATGCCAAATACCTATTGACAGGCCAAGTGAGTGTTTGATGAAGGAAGGTAGCATAGAGATGCCCGATATCAAGTGACAAACTAAACTTTTAAATCCTCTAACAAGGTCACACCTAACAGTGTGTTTGTAACCTTTAACAGGGTTGGCTCTTCACCAAGCTCACTTCAGAAGAGTGAACATTTTGGGTTACCAGTCCCAAGTGGTTTTTCCCTCAATAGGGTTTCCACGTTAAAAATCCATGTGTCAATGTGTTTATGAGTCATTACTTTAGTGTTTTGTATTATACATAAATTAGTTGGATTGATCAGAATACTCTAGATAATTTACTATCTTTTGGTAAATTAACAAACTGCTATGCGGTAAACATATAGTAGAAGGTTTTACAAAGCATTCTGAGCAGTAGTAATTTGATAATAGTATTTGGAGGCATTCATCTTATAGGACTGAAGATAAATAGAGGCTTAATATTATGGTACTAAGTTTTTTGGGTTGATTATTGGAATATTTTTGAGGCCACTAATTCACCCCCCCTCTCAGTTATTACTAACAATTGGTATCAGAGCTTGTGTGTTTAGAAAGGGAGTTTAACAGCTCTAGCAAAAGATCACAAGATGAACAGACGAGATGTGCCCAAGTTGAATAAAGACAAATTTGCATCATGGAAAAGAAAAATAAGACTCCATCTATCAGGTATTGGAAATGATATTGTCCAATACTTAGATACTAAATATTTGTTACCTACATGACCTCACACTCTTGAGCAATTAAGAGTAAAGCATGAGAATAATTGCATAATGATAGAACTTGCATCATGACTCTTCGATGCTGAGTTTGAAGATGTCAAAACCTGCACCTCTACAAAGCAATTGTGGGATAACTTGAAGCTTTTACATGGAGGAGATGCCAATGTACTAAGAGCAAAGGAAAAAATCCTAAGAGGGAGGTTTGATGACCTAAGGATGAAAGAAGGAGAAAACATCACTCAGTATAGCTGCAAAATCAAAGAGGTAGTAAATGCTATCTGAGGAGTTGGAGGTGTAATTGAAGAGGAGATAGTGGTAAGAAAAATATTAAGAACCTTATTACATGTTTATGCTATTAGAGTTTCTACTATTCCAAGAATGAGAGTAGTTGCAAACAATAAAGTTACTCTAGATAGTCTGATTGGTAGACTAATCTCATTTGTGATGAACAAATTTGATAATAGTGTCTTACCATCTATAGAATATTCATTCAAATCTTCCCTAAAGATAAGTAACTAAATTCATAGATATGCTATTAGTAATGATAGTGACAGTGAAAATGAGGATCAAGGACTTGATGAAATTGAAGCACTAATGGTCAGAAGATTGCAGAGAGGAAAAGAAAGATACAAAGGTAAATTAACACTTGTATGTTTCTGTTCAGGCTTAGAATTGTCACCCTAAATCAGGCATTAAGGCTTCATGACAATTCTATCTAACAATGGAAACTTCCTCTAGTTGTGGGTGAACTATGGATGAGGAAGAGTCTCTAGATTCTAGGCCGGCTCCTATTTAGTATGGAATATCACCTCCTGATTGAAAACTGAGTAGGGAAAGGGAAGAAAGAAAATTCAAAACTAGAAATAGATAGGGGTGATACACCAAGAGTGAATTCAGACTTTATTTGGAATAACTAATGCAGTAATCCTAACTCATATACCACATTTTGATACTTCAAATCTGTAATCAACATATAGGTTAAAAGACTTGGCTACTAGGGTATAGACCATAAATAACTTAATCAGTCAACAAACATACATTTTCTTCATGAGGTCTAGATCTTTTCCTCATAGAGGAGGTATAATAAACATTCACTTCTCCTAGCTACCAAAATGAATAACACTTATGAAGAAAGATGAAACAGGATTCTGAAATCAAAAATCAAAAGCATATAGGAAAAATAGATCATCTGCTTTATTATTCTCCAAAAATCAGACAAGTAGGTTACAAATAGTATCTCCAAGGCATCAAGGAACAATGAATTCACTTTGAGCCTTTTCTCCAAGATCTACAACTTAATGGATACAAAATGCATGAAAAAGTGGTATAGGAATAAAATAGTTCACTAAAACCTCTTTTCCACCAAATCTAAACCCTTAACTATGAAGTACAAGCTGAGTTATATAGCCCTTAAGGCTAACCTCGAAAATAAGATCTCCCTCCAAAAGTTCCTCTCCAAATAGAAAGATCACCCTATCTCAAAGGCCTAAACAATGCCTAAAATGTAGCGTTCAATCAAGCCCCCCCTTCAAAATAGGTCATATCCCTAAATCCATGGCATGATCAATGCCCAAAATGAAGCCCTAAAGGCTCATTTCAAAAATGAGACTAACCCTCCAAAAAGCTCCCCTAATTTTGATATATCTTTTGATTTTACATCTTTTACATAACATATATCAACATATTACAAAGCATATTGCAAAAAATTCAAAAGTATACCCCAAAACATAAATCCGATCCATATCTACATAAAACCCTAACTCCCTAACATAAACCTGCCACCATAGTTTAAACACCCTAACCCAGCAAAGCCGACACCATAGTCAAGCTATATCAACCTAACTCGACATACCTAATACAATGAAAGAATATCTATTGAAACTAAATTTTCCAAATAATCTTGTGGCACTACAGTTCATTCAGGGCATTAACTCCTTGATACTTCGGACTCCAAAATCTATCTCATTTTGGCATAGGCATTTTGTAGTCATTTCACTTAGAAAATCTGCATTTGGGGAAACAAGCTAGGGTTCTTCCTGTTTGGCGCTGCCATACTGCTTCTTTTCTGTCATTTGATGCTCAAGCTAGGGTTCACCCATAGTCATCCTAAGACCTATCATTAGTTTATAAGCTAGAATCATTATGCCATAATGTATGGCATTGTCTATGGTTGTGATCTTCTCTGGGTTGGAGTGCACTTAGACTTAGCTTTCGAGCAAGAGTTTCATTACCATGACACATGGCACCACATATATTATGAACTTAGTTGAACTTGGGCTCTTGATTGTTCACCATGGGTTCTAGCTATTGTTCCCATGCCTTAACATTTGGCATTTTGCATTTGCATAGACTCGGTCTCCACTGTTCTTTACCTCCTTTTTCTTTGCCGTATCACATGGTATTGAAAATATGGGCTCTCTGCATGATCTTTTGAGGCTTTTCCTTTGGATTTTTATGCCATCAGTTAATGGCGCTATCTTGTATTCTGTAAGAAGCTGGGGCCTCTATCTCTTGGTGCTAGAAACAAAACTTGGAGTTTGACTTCCCCTATAGTTTGAACTTGGTCTACAACTACTTGTTTACATGTTGTAGGGTATGGCATCTTCCTTTGCATGCTCTTGGGTGGCTCGGGCTCTGTACATGACATTGTAACTCCACTGCCACATAATGGTGTTGTTGTGGCACTTTGAACAAAGAGAACTTGGACTCTTCAACCATGACCTTTCTGCATAAATACCACAGATAAGTTGCTCTTCTTGGGTTTGAATATGTTGTTACTTCATATTTCAAAATGCTTGAGTTATGGGGTCTTTTCCCTGCTATGTCGCCATGATTCCTGCAATGATATCTAGATTTTTTTTATTGTGCTATGCTTCATTGAACATGTTGTTTATGACAATTTTGTACCTGGATGTTAATTGTTTTTATGTTGCTCATTAAACACATTGTTTGCCTTAATGGGTATCCATTCTTTTTGCAAATGATTATGATTTCTGTAGAGCTATCTGTCATTAATGGTGGCCATTTACACTTGCTGTAAATGCTCGTGCTATAACTACAATTGTTTGAACCTATGATTTGAACTGTCTCTAGCACCATTAAAATGTCTAGAACTATCAACATTGTTGTCAATGAGAGCTCAGCTCAAACCCCTTGTCGATTCCATCATCATTATTTGTTATTTCCATGATTTTGAGCTCGAGCTATTTGTAGAATCCATGCATTCTATGCCTTTTGAACTGGAATCATCATTTCCTGTCTGTAGCTTACTATTTTGTGCAGAGACCATGTTGTTATAATATATGAAACTTGTTATCCTCCCTTATAGTAGCATTGTTGTTATCATTTTCCTCTTGAATATGCATAGCATCTTTTACTATATTTGATAACATCATTACAATTGATGGCACTATCATTTTAATACACTGGAATAAGATTGTTAGCTCAATACCCTGCATAAAACATTACTTCAATTTCATATTAGGCACACGGGTACACTGTTCTCAGTAATATGAACAACCACTCTTATGGATATATGTACAAAAAATAACTTATGCTTAATAGTATATGCACATTGTCTTTTCATTTGCCCGGTTCTATTGCACATATGCATATACATTTTTGATCCCACACTGTCATTCAAACATGGATAACAGCATTAATAATAGCATTTACATACATGTACATCACTCTTTACTTGTATATGCATAACATTTTTCACAATAGCACTGTTTCTTGATTCACCAAACATGCATAATCTTTTGATGACAATAACACTGTCATTTTCTTTTTACTCTTACATATGCATTATTTAAAACTGCATCTTCATATGCATAATGTGATCTTTTGACTGCACTGAATCTTACTCATCTTTCTGCATATCAGTATCAATAGTGTTTGAAATCTATATTTGATCATCTCTTCTCTTTTATGTACATTGAACATCTAGCATTCTTTCATTCTTTAATAATGCATATTTGTGAAGTTTGAGCACGGGCTCGTGACACTCACTGCATCTTTCAAATATAGTACAAGATTTTCATAAAGATATGTTTTTCTGATATTATTATTTTCATCAAATGCAAATGCATATCTTTCTATCATATTGATATCATCATTAAATATGTAATTTAGGGAGTTTGACTAATGCACGGTGTCTTTTAGGCCTTTATGTATTGCTTAGATCCAATTGGATCTAATATCTCTTTCACACCATGAAAATGCAAAAATAGGAACAACAGAAGACCTAGGATTGAGGATAGACAAAGACAAAAAAGGATATGAAATTCTTCAGATGATGTAGATGAACAACTCCAGAAACTAGAAGACCTCTTAAAGGCAATACATAGACCCTAGACTTCATCATGCTTCCTTCTTACTTTCTTTTCTGCATATGTCCTCTAAGTTTCAGTATGCAAGATGTGACCTTGAAGGAACACTTGTCTAATACATTCAGTATGAATGCACAATGTAATGATCATTTATAAATTTGAAATTGTGAATTTGATCAAAACTTAGAGTACAAAAATTGTCTGATAATATGAATGTAATAGAAATGTATTTCATTTTCATTGGCTGAATAGTAATTTCAAAGAGATGTTTCTTTATGCAAATTTTTAAATGTTATGACTTCTATCCCGCATGTAAAAACTTGGGTAACAGTTTCAATTGTAAAGAGGTTGGACACTTTGCTGCAAGATGTCTAAATCGAAGAAAATATGACAGAGGAAATGACATATCATATGAGAATAAGTTTGATAAAGGTGATAATAGAGATTACTAAAGCAACCAACAATCTGAAAAGAGAGATACCTAATACTATAAGGAAAAAGGGAAGAAAGCTTGTTACCTAGTTGATAACAGAGCTGATGACACTAACACCAAATCAGAAGAAGACATCAAGATG
This sequence comes from Thuja plicata, assembly GCA_018584345.1. Lineage (NCBI taxonomy): Eukaryota > Viridiplantae > Streptophyta > Pinopsida > Cupressales > Cupressaceae > Thuja > Thuja plicata. The sequence continues at coordinate 1,059,976 of MU227282.1, forward strand.
GTATTTGTAGCCATGAAGGATGATTTAGATGAAGATAGAGAAAGGTATGTAGAAACTTCACTCATATCCAAAGTTAGTAAAAATGATGTCTAGATCATAGATAGTGGCTGCTCTCACCATATTACCAGTGATAAAAAAAAGTTTGAGCCTTTTGAATACTATAATGGTGGTTCAGTGAGAATGGGAAATGGTACACCTTGTCCAGTTGAAGGTAAAGGAACCATAATGTTGAATAAACTAATAAAATGTGAAAATTCCTACTAGGTAAAAGGACTGAATTATAATTTGTTAAGTGTTTCATAGCTGAACAATTTAGGTCACAGAGTAGCATTTGAAAATAAGAAGGCAAAGATCTAAAATGAATTAGGAAGATTGATTGGTACTGGTGACCAGACAAAAGGTAACCTTCTTCTATCTTGATGACACTAACACCACTTGTTTAATTGCTAGGAACAAAGACATATGGTTGTGGCACAAAATATTTTGTCATGTGAACTTTGACAACATGATAAAGATAAGAAACAAAAGGAATGTCAGAGGCTTACTGAGCATGACTAAGCCCGAGCATATCATGTGCAAGAATTGTCAACAAGGTAAGATGAAAAAGTCTAGTTTCAAGATTAAAACCCATAAATCTAATGCAATTCTAGAATTAGTCCATACAGATCTATGTGGACCCATGAGGACAAAGAGATACTATGAAGATAGGTATTTTATTCTCTTTTTTGATGATTATTCTAGAATGATGATAGTCATGTTCTTAAAAGATAAATCAGAAGCATTTAAGATGTTTAAATGGTATAAAGCAATGGTAGAAAAACAAAGTGAAAAGAAATTGAAATGTTTAAGGTCAGATAGAGGAGGGGAATTTACTTCAGAATAATTCACTGACCATTGCAATGAGCATGGAATTAAAAGACAAGCTTTTGCACTGAGAACACTATAGCAAAATTGAATTGTTGAAAGGAGAAATAGATCAATTATTGACTGTGAAAGAACATTGATGATTGAGAAAAGAATCACTCAAACTTTCTGGAGGGAAGCTATTAGTACTATTGTCTACACACTAAACAAAGTACAATTGAAGAAGGACACAAAGAAGACACCCTATGAGCTTTGGTATGGTTATACACCCAATGTAAGTTACTTCATAGTCTTTGGTAGTCAATTTTATATATTGAAGGATGATAGAAATGGAAAAGTTGATTGCAAAAGTGAAGAAGGTATCTTCCTAGGGTATTCAACCAAAAGAAAGGCTTATAAATGTCTTAACAAGTCATCTAACAAAATCATTAAAAGTGCAAATGTGAAAATAAATGAATTTACAGAAAAGAATGATAAGGAAAGAAAAAAGGAACCAGAGGACTACAATAGGTTTGTTTATATAGAACTTGAAATTCTACTTGAGCAACAGTATGTCACTCCTGAGCATCAGAACATTGCACCTGAGCATCAGGCTGCAATTACAGAAAATCAGGAAAATCCTCAAGATGATGTTTCGAACAATGGAGATGAGAACGAAGGTTAAGAAGATGATCAAAATAATGAACACGGAGCTAAACCAAAACTTGCCAAGTATTTAAAAAGACATCATCCATAGAATCAAATCATAGGAGACAAAAAGGCTTGAACAAGAACAAGAAGTAAGTCACTAAACACCAGATGTTTACTTTCTGATTGTGAGCCTAAATTTGTTAACACTGCACTTGAGAATGAAGAATGGATCAGTGCTATGAATGAAGGAATAGAATAGATTGAGAAGAACAATACATGCACACTAGTACCAAGACCAGATGATAAGAATGTCATTGGTACCAAATGGATATTTAGAAACAAGCTGAATGAGAATGGAGAAGTCACTATAAACAATTGCAAGATTAGTATGCAATGGATATGCACAAGAAGAAGGTATTGATTATGGAGAAACCTTTGCACCCATTTCTAAACTAGAAGGAGTTAGAATCTTACTTGATTATGTTGCATTTAAAGGATTCAAGGTATACCAAATGGATGTCAAGTTTGCATTCCTAAATGTAATATTGGAAGCAGAGGTATACATTGAACAACCAGAAGGGTTTGTTGATCCAAAAAAGAAAAACATGGTATGTAGACTACATAAGGCCTTGTATGGATTGAAACAAGCACCAAGAGCCTAGTATGAAAGACCTCACTCATATTTCATTAGCATAAAATTTGTTAAAACAAGTGAAAATAGCAATTTGTACTTAAAAGAAGATACCGATGGTAATATTTTGATTGCTGAAATTTTTGTTGATGATATCATTTTTTGGGGAAATGAATTGTTATGAAAATACTTTGTTAATGAAATGAGAAAGGAATTTGAAATGTCTATGTTTAGAGAGATCAAATTATTTCTTGGTCTATAGATTATTCAACAAGATGCGGGCATATATATCACTCAGTCTAAATACATCAAGGAAGTGCTGAAGATATTCAAGATGGAAGATTCCAAACTAGTTGGAACACTTATGGCCACCGGATGTAAGTTGACAAAAGAAGACAAATCTAATGAGGTAAATCAATCCTTATATAGATCAATGATTGGAAAACTAATGTATTTTGTTCACACTAGACCAGATATAGCACATGCAGTTGGAATAGTTGCAAGATTTTGTACTAATCCCAAAGAATCACATATGACCGTTGTCAAGAGAATTCTAAGATATCTAAAAAATGTTGAGGACTATGACATATGGTACAAAAGGGAAGGAAAATTTGAGCTACAAGTCTATACAGATGTTGATTGGGCTAGAAACATTGATGACCAAAAGAGCACAACTGGAGGAGCATTCTTCATGGGTGACAAACTTGTCACATGGATCAATAAGAAGCAAGGATTTATCTCTCAGTCTACTATAGAAGTAGAGTATGTAGCTACTACTGCAAATTGCTCCAATATTGCATGGATCAAATAATTGATGGAAGGTATGAATATGAAGATTATTGAACCAATAATTATCTATTGTGATAATACCAGTGCAATTAACATTTCTAAGATTCTACAGTCATGCATGCTAAAACTAAGAATATTTCTATAAAGTATCACTATCTAAGAGAACAAGTGAAAGAAAAGGAAGTGACACTGGAATATGTTCAATCAAAGGAACAGTTATCTGACATATTCACCAAGCCATTACCAAAGGATACATTTGAGTACCTGAGATGAAACTAGGGGTCCAACCCTTGTCTATCGGTCAATAAGCTGACTAGGAGGTTGCATCAACCTATACCAAATTTCAAGATTATTCATGTTGATGCAAACATTGAGATGGATAGTAACATATATATCTGTACATAGCAAGGTACAAATCTGCACCAAAAATTAGAATATTGTATTGTGATGGATAGGGAAATTCAAGGAATATATTATGCAAAGGGATGAAACATGATATAGATGATTATTTTGTTTGGCATTGTTGTCAAAGGGAGAGATGATCTCATTATCATAAAGGGAGAGATATCATAAAGGGAGAGATTATATCATTATCCATGAAGGTAGAGTTTATTGAGAATTAGAAAGAAGAGTTAATCTATATTCTAAGGGAGATAAATTGATTATATATGAAATATCCATCTAAGGAAGAGAAGTAACAAAGGGAGAGAGTTTAGACAAAGAGAAAGATTGATGTCAAAGGAAAAAGAGATTATCAAGAAGAGGAACAGTCAAGGTAGAGCACATATCAGAAGAGAGATATCAAATGATACATCTATCCAGAGAAGGGATTGAAGATTGAAGACAACCATTCTGCATGAATCAAATCCAAGCTATTTTTGAGCTTACCGAGAACCAGACATTTGAAATAGTTACATTAGGAAAGCTTGATGAAACTATATATTTCATATTGTATTAGTGATAGTATAGTATGATAATGTAGTATGTTGCCATCAATTTCAAAGGGAGATATTGATGACATGTAACTAATTGAATATTTGAAGATATTAAGTTGATCACCGAAATGCAGAAGGATAATGCAAGACATTAAATTAGTTAATGGATTGCATTTCCATTGATGTCAACTTGATATAATCTAATCGGTTATAATCAAAGTGTCAAATAATTTAGAGAATCAAAGAGAAAAATATTATACTTTCAGTAATGCATAAAAGACAAGCATTCACAATATGACTTCAAACAGTGATGGTCAGTGGAACACCGATGGACAGAGATCACAAAAATTCAAGTCATAGTGATGCCCGAGCAAGAACATTAATGAGCATTACCGATGAGAAGAATCACAAGAATAACCTACGGCTAGAAACATAGTGTAAACTGATGGAGAAGCTTGAGGAGAATTGGAGTGTTGACCCAAGCTATCAAAGAGTTAAATACCAAAATTAACTTGAGTTTAGAAAAGATAAAATATCTAGCTGGCAAACCTAAATATGGAGTTAATTGTTAGTTATTTTTGTTTTCATCAACAAGATAAAGCCAAAGATAATTAAGGGATTTAAAGTTGTTTATTCCAGTTGGAAAGAAGATCTCTGCAAGATAAAATAGGATTTTTTCTTTAAATCTAATTGGAAAGAATTATGGATCATGCCAAGATCAAGAAAATTGATAACCTAACAACGGTGATATCATGTCTATAAAGAGACAACTCGATTCATTATGAATTGTGTGGGTGAATGAATGAAAAGAGGATGTTGAAGAGAAACTAATGAAGAGCAACTTCATACAGTCCTGATCAATCAAGATGAGGAAAGAGCTAAAGTTTTCTGCGGACACCGAGCAATAGATCATAGCATCACCAAGCATAATCAAAGTGGAGAAAAGGTATAAACCAAGATATATTATTCAGAATAGTTTTATGAGATTACAATAGATCTAAAAATCTACAAGTATAAGTTGTATATGTGAATAGATCATACTGTTTCAGTTTAACCATTGATTCAAAAATTCTCTTAACCAAGCAGGATTTAAACATCCTTTCTATATTGAGATACATCCAAAGGAGTATCAAAAAGTTTTTTCATGAAGATAGCATGAGATGCCAGATACCTATTAACAGGCCAAGTGATTGTTTGATCAGGGAAAGTAGCATAGAGATGCCTGATATGAAGTGACAAACTAAACTTTTAAATCCTCTAACAAGGACACACCTAACAGTGTGTTTGTAACCTTTAACAGGGTTGGATCTTCACCGAGCTCACTTCAGAAGAGTGAAAATTTTGGGTTACCGGTCCCAAGTGGTCTTTCCCTTAACAGTATTTCCAAGTTAAAAATCCATGTGTCAATGTGTTTATGAGTCATTACTTTAGTGTTTTTCATTACACATAACTTAACTGGATTGACTGGTATACTCTAGATAATTTACTGTCTTTTGGTAAATTAATAGACTGCTATTCGGTAAACATATAGTAGAAAGTTTTACAAAGCATTCTAAGTAGTAGTAATTTGATAATAGTATTTGGAGGAATTCATCTTATAGGATTGAAGATAACTAGAGGCTTAATATTGTGGTACTAAGTTTTTTGGGTTGATTATTGGAATATTGTTTAGGCCATTGATTCACCCCCCCCACTCTCAGTTATTACTAACATGTGCATTATTTCTAAGATTAAAAATATGTATTTGTATATCTATCTATATACATATACATACACATTCGCATATGCATACGCATACACATACACATACACATACACATGTGCATACACATACACATACACTTATACATACACATACACATACACATACACATACACATGTGAATACACATACACATACACTTATACATACACATACACATACACATACACATACACATACACATACACATACACACATGCATATGCATAAGCATACACATACACATATACATATTGTTGGAAGTATACTATGGGAAAGCAGTAACTGAGAGGGGGGTTGAATTAGATCTATAAAAATTCTAAGAATTCTTAAGAAACCGATTCAACCATGTATTCATAATCATAAACTGAAATGTTGTAAAAGATCTAACATCTAATTATGAAAACATAACACAAATTTATTAGTAACCCAAAAACCCTTAAAGGTAAAAAAAGGGGTGGGGATGACACCCACAAATATTCACTACTGTAGTTATAAAGTGTGTCTGTTAGGGATACAAAATTTTGATCACTTCTGATGATCTACCCTGTGAGGGGTCTTCCCTGTTAAGAGCTTTCTGACTTACACAATATACCTTGTTAAATGATTTAAACTTATAAAAAAGTAAGCACTTGGTTAAGAGATTTACAAAGGCCTATTAAGACAACTCTATTAAGAGATTTATCCTGATTCACTTGCTATAATGTATCAGTACTTGATCCTTCAGTCTGCACTACAAATGCTGATAATTGATCTCCTCTTTCCAACTCTTAACTGATCTCTCAATCTAATTTATCTATGTTCTACTCTTCACTGCTCTACTCAATCACTCTATCTGTTTAATGCTTCAAGTATGCAAAGTATGCATATACTTATGATCTCTTCTCTTCACAGCCGCATCCAAGCATACAATCTCTAACACACACATATTACAGTTTGAAGCATCTCATAAATAGACCATCTAGTTCCAAATCAATGATCTAGATCCATTATCTTTTTCCACTTAGGAATCCTTAATTTTGATTGGTTGCATGGCTTGCATAGGGATCCATGATCATAAAAATAGTGTGTAATTAATGCATTAAATCTCATTTCATTATCATTAAATGCTCCATAAAAGTTAGCCAAAATGGTTTACCTAGGTGTTTGTGCCATTCCAAACACATATAAAAATGTTTTTTACTCAGCATAACCAAACACTAGTGTTTGGTCAATATTGTGTCGCTCACCATAACTGTATGTTGTCGCTTGACACTAACTCTTCTATGAAACTAGGCAATCATCTTTCTCAGCATCCATTGAGTACTCGGTGACCTCTAACTTTCTTGATAGTACTACTGCTCAGTCTCAACCTTAGTGGGATGGCTCAGTCATAGTGATGACTGACCAACCTACCTTGAATATGACTAAATGTGAGACACTAATAGACAAAAAAAACTTAGAGATCAACAATCTGCCCCTTTGTCATTAGTGGAAAAAACACTTTGTCATGTCTTTTTAGTCCTTTAAAAAAAAATAGTAATCAAAAGAATTCACAATTGAGAACTCCCCCTAGGATTCTGATGTGTTCTTTCTCCATAAAGACTTAACTATATATATACAACATATGTATGTACATACTTACACTTCCCCTATTGAATCTTATGACATTTTACCCTTATTTTTGTTAGGCTTGTCACTTTTCTGTGCTAGGGTCATTGGGGTCAAACCATACTTATCCAAAAATGGTTTATGGATCTGTATATTAGAGCTAAATAATTATCCCAACTTGTCATTACAGACTCCAAAACTTGAAACTTTATTTCTAGCTCAGAAGCTAGATCAATCAGACTCTCAACAATGTTCATAGGTGGATCTTTCTATGATAGTTCCTTTGTTGCTTTCACCTCTTTCTGCATAACCTCCAAGTGAGGTATCAAAATTATACAAATTGAAATCAATTTTGCCCTTATTCTGTCATCATTAGCCATAATCTCAGCTAATCTCCCTTGGGTGTGTGTCAACCTGCTAAAGTGAAAAGACCTTGAACTTGCATCCATGCTCAGTGACTTTCCTGTTGACCTCAAGTCTATCGGTAGCTTCTGAATAAGTTGTTGATTCTCCATTGTAAAGAATTTAGTGTCACATAGTTTCTTGTACAAAGAGAGAAAAATTTCTATCACTTATTCTAATTTGTTGACCAGATCATAAAGTAAAACCCACTTCTCTGTAATCTTTTCTACAATTTTCTCAAGCACCTTGGTTTCAAATTTTCTCTTTGATCTGTGCAGGATTTTCTCATTAGCATCTATGTCATTTGTGTTCACCTTCTAAACAATATGAGCCAATTGTTCCAAGATAGGTGCCTGCTCATTTAGGTCTTGAAATTCAAATGCATCAACAAAGATTTCTTTAATTTCATGTAATACCTGCTTCTATTGATTTTCACATTTCAATTCTTCTTTCTTCCTCTTCGTGTTCAATATGTCTTGCAAGATTAGCATCTGTTCATAAGATAAGTTATTAGTATCCCATTTTGGAATAACTATAACTTCATCAAGTGTAACTTCAAAGCTTTTATCCTTCTTCTTCTTATCTGATTTCTTCTTCATTGGCTCTGGTGTGCTGCTACTTAGTTTATATGCATCTTTCAAAATATTACTATCACCACTAATTGATACTATCTTCTTCTAAGTATTAAGTATCTTCTCAGTAGATGTATCATCTCTCTTAAATTCAATAGATACCAAAGGAGTAACATTAGGTAATTGTACCAATTCTTGTTTCATTTTCCTCCTTAGGTTCTTGTTTCTCCTTTGTCTCAAAAGTCTTGGTCACCTTGGTGACTTATTCAAGTGATTTGGAGATATCTAGTGCAGACTTATCTGCTTGTTATTCTTTACTTTTATCTCCCTCTGCATTGAATTCAAGGTTTACCTTGGTAGGTGAATCTGGAATTGAGAGTGTCTCTTTTCCTTGTTCCTCAACATTCAAACTTTGTGTTACCTCATCAGTGGTCAAATATTCGATCAGTTCTTCCTCATCTTTATCTTTCTCCTCATCATCAACATCTTTCTTCAATTTTTCCACAATAATGTCAATCATTTTAGCTTCAATATCATCATGTGTCTTATCCTTAGTATTATCTGGTTCATTGATGTATTCTTTGTTGTCAAGCTCAATTTTCTTAGATGTGCCCTCGCCTTTATTCATGTCAACTATTAATCCAAAGATGATCTTCCATATCCTTTGTATTTATTGCACAACATCTTCTATATCATTCTTTAGTATGGAATAGGCTCTCAATTTAGGATTGAATCTATTCCTATATTGATCCATAGATTTTTCTTTTTATTTCTTTATTAACTCGGGCATAATTTGAGCTAATTTTCCTTCTCGGATTTGCCTTTCTGTCATCATGGCATGCTGTCATCTCTCATCAATTTTGTTTTATAGCTCATCAAGAACTAGGTTCCCAATCTCCAAAGGTGTCATCTTATATGTTTCTAACATATCCATCATAGCTTATTCTATCTTAGCCTTAATCAATTTTTCTTAATTTCTCAAACTTAATAAAATTAAAACTTGACAAACCTACTGAACTCTGGATGTTGTGATAGATTTCATCAACATTGGTAGGGTGTTTGTGCTTGGCAACATTGAACTTGCTGATATCCTTGGTTTCTATCATCTCTTCACCTTCTTCATCTTTACTCATAATATATATTCTTCTCAATTTCCTTTTAGGGTGACTCAACTCATATTTATTTTGTACTTGTTTTATCTTTCCTGAGCTTACTCCTTCATCATCCTTTACCAATTTCTTCTTTAATGGCTTGGTAGATATAGTAGCTATTGATGCCCTGGTTCTTGGTTGAGATGTGGTAGGAGGAGTAGATTTCTACTGTGAAATCCTCTTCTTGGATGGCTCCACAACCATCACTTTCTTTCTCTTTGTGTCCACTTCTACATCATCATCACTTTCCTCTAAATCACTAGTTTGGTCCTCTCCTTGACATGTTGTGATTTTTACTGGTGTATCTTCTTCTTCTTCTTATTCTCCAAGTATCTTCTCAATGTTCTTCAAAATTTTCTTTCTTTTCCTCTTTGTTGTTGCAGCCTTCAATTTGAAGTTATCTTAGATTTTGCTTCATCATAGGTACCAAATATCTCGACTTTCCTATATGTTTCCTCTGCAAGTAGAGTTCTGATAGCTACAGATGTTTCATCTATGTTTACTTTAGAGGACAATTGCCTTAGCTATGCTACTCTTAGTACTACATCTTATACATAGGTGTTATCAGTGTCAACTAGAAAGAAAACATTATTATAATGTTTCTCCACTAGTGATACTAGGATTCTGCTCCTTAGTCTCATCTTTTTATTTAACTCCATAAAATAATTTCCCATTATAGAATCAAATTTCTCTCCTAATTAATGAACAAACTAATTTATCTAAACTGTTATTGGTTGGTCCTGGCTCCATACAACATCTCCAACTTTGCACATATAACATGCTCGCACATCATGGATCATAAGTACCTTTGGTGGAATTGATGATAGGGCTCCCGTAAGATCTCCCTTCATCATAGTTTCAGGAATGACTTAGAATTTTGGTGGTGCACACACATCACTCCTAACTAACTGAACATTCATCACTACCTTGTGTTGTCTTTTCATGCCAATGGATGAAATAGCTACCATTTCTACAAGTAACGATTTGTGAAACAGGTTATGTGTAACTCAGAAACAAAGATTCTTCAAATTTATTCACTTTCTAATGATGCACAGGTGAAATCTTTTCAAACTTAGCTCAAATCACTCTTGAATTTCCTTAGACTTCTCTACAAACTCTAAATCATTGTGTGAAATGAAGAATGAATCCTTGAATTGATTATATACCCTCAAACAGTTGCATTAGGTCTTCAATAAATGCTTTTTGTAGTGGTAGGTGCATAACAGATGTCCTCGGTCTTTGATTAAGTAGCTCAGTTATTACACACCACTCGGTCAAAACAGTGACTCAGTCACTACTAACGCTTGGTCAACTAAATCTCATTTGACATATCAGCTCGGCCAGTATGATAGCTTGACATGTGTTGATACTGATGCTCAACATCAAATATACATTACCATTCTTTTTCTCGATTCTTCTCTCACATATGTCCTAATTCATCTTAACTTATGCAGATACAGACTTTAATACATGTTATGTTAGGTGGTGTAAAATATGAAACTTAAGAAAATAATTCCTTACATACCTTTCTGCTTAATTTGAAGTAATGTGATCACCTGATCCATTGGATTGGGTGATCTCAACTTCACAAGATCCACTACTACTTGCTTCATCTTTCTTTCTCCATGTCAGATTCATCTAATTCCTTATTTTCTAAACAGTAGGTGCCAGGGCTCTGGTCTTGCAATCTCTCTTGGTATGACCAATCTTGTGACAATTATAGCAGACCATACTTCCATTCATCCAACTTTTGGATTTACCTCTAAAGTGTGTACTTATACAATTCTCTGCAACATGACCATATTCATTGCAATAATGAAAATTGTACCTTGCATTATAATCCCAATTGAATGTGTTACCTTTCCTCGGTGTATTTCCTTGTTTCTTGGATGTCCATTTAGAGTTTGCATTGGATCTGAAATATTGGGTTCTATGTCCAAATTTTTTACAATTGTAGCAATGTCCTTGGAATATAGATGAAGTATGTGCTGGAGATTTGATTCAGAGCAGTTGATTGATTGTATGTTTGTCATTGATGACAACATATAATACACAGTAGTAATTCTGTATGAACTTATGTGAATGATGACATGAAGACTTGCATGGCTAGATATGTGTTTTTGACATGTTTATTATGTTATTTTCATACATGTAGACCCAGATATGATGTTTCAGTAAAGTTATGCAATTCTGTTATTAGCAGTTACAGTTCTAGAAGTATAATGGTTTAGGGCCGACGTATATAATGTGTTTAATGAGTTGCACCTATCTTCAGGATATGTGTGTGTATATTCATGATTAATTATGAGTTGGTGACATAAATCTAAAGGTGCCAAATTTGTTTCAGGATGATTGCAAAGTTATGGTTAATTTCGTGAGGCCGACTCAGTGAAGCGTCAAGTCTGTTTAGCATTGACTTGCGTGGACTTAATATTGTTTGCATGCTTAGTTAAGCTGAAAAAGATATTGATGAAGTGTTTCTAAGAGCTGAAATGACCTTCTAATTTGGAGAAGATACTTATAGTATTTCAATTATGATACACTAAGTGTTAATGATACGAAAAGTGAAGAAAGATGTACAGAGCAGATTATCAGAGTTGGTTCATTCATCAAGGATCTATGTGAAGAAGAAGTGAAAGATTGTAATACACTGGAACTAATCAAGATAGTAGGTCTACTCTATAATTCATCATTAGAGATAGTGCATATCTATTATACAGTGAGTCCACCACCTCTAACAGGGTTATTTTTAAAAGACTCCTAACCTAACAGGGTCCGACCCTTAACCAGGTCACTATACTTATCGCATTGTATTGTACAACTCCTAACAGGGTTGAAATATCTTCTAATAGGGACTACTACAAACAAGTATAGTTTATTGTGGGTGCTAATTCCCACTAGGGTTTTTACCATTTGGTTTCCCCGTAATCAAATTGTATGTTGAGTACTGTGCTATCTAATTATGCATTTACTTTGTTGTACACTAAAGTTAAAGAATTAAAAAGGACTGAAGCAAATGATAACTGATTCACCCCCCCCCCCTCTTAGTTATCCTTTGGGAATATTCTAACAATT
>MU227282.1:1082609-1111306 GCA_018584345.1 Thuja plicata
AACATAAATTAAATACAAACACATAAATTAAATGCCACAAGTCGGCCAACAACAACAATTAAATGCCCAAAATTGATGTCTTAGTAAAATCACGATATCTCCTAGCTCTGGATGAATTAGGACTCGTTCTTCAATCCGTAGGTAGAAATCTAGGCCCTCTTCAATCCCTAAAATTTTCATCCTCTAACTCTTTGTGGAAAATTACTTATACGACCTATAATAGGCACCAAATTCCTAAGTAAGGCCGAGCTCCTCCCAGTCCATGCCAAGCAACCAAGACCATGCCAAGTTCCATTAAATACATCAAAACCAATTACCCAAGACCCAAGTAGGTTTATCCAACTCTACCAAACCCCTCACACATGAAAATAAGTCCACACGAATCCATCAAATCTCCCAAACATGCAGGATAGCCAACTACCCTAGGATGCTCCTGCATCATACTGTGTCGCTCAACATATCTGTATGATGTTGCTTGGCACTAACTCTTCTATGCAACTTGGAAATCATTATGCTCAACACCATTGAGTACTCAGTGACCTCTGACTTGCTTGATAGTAACTACTGCTTGGTCTCGACCTTAGTGGGATGACTCGGTCCTAGTGATGACTGACCAACCTTCCTTGAATATGACTAAGTGTGGGACACTAATAGATAACAAAAAAATAGAGATCAACAAATATTGTTAGAGTAAAAAATTATTTTACCTTATTAATTAAATCATTATTGATTTAATTATTAAATCACCTTTTTATCTCTAGTTTACTTAAGCTAAACTTTAGGCATATAATAATTAGTTTTTTATTAATTATTATCATGCAACCTAGGTTTGTCCACCTTCTGGGTTTTCGATCTCCTTTATAAGGATTGATCTATTTGTAATTATTAATATTTTGTAATTCCCTCTATTTTCTGTCTAAATGAATATTTCATGTTTCAGATCATTTGAGTTGTGTCTCCATTCTTTACTTTTGTGACAGGTATTTTGCATACAGTGGATCTTGGTGATTGAATTCTTCGAATTCTAACATGGTATTAGAGCCTTGTTGTTACTTCCCATTCTTGAGTTTTTTTAAGAGTTTTTGCAGCACTGAGGTTTCAAGTTTTTAGATTTTTTTGTATGGACCTGGAGGGGAGCTATTTTTTGGAGCACTTTGGGCACAAATCGACCTCGCAGTTGCGCTCAAAAGGCCCCAAACCCCCTATTTACATATAAGGCATGTCCAATTTGGAAATAGTTGCATTCATAGGAAAAAAATTTCTCGTATGACCCATGATGATATTTGAGGCAAGTGAAAAATAATCCCAAAATGTATTTTTCATATTTTTGAAAAAAATATAAAAATCCCATTTTTTATAGGGTTTTGCATGTATTTTTGAAAAGAAAATTAAAAAATATAATTTTCGTTGGGGGGGTCATACCCGACCCACCAGCCATGACAAATGGTGGGGCCTCCCACCTGCATGGTGGTCGCAGGCCCCAAGGAGGTTGTGCAGGCCCCAAGGAGGTTGTGCAGGCCCCAAGGGAGCCGTGAGCCCCTTCAATTTTTTTTAAATATTGAATATATATTATATATATAGTTTTTTTTAATGTTTTTTTAATATTTTTTCTCAAAAAAATATTATTTCTTGGTGAATTTGCCCAGTCAGCTACAGGGGCATTTTTTCCCAAACGAGATATCATCAAAAATTTGGTTTTGAGCTTGATCTAATTTTCTAGGTTTAGATTTCTAATTTTCCCATCTTGCAAGGTTTTTTTCCAGTCAAGGTCAAGGTTCTATTTTGCACTCTAGTCGCCATATCTTTCTCCTTCAGACTCCATTTTTCAACTTTTGCATGTCGTCAGAAAGTTGGTTTCATTATATTTCTTCTTGTATGGGTCTCATTGCCAGAATCTTCTCTAGGTACATTTTATTCAGGTATTTTCTTTTTTTGAATCTAGTGGATATCTTGGATGTTTCAGGTCCTAGGATCATTTTCCTTGCATGGGATGACACCTTTTTAGTTGTTACTTATGTTCTTCGGCTTTCTATCATTCTTGATCATTGTAGACATCTTTTCTGTAGCATTTCTTTTTTGCAGACACACCGAGATAAAGTGTCATCATTGCATGCTTGGGATCTTGCAAGTTTTGTGCATGTTTATACTCACACTGCATATTAAAGTTCCATGGGGTGTTTGATCTACCTTTGTCAAGTGAGTGTTCCTTCCATGAAATTAGCCTCACTATATGTATTCAGAGATGGATCATCATTGACACCATCCTTTATATGTGTTTGTACTTTCTTTGACATGCATTTATTATTGGAAGCCTCTTTTAGTGTACCTGTCATACCTCTTTGTGCTCAGCATTATGAGGGGGTATTTCCTATTGGTTTTAATGCTTCCTTAGTTCGATGGAGTGAGATATGTATTCAGTATTTGTTCTCATGTACTAGGAGGATGCAATGGTTGGGTACCTATGCATTTTGGTGAGATGGATCATTTACCACATGAACACTCTTTCATTCCTATTTTGAAGGCATCCTTCCATACTTTGATAACCTCTTCAGAATTTGGTGGTTTTTTTCCATTTTATCTTCAAGTTTTGATGTTTGCCTTGTTTTCCATCCTGATTCAAGAAGTGTCATTTGTGGACACTCATACAGATTACAGTCTTCTCTACCTAATTAGATTCTATTTTAGTAGAGGTTCCAGCAATTATTCTTTGATAGTGTTTGCAACTTCATTCTTCAGTGATTTTCCTCATGTTCTTCTTATGATGAGCTCTTCAGACTTTGGTTTTTTTGTCATCTATATCTTCAAGTTTTGATGCTTTCCTTTGTTTTCCATCCTGATTTGAGTAGTGTCAATTAAAGGGCACTCATGCATATTACAGTCTTCTCTACCTGATCTTTGTTCCTATTTTCTTGGACATTCTTTGGTTTGGAGGCTTTTTCAGTCCTTCACTAGGCTTCATCTCTTTTTGGACAGGGGTTTTTCCCATTGGGTTTTCTCCTTTTCTCCTCTTTACATAGATTTTTGGTACTTGAGTACCTGATTAGGCCATGTTGTCGGGACCCATTTCCTAGTTTCAATATTTGTTTCTAGGTTTCTAGCTTCTCCCTAAGTTTATCTTAAGAAGGGTGTTAGAGTAAAAAAGTATTTTCACTTATTAATTAAATTATTCAGCCACCTTTTTATCTCTAGTTTTCTTAAACTAAACTTTCGGCATATAATAATTAATTATTTATTAATTATTATCATACAACCTAGGTTTCTCCACCTTCTAGGTTTTCGCTCTCCTTTATAAGGATTGATCTCTTTGTAATTATTAATTCTTTTGTAATTCCATCTATTCTCTCTCTGAATGAATATTTCATCTTTCAAATCATTATGAGTTGTGTCTCCATTCTTTTCTTTTGTGACAGGTATTTTGCATACAGTGGATCTTGGTGATTGAATTCTTCAAATTCTAACACATATATGTATGCATGTTTATGTGCATTTACATGTGTGTGTGTGTGTGTCTATTTCTATGTCTGTGTCTCTATGTTTGTGTGTGTGTGTGTGTGTGTGCGCATGCGTGTACTACAACATTTGGGTTCAAATTTCAATGCCATTTTTTGACGGCACTACCATTTGTGTGTGTTTTTTGTATTTTTTTCCAATTTCCCCTTATGTTGTCATTATAGTGATGGTACCATCATAATTTTAACACCCACATGATAATAAACAAAAAAATAAAAAGAAGAAGAAAGACTCATTTCTAATTTTCATGATCGCATACTGTCATGCGCGAAGAGGGCCCTAACTGTGGAAAATTGGAATGTTGGTATATGGCAGCCATGACTTGAGCTAGGCATTCGAGCTTTGTCTTCTCATTAACTCAATTTCATTTTTATGGCACTTGTTGATTTAATGGCACAATATGAATTTTAATACTAACATTGTTTACATATTTGCATTTGGAATGCTTGATGACCCGTGAGATTTGAGAGCTAGGGCATCGTTGCTATTACCTTCAAGGCATTGTGTGAAGTGTTTGATCTCTATTTATTTGTTTTTTTTTTATATTCACTATGTGGTACTGTTAATCTCTATGTTCTATTGATGATTAGTGACCAACACTTAGTCATTCACTTAGGCAATTTTAGTTGGCTATCACTGTGGCCGAGCTAAAACTATGCAAGGCTGAGCAACATTGCCGAGCAGTATTCAGGTTTCCAAGTTGTATCATACTGAGCCGAGTAGGATACTTAATGCCAAGCGATAGAGATGTTAAGTGCCGAGAAGAATATTTTTTGTATACATGTCTAGAATGATTAAAAATTCAAGGATAAGTGTTCAGGCTAACTTATATAAGATTTTTGGGCCGACTTATCTATACATTTAATATTTTCCTATGAAGTTGGTTATGCATTTAATTGTTTTATCCTATGTGTGATCTATTGTAATCATTAATTGTAATACATTCAAGGTATGGGTATTAGATCTTCATCGTTAATCTAGATCTCACTATTAGACTTGAACAGATATATAAGATTGCTTCTAAACCCTATTTTGTAAGAGAGAAGTGTGTGTGGTGACTGCATTTTAAAGTGAAATGCACAAAGTAAAGTTATATCAGGTTGTGAGATCATAGAAGGTACTGGAAAGAGGAGATCCGTCATCAGCATCTAAGTGCATAACGAAGGATCAATACTTGAGACATTCTAATCATTGTATCAGGTGAAAATCTCTTAACAGAGTGGTTCTAGCAGACCTTTCTAAATCTCCTAACAGAGTGCTTACTTTATTGTAAGTTGAAATCCTTTCACAGGGTAGATTGTAATGATCTTTAGCTCTTAACCAGGTAGAACTTTAATAGGGTAGATTGCATTTTGTAATCAAATTTTGTAGCCCTAACAGGCACACTTTAATACTGCAGTAGTGGAGAATTTTGTGGGTGTCATCCCCACCCCAGTTTTACCTATTTGGGTTTCTGGGTTATCAACTTCTTGTGTTATGAATTATTTATTTCATTGTTTGGATGCTATTTGATATTACATTAGATTCATATATGTATGAATGTGGATCAGTTTGTTTTAAGTGTTTAATTTTGAAGATCTGACTCGCCCCCCCCTCTCCCCTCTCAGTTTCTTTCTTTCCCATTATTGTATTTCCAACAATTGGTATCAGAGCTTAGTTCTCTAAAAGGTCATAATCAGCTTGAGAATACAAATCTTGAGATGGAGATCTACAAGATGGGTAAATTCATTGAGAATCAAAAGATTGATATTCAACTAGCACTACAATAGCTTGAGACAACAAGATAGGAATTAAAGAAGTCCTTGACTGCAAGGAAAGATTTGGCCAAGCAAATAAATGACACTCATTATCAGGAAGAGGACACCACAAATCTATTTCAAAATGGATATTCTACTAAGAGTGATGCAGCAATAGCAGATCTACTGGAAAAGAATAGTGCACTATGTGAAGAAGTCAGAAACTTGAAAAAGGAACAAGAAGCCCAATCAATAAGAATGTGTGAAGTTGTTGAATAGAAAAATAAAGTCGAAGATGAAAAGGCTATGGCAGAAGAAGAAAAAAGAATGATGACTATTAGACTTGGTGAAAAAACACATGATGTATAAACAATGATAGCCAATCAAGTTGACATGGAAAATCAATTACTACTTGTGAATCAGGAGATCAGTAGGAAAGGCATGGAGATTGTAAATCTTAGATCTGAGAACAGTCAGTTGAAAGATGAATTGAGATCTGAGAAAGAACTTAACAACAAAGTGAATGATCCCAATGCAGCTATGAGCTACTTTGAACAAATAGTGGAAGACTCAAGAAGACCTAAAGATTCTTCTAGATTAGGTCACACTGAACAACATACAACCACTGAAGAAGGAGAATCATCTAAGACAGGTGAAAGAAGGTATGCAAAGCCAAGAAACAACAAACCTATTTGCCACCACTATGGGAAACCAGGTCATACAACAAACATTTGTTGAAGCAAGAATGGTAAGTCCAATCCTAAAACTAACTTTAATGGTTACTGCTTTAACTGTAATAAGTTTGGACATCAAGCACATGAATGTAAGACAAAGGCAAGCAACACACCTAGACTCAATGGTAATTTCTATAGTTTTCAGAAATATGGTCATAGAGCACAAGATTGCAGATCTAAAGGTAAACAACAGTGGACATCAAAGGCACAAGAGAAATCACCAAGAAAAGGCAATACTTACAAGTGGGATTACAATACATCGCGTAGTTTTCATTACTGTGGTGAGTATGGACATATTCCATAAAAATGCATAAGGAAACATTTCAGAGGAAAGTCTAAAAGTTGGATGAATGGAAGCCTAGTTTGTCACAATTGTCTGAAAATTGGTCATACAAGGAAAGATTGTAAGACTAGGGTACCTGCTCCTACTATTGAGTAGATTAGAGCATAGATGAACTAGACATGGGTTAAGAAGTCTAAACCATGCAGCAGTGAAGCTAGTGCAACCGAGGTCACCCAATCCAATGGATCAGGTGATCACATCATCTCCAACTAAGAAAAAGAGGTATGTAAGGAATTGCATCTAAAATTCTTATCTTACATCAGTTCCTAACATGAAATTTACCAAAGTCCATATTTTCATATGTTAAGATGCACCAAGACACATTTTTAAGACAAATGTCAAGAAGATAAAATTGCACTATAGGTTCCAAGCACCAATCATGGACACTAAGGCTGATTTCTTTAGTGTGTGCCGAGTTTGTTGGCCGAGTAAGTTCTTTAGTGTGTGTCGAGTTTGTTGGCCAGGTAAGTTTTGTGATTGCCGAGTTTAGTAAGCTGAGTGGGATGCAAGTTGTGTTAGAAAGCCGAGGATAGCTGGCTTGCACTAACTCAATGGGTAGAACATTTATTGCTTACCTACCTTGACCTTTAGAAATCTATAAAGGATGAATTGTTTATTCTTCATTTTTACCTTGCAATTTTCACTATTTATGGAGTGATTGAAGAAGTTGTAGAATTTATCTTAACGAAGTTAGCATCAAAGATTTCATCAGCATGCCATCAACAATTCTAAAGTGAACAGTACGAAGTGCTACTTTTTGAGGTACTCTATTCTTCATCTTTTAAACCCTAAATTCAAGATTATGGCTGCAAGCTCTTCCGCACTAGCCAAAAGTATGGAGGGAGAACAAGAGAAAATTCAGTTAGTACAGAGTGATGAATGTGCACCTCTCAATTTTTGAGCCGTTCCTGAAAGTGCAATTCAGAGTGAATTGACTAGAGCTCTCTCATCCATTCCACCCAAGGTACTTATGATCCTTGATGTTTGATCATGTTACATGGTTAATATTGGTGAAGTAGGTGATAATGAATTGAGGAAATCCTACAAAAAATTGTGTGTCGATGGAGTTCTAAAGGGAGAATTCAAACATTTATCCAATAAAGGGTTAACTCGTGCCCTAGATTTTCCACAAGGTTTCAAAGATGAAAGGATTAAGGTTATTCTTAGCCGAGTTCATGATATGTGTATATGGTTGGATAATGGACCAGTCAAGATTACTAAGAACATGATTCATCGAGTGACTAGATATCGTGTAGTGAACAGAAAATGGACAATGAGAGATAACAGCAAAGATTAAATTACACTGAACACTAGAGTTGTATGGAACAATAGAGGTATGACTATCTCTATAATTAAAGACCTCGAAATTGATTTTGGAGTAAGAGTAAAAGCACATAAGTTCTATCAGTCGAGTAGATTGGATAGTGTTCCTTGTACAGCCGTTGACCAGGCATGGATAATTGTTAAGAAGAATCATACATATGATCTTGCCAAGCTACAGTAGACATAATTAGCCAAGAACCTAGCATCAGTCAAAAAGGCTAAGAGCTCATCATGTAAGTTTGGTTCCGTACTATTTTGTATATTTTTTTTACATTCAGGATACATTTCCTACTTTGGGAAATATTGTTTGGAAAAAGGATAGACCCATTATAGTTCAGATTAGTGAATGTATTGAGAAACTAGGAAGTAATTTAAATAGCATAATGGGTAGCTATTTGGTGGAATTTAAAAAGAGAATGAGATTAAGAACTAGGATTCCTAGATCACTAGTGGAGAAGCACTATGAAGAAATTTGTTTTCTAGTTGATACAGATAACACATATATCCAGGCTGTGACACCAAGGATAACATGTTTAGAACCATTTCCCTATGAAATTAAAATTGATGAAGCATCAATAGCCATCATTGCACTCCTAACTGAGGCAATTGATACTACAGTAGAAAGGTTTGGTAATTTTGATGAAGCCAAAGTAAAAATTTCAAGAAGTTTAACAGAGGGAACCATGGAGAGGAAAAGAAAAAATATTGTGAAGAATCTAAATAAAATGGTTGGTTTGGGAAGTGATGAAGAACTTGAGGATGCACCTTTAGGTCTGTCCATAGGACAAGGAGAAGATATGTCTACAGAAGAGGAAGTGAGTGCATCTGAGGAGATCACTAAGAAAGCTAAGGGTAAAAGACCATCAATTTTTATAGTAACCAAGCCGAGCAAAGCTAAACCTAAGGTTACACCTCTTGTAGCTAATCATCTGAGGACTAGAGCATCTACTATTACTTCTCTAGTAGTACAAACAAAAGTATATGGAAAGAGACAGGCTGGAGAAAGAAATTCTAGAAAGGAAGCTAAAATTACTCCTAAGGCTGAGCCGAGTAAAGAAGCAAAGAGACCTAGGAGGAGACTAGAATTGGGGACAGATAGTGCAGATGAAAAGACTGAGATTGATGAACCCAATAACATAACTACAACACAATTCAAGAAACCAACTAGTATTGATGAGGCATGTGACACTTTGAGAAACTCAGCAGGGTTAGCTACTTTCAAATTCATTAAGTATGAGAAACGGAGTATTAGAGATAAGCACAAAGTTCAGGAAGCACTTTTGGATATGATGAGTACTTTCAAGTTAACTCCTAAAGGGATAGGAAACCAGGTGTCCAATGAATTGTATGAGTTTGTGTCAAGCAAATGGGAATTTTCACTTACTACAGAGAGACAGATTAGGGAAGGAACTTTAGCCAAGGTAATACCTGAGTTGACTTCAAAAAAAAGAGCCAAATTCATTGAAGAATACAAGAATAGGTTTTTTCCTAAACTTAGAGGTTATGCTATTTTGAAAAATGATATTGAAGGATTAGTACAGCAGAGTACAAGGATTTGGAAGGAAATCTTTGGACTGATAGTTCCAAAAGAAAAGAAATCTTATGTAGGGACATCTAAGAAAAAGGCAAAATAAGTTGAAGTGAAGATTACCCCTGAGCCATAGATGACTCAAGGTCAAATTTCTATAGAATAGGACAAGACAAAAGATGCATTAGACTCAACAAATTCTATTGATCTGACTGCAGACAGTCCAATTGACTACATAATTGATGATTCCAGCAATTTGAATGTCGAGGAACAAGACATGCTGAGTGGTACAAACACTAATTCGCCTATTAAGGCAACTGAGACTGAAGGAGAAAAGATCACTGTATCTGAAGAGAAAATTTATGAGACAATTGAAGAAATCAATGATCATATAAGTGAAGAGAAACAAAAAACAAATGCACAAGAGGTAACTTCACAAAATCCACTTATTTTAGAGGTTGTCAAAATAGTTTTAGATAGTGGAGTAGTGATAAAGGATACTATTGATAAGCCTAAGGAACAAGAGGCAATGCAAGTGTTGGTTGATCTACCACACTTTGCATCATCCACTCCCACAGGTCCTAAACTGGAGGTATGCCTAATCCACAGACAATCCTGACAGAATTAAAAGAGGCAATGGACATTGATACTATGATAGGAAAAGGTATTATGTAGTCGAGCATTAGCTCACCAGCGTTGAAGAGAAAGAAAGTTCTAAAGAAGAAGTCTCAAATTCTAGATGTCACATTAGATGAGGTAATTGTGATTCCACAATGGGATCCCAATGAATTTTCTTTTGAGAAAATAGGGACTCTTTAGGAATTGCTGAAGAGGAAGAAGAGACAGGAAGAGATGAAAATATAACAGAAGCAAAAGCAGGTGTTGCATGACATCAAGGATATATTTGCAAAGGCTTTTGACTTAGAGGATGAAATGCCTCAAGCTCCAATTATTGATCAGTTAGTTAACATTGTACAGAAGGTAACTGATGATGATATTAACAGCAATGAAAAACTTCTACAATGGTTCGAGAGGAGATTTGAGAGCAAAGTTTTGGAGAAAATCTCAGAAGAGATTGCAACAAAATAGGTTGAACTTTCTACTCTTGTAGAAATCTTGGAGAAAGTTACAAAAAATATTTATTCTTTGTACAGGAAACTATGTGATGTTGAATTCTTCACAAAGTATAATCTACAAATTTTTGAGAAGCTACAGTTAGATTTGAGATCTAATGGCAATACTTTGGGTAAGGATACTACTTCTAGATCCTTACATTTTACTAAGTTGATCAATGTACAATGAAGAATAGATGAGATTATGGCTGAATATGGTTGAATTAGGGCCAAGTTGATAACTATTTAGACAAGCGTATTGCCTCACTTGGAGGTAATACAGAAGGAACTTTCAGATGCAAAAGAGTTATCACAGAGAAATGAAAATCTCTCAACTGCAGAAATTTTAGTAAGTCTAGCTGCAGAGCTAGAAATAAAATTGGAAGTTATGAAGATTGCTAAGGAAAGTTGGGACACTAAATTTGAATCAGTCTTACAGCTTCATAAGCAATTTTTGGATAAGTATAACTTAGCCCCACCAGTAATCAGTGACAAAAACAAGGGGGAAGTTGGTAAGGAAGATGGTACGGAAGTTGGAAAGGATACAGTATGATACATTAGTATAGAACAGGTACACTTGTATATATTTTTGAAGGCATGTAAACTTTTTTTATGAATAATTCCAAGTATATTCCTAGGGGTAGTACTTAGTATACTTAAGCAACATTTTGATGGAATGAAATGAAGTAATGATAAGTGTGTTTTTGCCACTAATATCAAAGGGGGAGATTGTTAATCTCTAAGTTCTATTGATGATTAGTGACCAACACTTATTCATTCACTTAGGTAGTTTTAGTTGGCTATCACTGTGGCCGAGCTAAAACTATGCAAGGCCGAGCAACATTGCCGAGTAGTATTCAGGTTGTTGAGTTGTATCATGCCGAGTCGAGTAGGATACTTAATGTCGAGCGACAACGATGTTAAGTGCCGAGCATAATAGTTTTTGTATACATGTTTGGAATGATTCAAACTTTGAGGATAAGTGTTCAGGCCAACTTATGTATACATTTAATATTTTCCTGCAGATTTGGTTATACATTTAATTATTTTATCCTATGCATGATCTATTGTAATCATTAATTGTAATACCTTCAAGGTATGGGTAGTAGATCTTGATCATTGATCTAGATCTCACTATTAGACTTGAATAGATATATAAGATTGCTTCTAAACCCTATTTTGTAAGAGAGAAGTGTGTGTGGTGACTACATTTTGAAGTGAAATGCACAAAGGGTTATTTTGTTAAGAAGCAGAGATCAAGAAGAGTGACAACACAGTGAACAGTAGAGTAAAGTTATATCAGATTGTGAGATCATAGAAGGTACTGGAAAGAGGATATCCATCATCAGCATCTGAGTGCATAACGAAGGATCAATACTTGAGACATTCTAATCATTGTATCAGGTGAAAATCTCTTAACAGAGTGGTTCTAGCAGACCTTTCTAAATCTCCTAACAAATTGCTTACTTTATTGTAATTTGAAATCCTTTCACAGGGTAGATTGTAATGATCTTTAGCTCTTAACCGGGAAAACCTTTAACAGGCTAGATTGCATTTTGTAATCAACTTTTGTAGCCCTAACAGCCACACTTTATTACTGGAGTAGTGGAGAATGTTGTGGGTGTCATCCCCACCCCAGTTTTACCTATTTGGGTTTTTGGGTTATCAAGTTCTTGTGTTATGAGTTATTTATTTCATTGTGTGGATGTTATTTGATATTACATTAGATTCATATATGTATGAATGTGGATCAGTTTGTTTTAAGTGTTTAATTTTGAAGATATTATTCACCCCCCCTCTCAGTATCTTGCTTTCCCATTATTGTATTTCCAACAGGTACTCCCCGTTTATGATCATTTCATGAGTAAATGTCTTGATGGCTCACGTGTTGTAAGCTAGGGCATCATGCATTGTTTATGAGCTCACTGCTTAATACTAGCATTATTTACATCTTTGCATTTGGAATGCTTCATGGCTCATGAGCTTTGAGATCTAGGGGATCATTTCTATTACCTTCAAGGCATTGTGTGAAGTTTTTGATCTATCTTTATTTGTTTTGTTGTTGATATTCACTATTTAGTACTCCTCGTTTATGATCATTTCATGAGGAAATGTCTTGATGGCTTGTGGGCTGCAAGCTAGGGCATCATGCATTGTTTATGAGCTCACTATTTTATACTGGCATTGTTTACATCTTTGCATTTGTAATTCTTGATGACCCGTGAGCTTTGACAGCTAGGGCATCGTTGATATTACCTTCAAGGCATTGTGTGAAGTGTTTGATCTCTCTTTATTTGTTTTGTTATTGATATTCACTATGTGGTACTCCCTATTTATGATCATTTCATGAGGAAATGTCTTGATGGCTCATGGGATGCAAGCTAGGGCATCATACATTGTTTATGAGCTCACTGTTTAATACAAGCATTGTTTACATCTTTGCATTTGGAATGCTTGATGACCAGCGAGTTTTGAGAGCTAGGGCATCATTGCTATTACCTTCAAGGCATTGTGTAATGTATTTTATCTCTTTATTTATTTTTTCATTTATATTCACTATGTGGTACTCCCTATTTATGATCATTTCATGAGGAAAAACATGGTATCTTCTTTCCTTTTTGCAGTATTCTTCTGAGT
Organism: Thuja plicata; assembly: GCA_018584345.1. Lineage (NCBI taxonomy): Eukaryota > Viridiplantae > Streptophyta > Pinopsida > Cupressales > Cupressaceae > Thuja > Thuja plicata. Next base: position 1,095,533 of record MU227282.1, read on the forward strand.
GCACATGTCTTGTAGCATGGTTTTTATTTTAGAAGTGTATGGCTTGATTATGCACATGCATAATTGTAGATGAGGATCAGTAATAGGATGACATTCATTTCTTAGATATTTTTGATCTAACCCCCATCTCTCTTTTCTTTGCAGGTTCTGGATCACATAGGAGCACACTATATTCATAGTGTTGGTTGTTTTTGTTAGAAACACTGAGAGTGGTGGTGAATCAATGTTTGTCAATTATATTTATTTCAAAAACTTGAAAATTAAATCAAATAGATAACAAATGAAACATAACACCATAACACATAACACAAGATATGTTTACAGGGAAACCTTGATCAGAGGAAAACCCCGGTGGGAATTAGTACCCACAAATGATTGTACTAGTCTTATGAACTTGTTAGAGTTCCTTTGCCTTGTTAGGAGCATTCTTTACAATGCAAGTACAATGACCCTATTAGGAGTCTTTAAAAAACCCTATTAAAGGTGAATGGCTCACTACTAGAGCTCACTGCCCAATAGGATGAAGGCTATAACCTTCAGATAATAGATATACACTATATTAAAAGATGAACTGTTGTTCTAACACTGTTGTCTGGTCAGTTTTGTTTATGCACCGATGCTCTAATCCCTCTAAGAGCTTTATCTCATACTAATTTGGTGTATTATTCTTCTAGATATCTTTTTTGCATATTTTTCACTCTTGTGCTTAATACAAAATTGCATGTCTAGTATATATACATGCCTGAATAGACGCGACCGAAAACAAGACCTTAGTCAGCCCAAAAACAACATACACAATGCTTCCAAATGAATTGGATTAAGTGTATTTACATGAGTGTTAAAGACATAATTAAAAACATATTACAATATATGCATGGCCATTACAAAACAAAATATTATACGCTAATCAATATCTGAAGTCGGCTTCATGCTCTATTTTTTGAACTGCTAGTGGCACTTGAACTTGTTGTAACTTATCTGTACTGTCATATCTTATCATGTGTGTATAGAATAAGCATAAGAAAATATCATAGAGCTTATTTATAAAGGTGCATAGTATGACTCGATTGTACGCACGTGCGCCAGTGTACTGATCAACTGTATTTCACTGTTCTATTATGTTTTCTATACTTAGCAAAATTTAGTTCTTCAAAGTTGTGAACTTACTTGTCAGAACTTCATATAACTTTGTTGCCATAATGAAAACACAAAATTAGTCATATACACCCTGAGTGTCAACTTTCCAACAATCTCCCTCTTTTTCATTAATGGCAACAAAGGAATGTGGCCAAGTTACATATACTTTGACTAACCAACAAAAACTGTAAGTTTACTGTACATTACATCATACTTTCGGCTATATTTTACATACTCCTTTATATACACTACTCCCCTTTGACATTAATGACAAAGGTGCCAAAAAATAAAGTCCTTAAGTACTTACTCCGAGTATACATCTGGGTATGCAATCTGAAGATTCTTGATTTCTTGTTGCCAGAATGCCTTGAGTGCATCAATAATCTTAAGATGGGCGCATAATGCATATGTGAGATTCTTCATCTTTTCCAGATCCATGTAGGGGAATTGATCATATGTGAAAATGGTTGCGTCTATCTATTTTATGTTCTCATTTAAAACAAATAAGGAGGGTGCAAGTGCATATCTTAGTTGGGTTTGCATGTTCCTTATCTTGTTGATCTCTATCTTAACTTTTTCAATATTGTCTATCTACCCTTGATAGATTTTGTTGTAGATGTTGATGTCTTGGGAGGATGTTTCAACTAAATTTTTGATGTTTTCAACCAAGATGTATGCTTCCTCAATGTTCTTGATGTGCTCAGAAGTGAATTTTCCTCTGTCCATACAATTAGCTATCACCTTCCTACCTTTTGCTGCTAACTCTTTCAGAATTGTTTGACCAATCTTCAATGAGTTGAGATATAATGAGAATTTATTGATTAGTTCATCTAATCTTCCCTTTTTGTACTCATCCTCTGCAGTTTTAGTAGTTGAATCTACTAAACTTGTGAAGTTTGCTTTCAAGCAAGTCAAGATGTTGTCAACATCATCCACTGAGTGAATATTTTTCAATCTCTTTTCTGTTGGCACTAGTTTATTCAAAATGTTTACTGACTCTAGAAAGAGAGGATTTCTCATAACTTGTTTTTCTTTGGCTTTCTCCATGGCTAATACACTGATTTTTATCAAGTCTTCTTCTCCCCATGCATCTAGTTTTGCTGAGTCAGGGGTCAAAATTGACAACAATGATACTGATGGTTTGGTAGATGGAGTGAATATAGCACTATGACTAACATCCATACATTCACTTTTCACTAGGATTTCCATAGAGGGTGGTTCATTGGATTGATTGTCTTCCTCATTATTCAAATCTGTTGAATCTTTGGAAATAACTTCATCTTGCTGCAAGGGAGTGTTATCAATGCATACCTTCTCTGCTTCTTCAGTACTGACAAAGGCTTTTTGAAATTTGTTTAAGTCATTATCTAAGGATTTCATTGTTATCTTAACATCATTGATCACAATGGTTTCATCTGAATCTTTTACTATGTCAGAGGGTGATGGAACTTTGGGTGTAGAATCCTATGGACCTGTCATAGGCACATTAAGAGTCTTTGGTTCTTTTTCTAGTTTAGAAGGAACTGGAGTCACTTTAGTTGTAGGCGTCATTGATGGATACATGTGTCTATCCAAGAACACTTGCTTGAATTCTCTTTTAGTCTCTTTTCCAACCAACTCATACTCTTTGTTCATAATGTGAAGAGTTCTTGTTTTGGTTCTTAGATGAGGTTTTACCAAATCTAATAGTATTGCCTTTTCATCATCTGAACAAATAGGAAGAAGACTGTCTAATGTTTCTTCTCTAATCCTCATATCTTCCTCTATTTCTTTTCTTTTCAATAATTCTATTATGTTTCATACTTTGTCTGGAATGACCGTCTTGCATTCTAAAACTGACCTTTTAAACTTGATCATATGAGAGATAATCATAGAATGTATCTTTGATTTATCTATCTCTTGGTACTTTCCATAGACATTTGTAATTGAATCTAGTCTTCCTTCATTAATGATTCTATTCTTTAAGACTTCAAGAATAGGTCTGAATCCTACCTCAGGAGGGGTTTGAGTATTCTTTACATTGCTCTGTGTTGTTCTTGAAGATGGGTGACCTGTGAGAACTTGCTTCCTTCTTCTATTCAATTTTCTTGGTATTGAAGGTGGAGAGGATTCCAAGTCAATAATAGTTGAGGGCGCAGATGTATCTTCATCATACTTATTTTTCTTCTTGTGGATATCATCTGATTTCTCTATTTTGAGCTCTGTAGGTGATTTCTTAAGTTCTCTTGCAATCTTAGCTTCCCTAGCTTTATCTAGGTCTTCTTGTGTGACACCATGAGCTTTTAGGATGTTGGATGTAATCCTTGATGCCTTCCTCTTATTATCTACACTGTATAAAATAGAATCAACTTGATTTGTCTTCTCTTTGCATGTGCCCCATCTAGGCACTTTTGGATCTTTAGGCACAGACAAAATAACTTGTGTATATCCTTCCAAAACATGTTCTTCTACTTATAACCAAGTGGATGAATCCATTTAGTTCTTGGCTCAACTACTTCCATGCAAGTATAGTCAGTTTCCACCATGAAGCATATGGTGTCCTTGTATTTTTCAACTATCTTCTCTGGTGTTCTAAACCTCTTTTGCATCTTGATCCTTAATGTCTTGATCTCCATATCCATAGAGTCCTTTAAATTGCTTTCTGATGTAGCCTTTAATGAAATTTGAGACATAGTAGGTTTTCTCCTGTCTAGGTACAGATTAGAGACCTTACCAACAATGTGGAAGTATAGGTAGATAATCAATGAGCCAAATCTAAATATTTTTCTTCTGTCATGCTTGATAGCTCTAATGTTCTCAATTAGTTGTGCATGCAATATCTCACAAAGATTATATTGTGTGTTATCTCTTGCCATCCTTATTATTGCCAGAACTATAGCTTTGGATACACTATTGAGTTTTCTTGCATGCTAAAACTTGTAACCAAGTATCATGGTGATAAGTATAATGTCATCTTCCACAATGGGATCAACAGTCACCCCGTGCCTATCGCTTATAGATAAGCATGCCTGCTCAACCTGTTTCTTTACATCCTTTCTAGTAGGAAGAATAGGTCCAACCTTAGGGAGTCCAGCCATCTCATAAATGAGGTCAATAGTAATGTGGATAGGAACTTCACCAATCCAAAACAGATCATCATGAATCCTACTGAGTAGAATTGTAACCCATTATGGTTCATAGAACTCGTGCGCATTTGTATATTCAAAAATAGGGTTATTAGTGAGATGTAAGTATTCATCCTTGAATGAGTAATTTGGTTTCATCATTGATGCCATGAGCATGGTTATGTTTTTTTCACCCACAGAATCCTTATAGTAGATGTAAGCGTGTATGTCCTCTACATGCACGACTCCTAAGGGAGTCTTGGAGAATGACCCTTCTACATCATCTAGCACTGACTTGAATTGATGCTTTTTAAACATGAATATTTTTCTTTCAATGATGTCAAAGACTACAGGGGTTTCCATACTTACTTGTTGATTTCTTAAGTAGGGTTTTGCTGGAGTTCTGAAATGAAACATCTGTGTTAGGGTTATGTTTCAACTTCAACTTGTTTTTCTAACCAACCAATAGTTATCCTTCAACACTTCGATGTTAATGCCTCCTATGCTCTCTGAATGCTCAATCTCAAATGCAAAGTGAAGATATAAGATTTTTTACTGACTTATATAAAAGTTACTACATTTAATGCTTGTTGCCATAATGTGATTTACATTGAGAATTTCAATATTTTATTTTGTTGAAGTTCAAGTTGTGCATCCATGCATACCATCTCAACTTGTGACCAACTACATGAATCCATAGGCGCATACTCAGAGGTGAGTATACTAGCCACGCAGGGGTTTAGAGCTTGAATAGCTCTCCCTATGACCATGAGGGTCATTGAACCAGAAGTAGAAGTTGCATCCATTATAGATGCATCTACTACCTTGTTAATATCATCATCTTTCTTTACTTCAACCCATATTTTACCTGAATCTTTTTTATCTTTTAAAAACTTGACTTCTCTAGATTCTTCAAATAATGATCCTTTAGGCTTTTCTTGTCTTTGTGTTCTAGATCTGCAAAACCTTGAGATATGTCCAGCTTTGTTACATGAGTGAAAAATGATTAGAGGTCTATTTATGTTGTTTACCATGCTGCACTACTTGGGTGTGTGTCCATTATAGCTACATATCTAACATTTAATGTTCTGATAGTTTCTCCGAGTTTGATTTCTCTTATTGTATTGAGTCAGGTTCCTTTGGTTCTGCTATGATTGATTTCTCTAACTAGTTCTACAATGTATAGCCCTATGACCAAATTTATTACAAGAGTAAAAATAACCATTGAATGGTTTTACCTCTTTACAATATCTTGCCAAATTTCCATGCTTTTTATAGGAATAACAAGTTATGTTAACTATCTTGTGTTCATCTTTAGATGATTCTACTCTAGCTTCTGTTAGATTCTCAGTAGCCTTTACTTCTGTATATTTTTCTTGTACTTTCTTACTTTCCTATATTGTATTAGTTTCACTTTGTGCTAGACTATATCCAACACCAGTAGTATCTCCTTTTAACTTTTGTACATAGAGTTATGATTGTATTAGTGTGTAGTTTTTCAATATGATTTTTTTCTTCTATCAATTTAGATTCTATCTTATTCTTGATGTTTTCCAACTCCAAGATCTTCATATTTTCTTGTATAAGTTATTCATCTAATTGTTTACTTTCTTTGGTCTTTTCTTCAATAGTTGTTAGGCTATCTATAAGTTGTTCATTCAAATCTTCAATCTTGTCCTTCAGAGACATGTTTTCTACATTCATCTTTGTGACCATTTTTCCCAAATCATTTGTAGAGCAATCTTTTAGATCTTTTCTTAATTTTTTGATAAGCATTTGGGAGCCATAAACTTTTAGTTTAAGTTCTTCATTTTCTTTTTTAGATCTATCAAGATCATCAAGGGTTTCTTCAAGATTCTTTTTCAAATGTTTCACTTATATTGAATCCATGATCTCCTCAAGTGGTTAAACTTTCTTTCAAAGGACCAGAGCTCTGATTCCAATTGTTTGAAACACTGAGAGGGGGGGGTGAATCATTTTTTTCAATTATCTTTATTTCAGCAACTTGAAACTTAAATCAAATAGATAAAAAATGAAACATAACACCATAACACATAACACATGATATGTTTATGGGGAAACCTTGAACAGAGAAAAACCCTGGTGGGAATTAGTACCCACAAATGATTGTACTAGTCTTATGAACTTGTTAGAAATCCTTTTCCCTGTTAGGAGCAGTCTTTACAATGAAATTACAATGACCCTGTTAGGATTCTTTACAAAACCCTGTTAAAGGTGAATGGATCACTACCAAAGCTCACTTCCCAATAGGATGAAGGCTACAACCTTCAGATAATAGATATACACTATATCAAAAGATGAACTGTTGTTCTAACACTGTTGTCTGATCAGTTCCATTTATGCACTGATGCTCTAATCCCTCTAAGATATTTATCTCATATTGATTTGGTGTAGTATTCTTCTAGATATCTTTTCTGCATATTTTCCACTCTTGTGCTTAATACAAAATTGCATGTCTAGTATATATACATGCCTGAATAGACATGATCAAAAATAAGACCTTAGTCGGCCCAAAAACAACATACACAACACTTCCAAATGAATTGGCTTAAGTGTGTTTACATGAGTGTTAAAGACACAATTAAAAACATATTACAATAGGCACATGGCCATTACAAAACAAAATATTATACGCTAATCAATATCTAAAGTCAGCTTCATGCTCTATTTTCTGAACTGCTAGTGGCACTTGAACTTGTTGTAACTTATCTATACTATCATATCTTATCATGCGTGTATAGAATAAGCATACAAACATATCATAGAGCTTATGTATAAAGGTGTATAGTATGACTCGATCATACACACATGCGCTAGTCTACTGATCAACTGTATTTCACTGTTTTGTTATGTTTTCTATACTTAGCAAAATTTAGTTCTTCAAAGTTGTGAACTTACTTGTCAGAACTTCATATAACTTTGTTGCCATAATGAAAACACAAAATTAGTCATATACACCCTGAGTGTCAACTTACCAATAGTTTTTCTAGTTTTTTAGTCTGCCCAGTAAATTTTGAAGTTCCCTGTCATTCCTATGCTCAAGAGTTGAAAGTCATGTCTGAAATTGCTTAAATATCTCTACAAATGATGATTTTAGTCATAAACCTAGTGAAAAATTTTAAAAAACCCTAAGTCCTAGGGTTACCTCTATTCAAAAATGCAAAAAAAATCCCTAATATCTCAGTCAAGTTTCTATTTTCAAGTAACTTTTTCATAACTTAAGTTCTAAGATTAAAGCATGTGCTTATTATGTTAGTCTCTTAGTCTCGTAAAGTCAATAGAATATTCCACTCTGTCTAGAGACTTAGCGAAAAGGCCTTTGTCACGTTATCTCCTGATGAAAAGAATATACCTCAGTATATATGGAGATTTATTGACAATCATTCATCTTAAGTTAGATCCTACGGTGGTCGGGATGTCTCGTGATAAACCCTGTAGTTTGAAAATTATTTAGCGACACTGAGTTTCCACAGTCGCGAAGTCTCCTAAAAAAACCTGATTTAGATGTTGGTTTCAGTGTTAGTTTTGTCACCTAGTCATGAAAGAAATCAATGGTTACATTAAGAATCATGAGACTTGGAGACAACCATTAGATGAAAAGAGATCCAATGGCAGTCGCGAGGTCACTGTAAAAGTTTGAAAAGTCAAAGGTGATCTGGCGATTAAGAGACAAATGGATAATTGAGACACGTGTTTATCAGTCACATAGACTCTAATAAAATTTTAAAATGAGAAGTACACCTGGTGACTTAGAGATAGCAGTTACAAAGTCCTGTGAAAAATTAGGGTTTGCTTTGAAGATCTGGAGACTTGGCGCAGACCATTATATGCAGATGAAAGAAGATCAATGGTAGTCGGGTTATCTCTAGATGAAAATAATAAAGGTGAAATTATTAAGCAATAAAGAGACAAATATTTTTGTCACATGGTCTCCAAATAAACTATGAGTTAAAATATTTGTTCAATGAAAAATAAATTACAAGGTCACCAAGTCTCCAGGAGTAAACCAAGGTTAAATATTAAGTTAGTAGATGGCTCAGTCATGGTCTCTCTGAAAGAACATGGGTTAAGAGATTTCATCTAGTGACAAGGAGATAACTATTGATCAAAAGGTTGATCGTGTGGTAGTCACTAAGTCTTGGTATGAAACCATAGTTAAAGTAAACATTCAGTGACAAGGAGATTACAAAGTCGCAAGGTCGCTAGAAGTAGAACTAGAGTTAAAGTAAAGACTTTTCTTTGGCGCCAGGATGTACAATTTCCAGCCAATAGAAATTTAGAAAGTTATGAAAAGTGTATTAAAGGGTAGCTGAGCTGTATGAGAAATAGAAAATCAGATCAAAATTGGATCCTTTTTTAATATAATATGGTTTTTTATCAGAAAGAACTCATTCATATTTGATTTCCTCTCACTTTCAGAGGCTACAGCTAGAACAAAAATTGATTTCACAGCATGAGGAATTGAAGCCAGAAGTGATTGAATCACAATTAAGATAATTATGCATTAATGATTCAAAGATAAATAGGGGTAACTGTTAATCATTGCTTCTTACCAAGAGTTCATTGTTTTTAAAGCGAGAATTTGCTAAGTTATCAGTCTATAGAAAATAGAGTTTCTCAGATTTACAGGGTGAAATAAGTTGGTTTTCAGTCAAGAATTTGATAAATTCAAGTGGTTATCAGTGCTCCAGAATAGATTGGGTGACTAACAGTTGAAAGAGTGTGATCTGGAGATAGATTTATCTCAATATAAGTGAGATAAATTGGAACAGAACAAGTAGGAAAGATGAGTCAGGCAATGAGTGTAGCTTCCACCAGTGGAAGAAGTGGTGACGCTGATGATGACATGAAAGGGAAGCGCAATTATTCTGAAAAATTCATCTCTCTGTTTCCTGGATCAAGTTAGAATAGAAAGGTAAATTCTAATACTCTCATAGATGATTTGCACTTCATTAGGGATGCTAAAACTCTAGGCTCATTTGGTTATTCCCTTTTCAATTACTTCTATAATAATAGTGATCAAGTTGTGCCAATTTTGAATCCATGGACCTGTGGACTAGCCAAATTAATAGTCCCTGACATATTTATAGATGTTGGTTTTATCTTAGAAATGGCCAGTAGGTATGATGCCCTAACCAAAACTATAAAAAGGGATGATGAGAAAGCCCTAGTAACCCTAGATAGGAATTCATTCATGAAAGCATTCAATGTATATCATCTAATGGCCACAGAGATGAATTTGAAGAGTTTAGAGAATAGGTATACTAGAGAGTTTGGCATTACATCAAAATTAATCCAGGAGTATCGTGTGCCAATGAGAATGAAAAATTATATTGCACCCATCCCAGGGACTTCTCTTTACTACTACAAAGACCTTAACTTCTATATGAAGTATATCTCCTATGCATTGTGCAGAGTTTTGGGAAAGGATGGAGGACCCGAGAGAATAACCTAAGACATCCTTATGATGGTCCTAGATATTTAGAGCCTGCATACCAATACCAATTATGATTATATTCAATATACAATTGATAAAAAGCATCAAGTATTTATTGATATCCAGAACAAGAAAAAAAACCCCAAATTCATGCATTATTCCATTTTAATGCATTTTATTTTGTACTACAAATTTCCTATTATGAACTGTCAGTATTTGAGGCCTCAGAGGTTTCATCAGAACTAGGCCAACCCCATTCAGTTTTGGCTGAGAGTGTGGAACTACACTTATAGAGAACAGGAATTTTGTGCTTTTGAGAATTGGATAGTTTATCCAATCCTTAAGTTTCTAGGAGTAAACAAGACAAGGCTACTAGTGAAGGTACTGTAGCTATCTAGGCCATGCCAATATGTTGATAAGTGGCAAGGAGACCAAAACTGGGGAGACTTCTATTATGAGAAGAACTTCACTTTGATCAGGGTGTATAGTTGTACTCACCCACCCCATGTTTTACCATTCCATGTGCCACCCAGGATTACAGCAATGGAATTTGTTAGACAGCTGATTTTGACAGACATGGAGCACTTGGCTCCTCGTAGGAAGGGAACATTCACCCCCTGACAATATAGGATTTATAACTTTACAATTGGCAAGAGGGCAATAGATCTAGTAAATAATTGTATGAGCCACTATAGAATGAATGTAGCCCTTTATAGGTATATAGACACAGAACGCTTTATTTTGTGTGCCAAAAATTTGTTGACACCTACCATTCCATATACAAAATATAATGAAGAATGCAGGGAAGAAGACCTCATAAGGAATATATTCGAGGATAAGGAGGTCAAAAAAAGGGCCAAAAATTTTAATGAATTGACAGACTTTGAGAGGAAAGTAAAGAGAAAAAGCATCTCTTTTGTGGGTTTCTTCCCAAACTTTCTATACTTGAAAAGGCTTGATGTCATGACTGAGTCCCATACTCTGTTGTGCAATCAACTTGAAGATGCACTTGTAGTGCTAGAAAAGGGCCATAAAGGGCATTCAACATTAGAGTATGATGAGGAAAGTGATGAGGAGTATTAAGTTCCTATCTCCCCTCCAATGACTCAGGCATTTGTTGAAGAACGGGCAGCTAAAGGTGAGAATATAATTGACCTAACAGAGGTCCTAGAGACTGTGGTCACCAAAGAGATGAAGAATAGAGGTAGGGGAGCCATCATAGAAGAAGGAGAATAAAAAGGATAGAATTGGTACTATTATCACTGGTGATAGAGCCTATGAACATTAGCTAAGGAAGTAGATAAGAGTAGGAAAGAAGCTGCAAAAAGATGATGAGGAAGAAATAGAATTACCTCTCATGAACTAAGCTAATGAAAGATTGCTACACTAGGAGAAATTATTAAAAGATGGAAATTTCATCAAGACAAAAGAGTTCAAAGAGTTCCTCATCTGCAACAAACAACAACAAGTTGGTGCATAACTACAATTGGCAGGAGGAGATCTGGTGACCAGTGATGCTTTGCAAGTTTTGTAGGATTATGATCCTAAATCAGAGAAAATCACACCAAAAGAAGCTAGGCAACTGGTCAAATCCAGTGGGATATTATTGGTAGAAGGATGGGACTTGGCCTCTGCCTTCATCATAGATCAGATAAGGAAACAACCTGATGTAAATTGTCATTAGAGACATGGATTGGAGAGATGATCAAAGGATTTGGATACAATCCAAAATCCTAGATTTTAGCAATGTGGAGCTTAGCTCCAAAGGATCAGAAGCCATCCCTGAGAAAAATACAAGAGAAGATGGAAGGGAACAAGATTTTCTGGTCTATCAAGAATACAGGAGACTTGGAGAATTCCCAAGTGCTCACCCATTTTTCACAGTTGAATGAGTCCAAATCTACCCAAATGTTTGAAAGATATAAGAAACTAACTAGTGAAACTAGTGATATAGTCAAGGACAGGGAGTTGGATATAATCAAAATCAAAGCACAAGAGAATCTAACTGTAGATTTAACACAAAGACTACTTGATATTCCTAAAGTTTCCCCTGTAGAGCACAAAGACGTAAAAGATGCAAAGATACAAATAGATGAAATAGAGCATGTTGCAGTAGAAATAGAGCAGGGTACTATTGAGCATAATGAATTTGTTTTGGGTGCGTTGATAGAAATTTTAAAGCATAGGATTAACATAATAAAGGATAAGATTGATATAGTATATGGGGCTTATGGAAAATTGCTAGGCTTGCAAGTAGAGGTCAATAATTTTATCCAAATTTTGAACCCATATTATGCTACATGGTCAGGCATAATAGGATTGTTTGAGAGGTTGGCATATTTTCAACCACTTAGTTTAGACCTACCAGAGATAGTAACCTAGGATGGGGTTGAAATAGAGAAGATAGGAGTCACCTTGTCCTTTTTTAAAGGAAAGGCTAATCATATTGAGGCAAGGTTGAATATGTTTGGACCTAGCTATAATATATTTGTGCCTCCAATCAAATCATAGGACAATCAGATCAAGCCACTAGGTATATGGGGCTCAAAATTTGACACTGTGTTACCTAATAAAGAGGTATATGTTTCTGACAAAGGAGAACCATATATGGAAAGATACAACAAAATTATAGATGAAGTATTTAAAGAAAAAATAGATTATAATAAGTTTATCATAGATGTCAAGAGTATTACTAATGTCAGGTGGGAGACATAAAAGACACAGTTGGAGAACATACAGAGCTTTGAATGGCTGAAAGAAGAAGATGTTACAGCATGGGACATATTAACAAAGACCAAGAAGAAAAAAAATTTCACAATTGACTTGGACATCATGGATGAAGAATAGGAGGACACATGACACCTGCTCTTTGAGAATGGGAAGGTTAGCTATTATGAAGACTAGTCTAAATTATCCTGTATTGGCAGTCACTAGGTCTTGTTGCAAATATCACATGTTATCCTAAACATATACAGATAAAGGTGCCAAAGATCACAAGAAGAAAAAGAATAAATCAGATCATATTCTTCATTTTTGTCCATCTATCACTTGGTTCTTTCCTATCTTTTGTCCTTTCTGTATTTTAGGGTTAGGTCTTAAAACCATCCAAAGCTTGTAGCATCCTTACTTCTTAAGGATTCCAAGATGGTTTAAGCTTATATATAGCTTATTATAACATTTTGAAGGGTGATGGAATATAATTACAAGGCAGACTACTACAAATTTGTCTGAGGATCTGTACTTTTTGTCTATTGTATGTATTTTGAAGTAGTTATACATTAATGAAATACATTGCAATCTTTGTTTTATATCTTGTGTTGTCTATTTTATTTCTATTAAGACTTTTATGTGTTTATTTGTAAGGCATCTAAATACATCAACTCCAAGGTAGTTGTGCAATCATTTGTGAGGTGCTTTAAGGAAGGAATAATTATTTCATATGATTCCTGGAAGCTGAATATTGATGTTTAAGATCTGATGAACAAATCCATAGGAGTCAATGGATAGTTTGTATGGTATGCTATCTAGGTTGTAATTATTTTCTTTAGCTATCTAATTGTGGATTTTCATTCAATTTTAACTTTGTAGCCCATAGGATCAAGTATTGGTTTATATTTTTGCAAGTAATTGTTCAATCATACAGCATCTAAGAACAATTATTCAAATACATTACACTTATAAAAGAGCATACATTCATAATTAATTGAACTCACAGAGTATACAATTAAAGTATGTTGATTCCTTCAAGAGAGAATCAAATAGGTTATCCCTCTTAAGTTCATAAGAAATATAAAAGGAAGAAGGATGAGAATCCTTATTGCATTACTATTTGCTGTTGTCAAAATACTAGTTTGTCTTATTAAGCTCTATATCAGGTTATTCATAGTCACTTGCATAGTTATCTACTTATTGATATAGTAAAAGGCATTCAACAAGTTAGTAAGAAGATATAATCCACTATAAAGATATTGACAATCAGTAATCATTCATAGGTAATACATTCTTGAGTCAGTGAATCTCAAAAAAGGGGGATCATATCCAATCCTTCTCAATTAGGATTTTATTGCATATAGAATATAGGGAATATTTAAGAGCAAAGAATTCATACTAGTTTTTAAAAGATACATGCAAGAAAAATCCCTAACAAATTGGCGACTCTGCTAGGGAGTCAAAAAAAATTATTCCTATTTTCTCTGGTGCAGTATTTTTCAGCTTTTTCAATCCAGTCTCAAATTTTCCCATCCGATTCGCACTAACAAATTGGTGACTCTATTGGGGAATTAAAAATCCTAATCCATAATCTCTGGTTGAAATTTGATTTATAAGTTACAGTTGATTTTTTCCATTTTAAGTTCATTCTAAGTAGTATTCATATTTCCCAAACTTGTGGTTGGGTGGCGACTCTAAAATAAAATCTCTGAAATCAGTGAAACATTTTTACAAAAATGAATACTAGGTCAAGAATGAGAGAAAATCCAGAAATGGAGTTGGATAGTGGGATCCCAACTTCTTCAAAAACTAAGTTGTCTTCGAGAGAGAAGAGGATCCAATAAAATATTAGTAACTCTGCTCCAAAAAATGAAGAAGACAACACTAGAAGGAAGGATACCAATCAGTCTAGTCATGAGGGGAATACCTTAGAGTAAGAAAATGCCCCAGACCTTGGACTAGAAACCTATGCAGTCACTACTACTTCTAGTGAGAGAGAAGGAACTAACACAATTATCTCAGACTCTGAAGTTCCTTCTGATGAGCTTGCAAAGGAAGAAAGAATCCTCATAAGACAACTAGCCCTTATTCAGGAAATGAAAAGGGAAAATGATCATAAAAAGAAAAAGTATGAACAGAAGGATGTTGACAAATTTAGGAGAAGATACTTGAGACATCAAGCTCCAAATAATGTTGAGAGGTCTCACAAAGACCAGGAGACTCCAAACACCCACAAAAGTTTAGGTCCTCAAAATTTCAAAGATAAAGGAAAAGATAAAGTTACAAAAATAGAAGTTGAGGAGCCAAAAACTCAGAAGAACCTGACTGAGAAAATGTCTAAGTTAGAGATTGACCTTGAAAATATTAAAAAACAAAGAGAAACTATGACTAATATGTTGGAGAAAGTTGAAGTAGAAGCTGCTACTATAGAAATGAAGAGAAAAATTGTTTTTTTGCAATTAACTACAATCTCCTTTGTTGATACAGAGAATGCCACAACATCAAGAAACAAGGCTTCTTATTTTAAATACCATAGAAAATTCTTTGCTCCTAAAGATACTGACAAATTCCAAAGGAGACCTCTTCTTGTAGAAAGGTACAAGCAATTTTCTTTCTTTGAAATTCCAGGTTATCCTAATGCAATACCAGAAGATATGGGAGAAAAACTTCCAAAATTTTCAGCAAATAATGTTATAACTTGTGAAGAGCATTTAAGAAATTTTTTTGATGTTATTGATGATTTAAATATAAATCATGAGGATTTCCTCATGAAATTATTTGTTCAATCTCTAGTAGAAGATGCTAGGGAATGGTTTAGGAGTCTATCTCATGGTTCTTTAGGAACAATGGATGAACTCATTGATTTATTCAAGGATCAATATGGTGATAAGACTAATGAAGGATTTTTTCTCAATGAATTCAATAATATAAGAAAGAACTCAAATGAAGAAGTGACTAAGTTCAATACAAGATTCCAGCAAGCTATGCATAAGTTGTTTCAAAAAATGAAGTTGGATCAAAAGGTATGTCTTGCTGCCCATCTTAATGCTTTTGATTCAAAAATGGGCTATGCACTTAGAGATAAGAATCCAAGAACCTTAATAGAAGCCTAAAAAATAGCTGTGAATATAGAGATTGTTGGAAATATAGATGGAGTAACTGAGAGGGGAGGGGTGAATCAGTTACCACAAAAATAAATCCACAAGTCCCTTAGATGTCTTAAATATATACTGCTGTTACTCGGTAGATTAACTTATTATTGTTCATTAAACATTCACAGTTATTGACATGCATAAAACAAATAGCATAAACACAAGTAACACCAGATATAACGTGGAAACCCAATTTGGGAAAACCACCAATGCA
>MU227282.1:1125412-1154878 GCA_018584345.1 Thuja plicata
AGGTCATTTGTGATAAGAAGAGTTGCGAAAGCCAAAGATAAGAAAAGCAGAGCAGAGTGTTAAAGCAGCAGAGCTATATTTATCATATGTTGATAATATAGATATTGAAGTTGAAGCTTTCAGAATATAGATAAGATTGTTTTAGTTCTTTACAAGAGGTTAAAGCATCGGTGCACAAAAGGAACTAATCAGACAAGCAGTGTCACAAGCAGCAGTTCATCTTGTTGATACAGTGTGTATCAAATATCCAGAAGGTTGTAGCCTTCACCACTTGGACAGTGAGTCCTTGTACAATGAGTCCACCACTTCTAATAGGGTTATTGTAAAAGACTCCTAACAGGGTTGAAAGATCTTTTAATAGGGATTACTATAAACAGTATAGTTCTTTGTGGGTACTAATTCCCACCGGGGTTTTTACCATTTGGTTTCCCCGTAATCAAATTGTGTGTTGTGTAATGTATTATCTAAATGTGCATTTACTTTGTATCAATTTGGATTAATAAGTATAAAATAAAGATAAAGTTGCTGATAACTGATTCACCCCCCCCCNGATTCCCCCCCCCCCCCCCCTCCCTCTTAGTTATCCCTGAAGTATTCTAACAATTGCTTCTTACCAAGAGTTCATTATTTTTAGAGTGAGAATTTGCTAAGTTATCAGTGTGTAGAAAATAGGGTTTCTCAAATTTACAGAGTGAAATAAGTTGGTTTTCAATCCAGAATTTGAGGAATTCAAGTGGCTATCAGTGCTCCAGAATAGATTGGGTGGCTAACAGTTGAAAGTGTGTGATCTAGAGATAGGTTTGTCTCAATATCAGTGAGATAAATTGGAATAGAACAAGTAGGAAAGATGAGTCAGGAAATGATTGTAGCTTCCACCAGTGGAAGAAGTGGTGATGCTGATGATGACATGAGAGGGAAGTGTAATTATTATGAAGAATTCATCTCTCTATTTCCTAGATCAAGTCAGAATAGAAAGGTAAATGTCGATACTCTCATAAATTATTTGCACTTCATTAGGGATGCTAAAAATCCATTCTCATCTGGTTATTCCTTTTCAATTACTTCTATAATAATAGTAATGAAGTTGTGTCAATTTTGAATCCATGGACAGGTGGACTAGCCAAATTAATAGTCACTGACATATTTGTAGATGTTGGTTTTATCTTAGAAATGGCCAGTAGGTATGATGCCCTAACCAAAACTATAAAAAGGGATGATGGGAAAGCCCTAGTAACCCTAGACAGGAACTCATTCATGAAAGAATTCAATGCATGTCATCTAATGGCCACAGAGATAAATTTGAAGAGTTTAGAGAATAGGTATACTAGAGAATTTGGAATTGCATCCAAATTAATCCAGGAGTATCATGTGCCAAGGATAATGAAAAATTATATTGCACCCATCCCAGGGACTACTCTTTATTATTACAAGGACCTCAACTTCTATATGAAGTATATCTCCTATGCATTGTGCAGAGTGTTGAGAAAGGATGGATGACCTAAGAGAATAACCTCTGACATCTGTATGATGGTCCTAGATATAGAGAGCCCTCATACCAGTACCAATTATGATTATATTCAATATATAATCAATAAAATGAATCAAGGATTTATTGATATCGAGGACAAGAAAGACGACCCCAAATTCATGCATTATTCCATTTTAATGCATTTGATTTTGTACTACAACTTTCCTATTATGAACTGTCAGTATTTGAGGCCTTAGAGGTTTCATCAAAACCAGACCAACCCCATTCAATTTTGGCTGAGAGTGTGGAACTACACTTCTAGAGAACAAGAATTTTGTGCTTTTGAGAATTGGATAGTTTATCCAATACTTAAGTTTCTAGGAGTAAACAATACAAGGCTACCAATGAAGGTATTGTAGCTACCCAGGCCATGTCAATATGTTGATAAGTGGCAAGGAGACCAAAACTGGGGAGACTTCTATTATGAGAAGAAATTCACTTTGATCAGGGTGTATGGTTGTACTCACCCACCCCATGTTTTACCATTTCATGTGCCACCTAGGATTGCAGAAATGGAATTTGTTAGACATCTGATTCTGACAGATAGGGAGCACCTAGATCCTCATAGGAAGGGAATTATTCACCCCCAGAGAGTTTAGGATTAATAAATTTACAATTGGAAAGAGGGTAATAGATCCAGTCAATAATTGGATTAGCCACTATAGAATGAATGTATCCCTTTATAGGTATATAGACACAAAAGGCTTTGTTTTGAGTGCCAAAAATTTGTTGACACCTACCATTCCATATACAAAATATCATGAGGAATGCATGGAAGAAGACCTCATAAGGAATATATTGGAGGATAAGGAGGTTGATAAAAGGGCCAAAAAGTTTAATGAATTGATGGAATTGGAGAGGAAAGTAAAGAGAAAAGGCATCTCTTTTGGGGGTTTCTTCCCAAACTTTCCATACTTGAAAAGGCTTGATGTCATGATTGAGTCCCATACTCTGTTGTGCAATCAACTTGAAGATGCACTTGTAGTGCTAGAAAAGGGTCATAAAGGGCATTCATCATCAAAGTATCATAAGGATAGTGATGAGGATTATTAAGTTCCTATCTCCCCTCCAGTTAATCAGGCATTTGTTGAAAAATAGGCAGCTGAGGGTGAGAATATAATTAACCTAACAGAGGTCCCAGAGACTGGGGTCACCAATGAGCCCCCACCAAAGAGACAAAGAATAGAGGTAGGGGAGCCATCACAAAAGAAGGAGAAGAAAAAGGATAGAATTGGTACTCTTATCACTGGTGATAGAGCCTATGAACATTAGCAAAGGAAGTAGAAAAGAGTAGGAAAGAATCTGCAAAAAGATGATGAGGAAGAAATATAATTACCTCTCATGACATGTGTTGATGAAAGATTGCTGCACTAGGAGAAATTCTTAAAAGATTACAATTTAATCAAGACCAAAGAGTTCAAAGAGTTCCTCATCTAGAATAAACAATAGCAAGTTGATGCATAATTGCAATTGGTAGGAGGAGATCCAGTGACCAGTGAGGCTTTACAAGTTTTGCAGGATTATGATCCTGAATCAAAGCAAATCACACCAGAAGAAGCTAGGAAACTAGTCAAATCTAGTGGAATGTTATTAATAGAAGGATGGGACTTGGCCTCTGCCTTCATCATAGTTCAAATAAGGAAACAACCTGATGTAAGGCTATCATCAGAGACACAGGTTGGAGAGATGATCAGAGGATTTGGATACAATCCAAAATCCTAGACTTTAGCAATGTGGAGCTTAGCTCAAAATGGTCAAAAGCCATACCTGATAAACATACAAGAGAAGATGGAAGGGAACAAGATTATCTATTCTTTCATGAATACAAGAGACTCGGATATTTCCCAAGTGCTCACCCATTTTGCACAGTTGAATGAGTCCAAAGCTACCCAAATGTTTGAAAGCTATAAGAAACTAACTAATGAAACTAGTGATATAGTCAAGGACAGGGAGTTGGATCTAATCAAGATCAAAGCACAAGTGAAGCTAATTGCAGAGTTAACACAAAGACTGCTTGATATGCCTGAAGTTTCCCCTATAGAGCACAAAGAGGTAAAAGATGCAGATATACAAATAGATGAAACAGAGCATGTTGCAGTAGAAATAGAGCAGGGTACTATTGAGCACAATGAAGTTGTTTTGGGTGCGTTGACAGAAATTTTACAACATAGGATTAACATAATAAAGGATAAGATTGATATAGTATATGGGGCTTATGTAAAATTTCTAGGCCTACAAGTAGAGGTAAATACTTTTATCCAAATTTTGAACCCATATTATGCTACATGGTGAGGCAGAACAAGATTGTTTGAGAGGTTTGTATATTTGCAACCACTTAGGTTAGACCTACCATAGATAGTAACCCAGGTTGGGGTTGAAATAGAGAACATGGGAGACACCTTGTCCTTTTTCAAAGGAAAGGCTAATCAGATTGAGGCAACGTTGAATATGTTTGGACCTAACTATAATAGATTTGTGCCTTCAATCAAATCAGAGGACAATCAGATCAAGCCACTAGGTGTATGGGGCTTCAAAATTTGACACAGTGTTACCTAATAAAGAGGTATATGTTTCTGACAAAGGAGAATTAGGTATGGAAAGATAAAATAAAATTCCAGATGAAGTATTTAAAGCAGAAATAGATTTTAATAAGTTCATCACAGATGTCAAGAGTATTACTGATGTCAGGTGGGAGAGACAAAAGACCTTGTTGGAGAACATACAGAGCTTTGAATGGCTGAAAGAAGAAGATGTTACAACATGGGACATATTAACAAAGACCAAGAAGAAAAATCATGTCACTGTTGACTTGGACATCATGGATGAAGAATAGGAGGACACATGGCACCTTCTCTTTGAGCACAGGAAGGTTAGCTATCATGAAACTAGTGTAAATTATCCTATATTGGTGGTCACTAGGTCTCGTTGCAAATTTCAGATGCTATCCTGAACATATACAGACAACGATGCCAAAGATCACAAGAAGACAAAGAATAAATCAGATCTTATTCTTCATTTTTGTCCATCCACCACTTGGTTCTTTCCTACCTTTTGTCCTTTCTTTATTTTAGGGTTAGGTCTTAAAACCATTCAAATCTTGTAGCATCCTTACTTCTTAAGGATTCCAAGATCGTTTAAGCTTATATATATAGCTTATTGTAACATTTTGAAGGATGATGGAATATAATTACAATGAAGACCACTACAATTTTGTCTGAGCCTCTATACTTTTTGTCTATTGTATGTATTTTGAATTAGTTATACATTAATGAAATACATTGCAATTTTTGTTTTATATCTTGTATAGTCTCTTTTATTTCTATTTACACTTTTATGTGTTTATTTGTAAGGCATATAAATACATCAACTCCAAGGTAGTTGTGCAATCATTTGTGAGGTCCTTCAAGGAAGGAATAATTCTTTCATATGATTCCTGGAAGCCGAATATTGATGTTTAAGATCTGATGAACAAATACATAGGAGTGAATGGATAGTTTGTAAGGCATGCTATCTAGGTTGCAATTATTTTCTTTAGCTATCTAATTGTGGATTTGCATTCAATTTTGACTCTTTGGCCCATAGGATCAGGCACTGGTTAATAGTTTTGCAAGTAATTATTCAATCATCCAGCATTTAAGAACAATTATTCAAATAAATTACACTTATAAAAGAGCATACATTCATAATCAATTGTACTCACAAAGTATAAAATTCAAGTCTGTTGATTCCTTCAAGAGAGAATCAAATACATTATCCCTCCTAAGTTCATAAGTGAAGGCATTATATTTTTCCATTAGTATACTTAGAGAAAAACATGATCTGCACCATCGATTTACACAACACTGATAGACAAGGCACTACACTACCCGATGACAAGAATACCTAACAAACATTGTTAAGTGTTATCCGATGAGAAAAAGGTAAAGGAAACCCGATGAGTAACAATAGTGCAACCTGATGGAACAAGAAAAGAGAGGAACCCGATAGACAAAGGGAACCCGATGAACAGTTCAACAAAGGAATGCTGACAGACTTCAAGTTCAAGTCGACGACCAAGAACTGACAGTCAGTTGCATCCCGCAAAAAGTGGATCTTACTTTCCACGTCAGATAAATCACTGAAGTTATATTTATAGCTTCTTTATTTACTTTTAAATCCATTATGTGTGGAGTAATAAATGTATTTATTATTGTTTTAATTAGTTTTACTATTTTAAAACATGCAAACTAAAGATCAAGGTCAAGTTGTAAACCTTGGTTCTAAGAGTTAACATTAAAAAGCGTGATTCCAAGATAGGTCAAATACTTGTATAAATAGGTGCTCAATCTATTGTAAATATTTTTTATTCAATGAAGATAGTAGCCATAGAGAGCATCTAAAGACCAAACAAGGAATTCATGCAGAAGGAAAAAAACATAATACAATCAGTTTTGAAGAATAAGAACACAGGCTGTCGACAAGTAGAGAAAAGGTATTCATCAGTCACTTAAGGTGATATTATAATTGTAAGAGCTTTAATGGATCTGTAATCAGAATTTGTAGATTGCATATAGTCAGGTCAACATTTGTACTCATTCTAACAAGTGTAGTACACTAATGAAATCCTTTCAAGAAAGGTGGGCTTAACCGTCCTATTGTAAAATCTCATAACTGAGTGCACACTTAAATCAGTGTTCCTAAAGCTCTTAACAGGGTAGATCTTAATAGGTCTCCACCTTAATACTCTTAATAGGGTAGATCATCAAAAGCAATCAAATTGTAATCCTTAACTAGCTCCCTTCCATTCTGCAGATAGTGAATTTTTGTGGGTGCCATCCCCGCCGTAGTTTTTACTTCCTAACAGGAGTTTTCTGTGATATTACATCTTCTGTTATGTGTTTATCATCTTCATGAATGTTTCTATGAATTTTGCAAACTATTAAATATTATGAATGAATAATACATACATAAGAAAGAACAACAGTAATGGTCAGTAATACTATAATGAATGATTACTAATGATGAAGTGTGAAAGGTGTCAAAAAATTTAGAGGTACTGATTCACCCATCCCCTCTCAGTACTAATTCCATTAATTCCAACAATTGGTATCAGAGCTAAGTCTCTTCTTGAAAATCTTAAAGGATTAAGAGCAAAGATCATACAATGGAGAAGTAAAAACTTGATAAGAATATTGAGAACAAAAATCTTGAGATACATATGTTCTATGAATAGTATAAAGAAGCTAGAATCAAGATGAGAGAGCTGTTGCATGAGAGGAAAAGTATGGCTACCCGAAACAATGAAAAAGACTCAAGAAGAAGAGATTCTAGATTTCTTTGAATCTTTAGGATCAAATGCAAGTAACACATTAGACACATCAGAAGAGAACATCACAAATCTAAATGAGATCGATCAACATCTGATAGAACAAATAAAGATGCTACAAATCAGTCAAGAGAGCCAGATGGTAAGAATGATTAATGTGATGAGTTCTGCTAGACAAGCTGAAATAGAAAGAACACTTGATATTGATGATAGAAGGAGTATTACAGAGAAACTACAAGAAAAGGAATTGGAAATTTAAATACATGCTGAGCATCACCATGATCTCACAAACCAGATTATTCTTAAGAGTCAAGAAGCAAACAAAATAAATGTAGAACTCATTGAAAGAATATAGATTATCAGTGAACTCAGAGAAGAGAATGAGAAACTAAAACATGAGGTTAGAATTCAGAAATAGCATAATGAGATTATCAGAAAGGCTAAAGAAAGAAATAAAAGAATGGATGACTTTCTTGAAGGACAACGAAGAATCAACAACAACAACGGTATAGGCTTTACCAAAAATGAAGAATCATCAAACCCAAAGAATGTCTATGAAAATCCAAGACCAAGAAAGATGACATGCAAGCACTATGGAAAGAAAGGGAAAACATCAAATGTATGCAGAGGTAAAATGAAAGGTATTCCTAAATCTACATCTACATCTTCATTCATAGGATTCTGTTATAAATCTAACAAGAAAGGACATAAGGCTTGTGAATGTAAGACTAAGATAGAAAAGCCAAAGAAGAAAACCTACATGGACAAATACTATCCTACATGCAAAATGAATGGGCACACATCTGAAGAATGCTAGAAAAGGAAAAGGCAAGCATGGAAGCCAAAAGCTAAAGAAGTTCCTTATCAACCAAAGAGAATCGGTAATCAATATGTATGGGATCACAACACTTAGAAAAAATGTACAACATGTGGTAGATATGATCACATTATTGAAAACTACATGAGAGCATGGACCAAAAGGTCTAGAGGCTGGTCAAACCCTAGAATGGCATGCTTATACTATCACACGGTTGGTCATCTCAAGAAAGATTGCAAATACCGATTGATAGAGTCAAGCACATATCCCAATGGAAACACCATTGAAGATATCCATAGGGCAAGAGATAAAATGTGGAGAAAATATTCAAGCAATGGTGAAGCTGGACCAAGCAATGCAAATGGTGACACCCCATCCAATGGATCTAGTGACATTACCAACCCCACTTAAGTTGAACAAGTAAGTATGGAACTACATTACACCAATTCATATTTTACATCAGTTCCATTATACAATTGATAGATAGTCAAAATCTGCATGAACAAATGATGCATATTATATTACTTGTTACAAATATAAGAATGCAACACCGTTGGTAAACACTTACCAAAAATCATCGGTGAACATAATGATGAGTTATTTATACTAACCATAAATTTTCGATCAACTCATAAAATGGCTAAATTGCCAATGTAACCCGATGCTCGTCGGTAAGAAAGCAGAGTTCAGAAGTTGTCATGACAGAATACCAATATCTATTGGTAAAATAAAAATGGTTAACAACTGCCAAAAGCATCATGTCATCATCGATGATGATTTGAAAAGTCTTCCTGATGAAACCCATCTTCTTGATGAGTTGTTGAGCATTTATTACAAAGACTTAGGTCAAAAAGTCTATAAATAGTCGATGGGACAACTTCATTTTTCACCCGCGATTCGACGAGAGAGCAGAGAGAAAACAAAGCGATTAAAGAGAAGAAAGAAGAAGCATCCATAGATCAATTCAACACACAGCAAATAGATCTTTCATCACTATTGTGAATTGACGTAATTACCAAAGGCACTGAAAGATCTATGTCATTGTTTTATCAAGAAAGCCCTAATTTCAAGAATACCCTAAAAACTTGAAATTCAATGGCAACCACCTCAAGAACCACTAAGATCAAGAATGATAAGAGGAATGTGGTGAATTTTATCAAGAACAGTACATCTGTAGAGACGAAGTATAAAATCTGCCCAGAAATTGCATCGAAACCCGATGAAACTGGCGCATTTTCAAAAATTCCACCTAGGGTTTTACTCATAGAAGACGTTAGGTCTTATATTCACAGCAAGATCATAGAGATAGGTGATCTTGAAATGGATGAAGCTTATAAGAAGCTGTGTGATTCTGAAGGAAAACTAAAGGAAGAGCATAAACACTTGGAGGTCAAAGGGTTAACTAATGCCCTACATTTCCCAAGGGAATTCAAAATAGAATGGATAAGGTTAGTCTTGAGCAGAATGCATGATAAGAAACTATGGCTAGACCAACCCAAGAAAATAACCAAGGATGTTCTTCACATTGTCACTAGTTATCTAATAACTGACAAGCCTAGGGAACACAAGCATCCATGAATGAAAGAAGTTGAAAAACTCACCAATGTAGAAGGAGACAACAGAGGTCTCAAAGTAAACACAATCACTGACGAAGAACTTAAATTAGGTACATGTGTAGTTGGGTATAAAAAATTTCAAGCTAGCAGATTGAACAACATTTCTACTACATCAGTAAGCATAGCTTACAAGATAGTAACCAAAGGACTTCAGATGGATCTGTGTGAGATCCTATTAAAACAACTTGATGAAAATCTGCACATAATCAGGTCTACAAAGACCAACACATGTAAGTTTGGATCACTTATCATGTGTATCTTTTTCTATTTTCAAGAATACTTTCCTTTAGTAGGAAAAGTAGTATGGGACACTACCAAACTAGCAACACAACATATTAGTGAAATGATTAAATCACTAGGGGACAATTTTGAATTTGTTATGTCTGCATACTTCCTTGAGTTCAAGGAAAATATGATGGAAAGAACTAGGATTCCTGGACAGCTAGTTGAAAAACATAAAGATGAGATATGTTTCATGGTGGACATAGACTTCATCCATATCAAACTGGTTGTACCAAGAACAGCCTGGTTAGCTCCAATGGATTATGAGATCAACATTGATCAAGCTACAAGTGCAATTGAGGCATTAATTAATGAGCCCATTGATAAGAAACAACCAAGGTTTGGAACATATGAAGAGGCCAAATCAAAGATAAAACAAGGCCTAGAAATCAAAAATACAGTAAACAAAAAGCACAAAATGTTTAAGAATCTCAAGAAGATTCTATCGGTAATAGATGAGGAACAAGATCAACCAGAGTCAACCGATCAATAGGGCACCATCGGTGAGGAACAAGAAGAAAAGAAATCAGATTCTGAAAAAACTGAATCGGATACACCTCCACCTCCTGCAAAGAAGCAGAGGACAAGGAGTCAAACAGTTGCAACCAAATACAATGCCCCTTAAGAAAGGTCAAGTAAGGACCTACATAAGGAAGTAGCCAGCTAAGAGAACAAGGCAACAAACTATCAAAACAACACCTCCAAAGAAGAGAAAAAGGTTGGTTAGTACAAAGGCTAACATAGATGACACTAAAGATGATGAGCCTGATGTAGAAAAGAAGAACTTCAGAAATTAAATAGTGGATGAAGCTGTCAAATCCATTGCTACACATGGTATAATGACTGATAAGAAAATTAGACAATGGGATACACTTAACCCAGAGGACCAGAATAAGATACAAGAGGAAGGCATAAAGTCAATGATCAAGAACAAATATGCACCTGCATAATTTTTCAATCAAATATCTAACGAGCTAGGTAAAAGGATATAACAAAAATGGTCATATGCCCTACAAACAGAGAGAGAAGCAAGGGAAAGGGTACTTGTGAGATTGATGCCTCCTGAATCTAAAGTTGAAGAGATCAAAGAAATACTTAAAAAGCACTCAGGAAAATTTATCGCCAAGATAAGAACTTACAAAGTGCTAGAAAACAAGTTCATTGATCTAGATACTATGACTGAACATAAATGGAGACAACTCCTGGCTCTACTGGCAGAGTCAACAAGTGGTGAGAAGAAATTACTTCTCACCAACACACCTCATAGAGAGGAGGAGACAGATAATGCAAGTTCTCAGCACATTGCTCTAGACAATACTGAAAGTGATAATGAGCTTATTAACGTAGACATAGTCATGGATGATATTATCAAAGATATCACTAACTATGACTCTGAAAAAGATCTGCAAAATAAAGATGATGTCATATTTATCACACTTAAGGATCAAGAACAACAACAAAGATTGAAGACATCATATTGTACAATAATTGATGTTGCTGATGAGACAGTATAGGCCATGGACTCAAAAGTACCAGACCCTACAGAAGAAACACAAAAAGATGAGGATGTCACTGATGACAAGGCTCAAACCAACAAGTAGGAGACCACTATTAACAAAGCCCAAGCTACAAATCAAAGTAACATGCCTATCTTAATGAAGGCAATAAAAATACTAAAGGGCAATGATGGATCTACTGAAAAGGAAACAAGCACACCCAAGGACAAGGGTGATGGAGAAGATAAAGAAACCACTGATACAACTGGAAAGAAAGTTGCAACCGATTATCAGAAAGATACTTCTATATATCAAAATAAGGAGGAAACTCAAAAGGAAAAAGGGGAAAAATAAATAGAGAAAGGTGAAGAAGAAAAGAAGGATGAGCTGGAGAAGAAATCATAAGCACATTCTATAGAAACACCCAAAGTTAATGAAGAGACTGTTAGAAACACTAAGGGGGGGGGGGGTGAATCAGTGTTTGCCTTATTTATTATATTTCAGAAATTTAAACATAAATCAAATATACATCCAATGAATATTAACACAAGAACATATAATACATGATATGATTACGGGGAAACCTTGATCAGAGGAAAACCCCGGTGGGAATTAGTACCCACAAATATTGCACTAGTATAATGAACCTGTTAAAGTTCCTTTGTCCTGTTAGGAGCAGTCTTTACAATGCAAGTACAATGAACTGGTTAAAGGCCCAACCCTGTTAGGAGTCTTTTACAAACAACCCTGTTAGGGGTGAGGACTCACTATCCAAGAGCTCACTGCTTAATGAGAAAGAAGGCTACAACCTCCTGAGAATAGATATGCACTATATCCAAAAGTGAACTTCTATATATGACACAGATGTCTGATCAGTTCTAGTTATGCGCTTATGATCTTATCTTCTTTAGGGTCTCTATCTCATGCTGAAATATTTACACTACTCTTCTCTACTTATTTCTTTAACACTTCAAATTTATCTTTTCATTACATATATATATGTTTATGCCTAAATAGATGTGACTATAAACAAGACCTTAGTTGGCCCAAAAACATAATACACGATGCTTCCAAACAAATTGGCTTAAGCATGTTTACAACAATAATAAAGACATGATTACAAACATACTATCATGGGTGCTTGGCCTTTACACAACAAAGTATTATATGTTGATCCAAAATATAAGTCAGCTCCATGCTCTGTCTTCTGAACTGCAGTAGTACTGTTCTTGCTGAAACTTATCTGTACTATCATTTTTTACCATGCGTTTTTGGACTTAGTATGTACACATGACATAGAACATGTATGTGGATGTGCATAACCTAATTCAATCTCTCACATGTGTGCTAATGTGTTGATCACTGTAGAACTCTGTCTACCCTATTTTCTATACTTAGTCATTTTTGTCTTCCAAGTTTACTTGACAGGAACTCTATATGACTTTGTTGCCATAATGAAAACACAAAATAAGTCATGTATCCTCTAGGAGTCAACTTGCCAACAGAGACGTCTTCACATAACTGACAGGTGCCACCTAAGCAGAAGACACAAGAAGCATCTTCTACAAAGCCTTCACCAAGTAATTCAAAGAGAACAAATGAACTAGTTATCGTAGTTCATACATCTGCTTCCCCACAAATCTCAAAGAAGAAGAAAGGAAAGAATAAGAATCCAGTAACTCTAGATGAAATAATTGAGATTCCATTTTGTTATCTAAGGAAATTGGATCCGATTGCATTAACAAAGTATGCAAGGCTCTGTGAAAGAAAGGTTATTCAAGACAAACTGAAGAGAGAAGCAAAAGAGGCCAAGGTACTAGAAGTAGCAAGAGAAATACTTCAACAGATCGTACCTAATATAGATATTGATCAAAAATCTCCAATGCTTGATCAATTGATCATACTCATAGATGCAATAACATCTCATAATATTGATGCTAAGAAATTTATGGAAGAGAGACTTGAACAAAAGTATGAGTTCAAGTTAGCCAAAAAAATAAGCCAAGAAGTGGCACTAAAAAAGGTCAAGCTATTTGAATTGGTAAGTAGAATTGAACCAATCGTATCAAAATCTATTACCTTAATACATAAATTGTGCACTCTAGATCAACTCACTCAGGAGTATATAGACCAGATAGAAAAAATTGATGCTGATCTTAAGTCAAGTGCACAAAGTCTCACCAATAATGAAGAAGAAATTAAATTACACAATGAGAAAATCAAACAAGCTCAGAAACAGAGAAAAGAAATACAATTTGTAGAGATGAAGTACAGAGATGAAGTAAATGAGCTCCAAGCTAAGCTATTACTGACACTTACACTCTTGCAACAACATGTGACAGAGGCAAATACACTAATTGCCAGCCCAGAAATGTCTGTCCTAGACAACATTTATGATATGCATGCAAGGCTAGAGCTACAACACATGGTACTAGAAAGGCTAAAAGAACAATGGGAGAAAATGCTTGAAGATATCAAAACAACCCATTCTAACATATTTGACACATTATAAGTTGCACATTTTTGTCACAATTTTGGCATATTATAAGTTGTACATTTTTTTCATCAGTATCAAAGAAAGGGGGAATTTGATATGTTCACTCACCTCAGTTAAAAGGAGGAAATCATATGAAAGGGGAAATAATGTACATATAGAGAATGAATAGTATATATGTACATACACATATACTATACTGATGCACATAGTTAAGGGGAGTCATATGATGAAAAGGATATAAACATGGTGTATACATACTAAAACACTTTAGTATTATGCACATATCAGTTTTTGATACTAATGTAAAAGGGGGAGATTGAAGGCATTATATTTTTCCATTAGTATACTTAGAGAAAAACATGATATGCACCATTAGTTTACACAACACCGATAGATAGGGCACTGCACTACCCGACGACAAGGTTACCTGACAAACACTGTTAAGTGTTATCCGATGAAAAAAAGGTAAAGGAAACCCAATGGGTAACAACAGTGCAACCCGATGGAAAAAGCAAAGAGAGGAACCCGACAGACAAATGGAACCCAATGAATAGTTCAACAAAGGAATGCCGACAGACTTCAATTTCAAACTAACAACCAAGAACCGATAGTTAGTTGCATCCTACAAAAAGTGGATCTGAATTTCCACGTCAGATAAATCACTGAAGTTGTATTTATAGCTTCTTGATTTACTTTTAAATCCATTATGTGTGGAGGAAGAAATGTATTTATTATTTTTTTAATTAGTTTTACTATTTTAAAACATGCAAACTAAAGATCAAGGTCAAGTTGTAAACCTTGGATCTAAGAGTTAACATTGAAAAGCATGATTCCAAGATAGGTCAAATACTTGTATAAATAGGTGCTCAATCTATTGTAAATATTTATTGTTCAATGAAGATAGTAGCCACGGAGAGCATCTAAAGACCAGATAGAGAATTCATGCAGAAGGATAGAAACATAATCAAATCTGTTTTGAAGAACAAGAACACAGGCTACCGACGAGCAGAGAAAAGGTATTCATCAGTCACTTAAGGTGATATTATAATTGTAAGAGCTTTAATGGATCTATAATCAGAAATTGTAGATTACATACAGTTAGGTCAACATTTGTGCTCATTCTAACAAGTGTAGTACACTAATGAAATCCTTTCAAGAAAGGTGGGCTTAACCGTCCTATTGTAAAATCTCATAACTGAGTGCACACTTAAATCAGTGTTGCTAAAGCTCTTAATAGATTATATCTTAATAGGTCTCCACCTTAATACTCTTAACAGGGTAGATCATTATAAGTGATCAAATTGTAAGCCTTAACTGGCTCCCTTCCATTATGCACATAGTGAAGTTTTGTGGGTGTCATCCCCACTACAATTTTTACTTCCCAACAGGAGTTTTCTACGATATCATATCTTGAGTTATGTGTTTATCATCTTCATGAATATTTCTATGAATGTTGCAAACTATTAAAGATTATGAATGAACAATACATACATAAGAAAGAACAACAATAATGGTCAGTAATACTATAATGAATGATTACTAATGATAAAGTGTGAAAGGTGTCAAAAGTTTTAGAGGTATTGATTCACCCCTCCCCTCTTAGTACTACTTCCATTAATTCCAACGCATAAGAACTATAAAAGGAAGAAGGATGAGAATCCTTATTCCATTACTATTTGTTGTTGTCAAAATACTAGTTTGGCTTATTAAACTTTGTATCAGGTTGTTCATAGTCACTTGCATAGTTATCTACTTATTGATATAGTAAAAGGAATTCAACAAGTTAGTAAGAAGATATAATCCACTATAAAGATATTGTCAATCAGTAATCATTCATAGGTAATACTTGTCTGAGTCAGTGAATCTCAAAAAAGGAGGATCATATCCAATCCTCATCAATTAGGATTTTCTTGCATATAAAATATAGGGAATATATAAGAGTAAAGCATTCATACTATTTTTTAAAAGATACATGCAAGAAAAATCCCTAACAAATTGATGACTCTGATGGGGAGTTAAAAAAATTTATTCCTAGATTCTCTGGTGCAGTATTTTTCAACTTTTTCAATGCAGTCTCAAGTTTTCCAATCTGAGTTGCACTAACAAATTGGCGACTCTTCTGAGGAATTAAAAATCCTAATCCATAATCTCTGGTTGAAATTTGATTTATAAGTTACAGTTGAGTTTTGCCAGTTTAAGTTCATTCTAAGTAGTATCCATATTTCCCAAACTTGTGGTTGGGTGGCGACACTAAAATAAAATCTCTGAAATCAATGAATAAGTGAAACATTTTTACAAAAATGAATACCATGTTGAGAATGAGAGAAAATCCAGAAATGGAGTTGGATAGTGGGATCCCCACTTCTTCAAAAACTAAGTTTTCTTGGAGAGAGAAGAGGAACCAAGCAAATATTAGTAACTCTGATACAAAAAATGAAGAAGACAACACTAGAAGGAAGGATACCAATTGGTCTAGTCATGAGGGGAATACCTTGGAGTAAGAAAATGCCCTAGACCTCAGACTAGAAACCTATGTAGTCACTACTACTTCTAGTGAGAGAGAAGGAACTTACACAATTAGCTCAGACTCTGAAGTTCCTTCTGATGAGCTTGCAAAGGAAGAAAGAATCCTCATAAGACAACTAGCCCTTACTCAGTAAATGAAAAATGAAAATGAGCATAAAAATAAAAAGCATGAGCAGAAGGATGTTGACAAATTTAGGAGAAGATCTTTGAGACATCAAGCTACAAAGAATGTTGAGAGGTATCGTAGAGACCAGGAGACACCAAACACCCATAAAAGTTTAGGTCCTCAAAATTTCAAAGATAAATGGAAAGATTAAGTTACAGAAATAGAAGTTGAGGAGCCAAAAACTTAGAAGAACCTGACTGAGAAAATGTCTAAGTTAGACATTGACCTTGAAAATATTAAAAAATAAAGAGAAACTTAAAGCAGAAGCTACTACTATATAAATGAAGAGAAAATTTGATTTTTTGCAATTAACTACAATCTCCTTTGTTGATACAGAGAATGCCACAACATCAAGAAACAAGGATTCTTATTTTAAAGACCATAGAAAATTATTTTCTCCTAAAGATACTGACAAATTCCAAAGGAGACCTCTTCCTATAGAAAGGTACAAGCAATTTTCTTTCTTTGAAATTCCAGGTTATCCTAATGCAATATCAGAATATATGGGAGAAAAAATTCCAAAATTTTCAGCAAATAATGTTGTAACTTGTGAAGAGCATTTAAGAAATTTTTTTGATGTTATTGATGATTTAAATATAAATCATCAGGATTTCCTCATAAAATTATTTGTTCAATCTCTTTTAGAAGATGTTACGGAATGGTTTAGGAGTCTATCTCATGGTTGTGTAGGAACAATGGATGAACTGATTGATTTATTCAAGGATCAATATGGTGATAAGACTAATGAAGGATTTTTGCTCAATGAATTCAATAATATAAGAAAGAACTCAAATGAAGAAGTGATTGAATTCAATACAAGATTCCAGCAAGCTATGCATAAGTTGTTTCAAAAAATGAAGTTGGATCAAAAGGTATGTCTTGCTACCTATCTCAATGCTTTTGATTGGAAAATGGGCTATGCACTTAGAGATAAGAATCCAAGAACCTTAACAGAAGCCTACAAAATAGTTGTGAATATAGAGATGAATAGGAGGATATCAGAAAAAATTGGGTAAAAGAGAGGATCCACGCTTTAGTAGGAGTAATAAAAAGGAACCTGAATACAGAGAGTATAAGGCTCCCCAGAATAAAAAACCATCCTATAATAATAACTATAACCCACAAAATAGGATGAAAAATTACCCCCATGGTACCCAATTCAAGGATGGTAAGCCTATTTTTCCACTAAGGAAAGACAAACCTTAGAATAGGACTCCTGATCCCCTACATAAAAATACTATTCACATGTATAATGATGAATTTTGGTGTGAGGCTTGTGAGGCACCACACAATCCTAATTTTTGCATTGTTTCTTTAGATATAAAAGCAAATGAAGAGAAAGAAAAGGATTAAAATGAGTTATGTGATTATAATATGAATAATCCTTATTCATCTCATGATATGGACTCTGATGGGGAAATTGAAAATCATGACATATATGGCTCGCAAGGTAGAATGGAAGTTTATTAGCAACAAATCTTGTTAGATAGTGAAGAGGAAGACAGGGTTGATCACATAAGGTGTTATGCCCAAAAAAGTCAAGAACCCTCAGTAGTGAGAAAAGCCTCTGATGAATAAAAAGCTAGAATCACTGCTGATCTGGTGAACAAATCTAGAAACAACTATCATCTAAGAAATAAAGTTGTGGGTAATGTTGGTAGTCAGCCATCAGGCATCTTCATAAAATAAAATAGAATAGATGCCAAATACGTACCTAAAAAGGATGGACCTAGGGAAAATACAAATAAACCTAAGGTCAAGATAGTAAAAAAACCCAATGAAGCAAACGATGTACATGTAGAAAAGGCTAAAGAGCTAGAAGAAAGTTCTCCTTCCCCCAAAGTAGAAAATAAGAAATCTAAGAGGGAAGAGCCTGATGTGAATATTCAGATAGAAGAGAATAATATTATTATAGAAAAATATAAGACCTTTGATGTAAAATATACTCTAGTGGATATGGAATCGTGTTTGTCTCAGATGATTGTGAAGGTCCCATTCCCTGAGATGATGAGAATAAAAGAACATAAAGAGAAAGTTCTTTCAGTATTGAATAATGTATCACCAGTAAAACCTCAAAAAACAAAACATATTGAAAAGAAACTCAACAATAAGGTAAAGGAGCCTTAGGGGATGATTTCTGAGATCCCTTAGATTTACTTAAACACAAATACTTTTGCAGGGGTTGTTGATCCCTTTTTCTTGACATTGGTAATAAATGGAAAGATGCTCAAAAATGGTATGATCGACTCAGGAGCATTTAATATAGTCATGCCTGTAGAAATTATGAGATCCATGGGTTTGCAAGTAGATACTCCTCATGGGAGGTGTCAAGCAATGGACTTAAGAGAAATCCCTATTTTTGAAACCATTGAAGCCCTACCTTACAAAATAGCCATATGCCCAGATACTGTGTTGACTATGAGTGTACTGGTGGTTGATATACCACCACATTATGGCATGTTGTTGTCTAGAAAATGGAGTGCTTCAATGGGGGGAAATATTCAGTGTGACTTGTCCTATGCCACTTTCAATATAGCTGGAAATAATGTAAAGGTATCTAGAGAGGGAAGAACACCTCATATCATAGAATTTCATGAAGATACAAATATTAATTATTGTGTCGATATTGACATGGAAAATTTCAAAATCAAAAGGAGTGCTCACCAATGTGAAAATGTTGATCCTTTGGTGAAATAATTGACTACATAGAGTGATGATTTGTGGAAAATGTATTTTTATGGAGCCTTTTCAAAAGAAGGATCGGGATCTGGAGTTCTTCTTATATCTCCATCAGGTACCACATTCAAATATTCTTTTTTGTTGTCTTTTCAGTGTACAAATAATACAGCAGAATATGAAGCTTTGTTTCTAGGGATAGACATTGCTACTAAACATGGTATAAAATGTTTAAAATTTTATTGTGACTCATAGCTAGTACTAGTCCAAATAAGGTCCAAATATGCTGTGAAGAATGACAGATTAAAAATGTATAGACATGCTATTTGGGACCAAATAGAATTCTTTGATGTCTTCAATATAAATTAGATAGAAAGGTCTAGAAACATTATGACAGATTTCTTAGCTAATGTTGCTTTGTAAATTAATGACTTGACCTTAAATGGGGTATCAATTTTTTGAGGTTAAAAGAAGACCAGATGTCCCAGACAATATTTACAACTAGCAAGTATTTGAGGATGACCAAGATATCCTTAGATTTCTTCAGTGCCTTGATCATTATGAAGACTAGCGCATAGATTGCAATAATTTGCTTGAGGTCATTGTTGGTAAGGATTGTATACTGGGGGATGAGGTTTTCCAACTCATTTCTAACCAGATTCCTAAGGGATGTGTTGAACTAGAGGCATTGTTTACCAAACAAAATGAAGATACAGTAAGAATAAGCAATGCCAAGATTGAGGATTTAGAGGAGATAAATTTGAGGTCAGAGACCACTCCTCAGATAGTTTATATTGGAAAAGGATTGGACTCCCATGTCACAACCAACCTGATCAAATACTAAGAAAACATAAGAATGTTTTTGCATGTTCATATGAAGATTTAAAATCTTATAGAGAGGATCTTTTCCAACATGAAATCCCACTCAAAACATATGTGAAACCATTCAGAAAAAAATAGAGACCCGTTAATCCTCTATTGGCTCCTAAAATGCAACAAGAGTTGATGAAATTAAAGGATGCTAGAATTATCCAGCCTATCAGACATTCAACTTGGGTTTCAAACCTAGTACCAGTAAGAAAAGAGAATGGTGATATAAGACTGTGTGAATATTTCAGAAATATGAACATTGCATCCTTAAAAGATAATTATTCTCTACCAAATATGGAATCAATGTTGCATAACATAAATGGTAATGAGTTGTTATCAATGATGGATGGCTTCTTAGGGTACAACCATGTACTTGTGAAAAAATTAGAATAATTCAAGACTGCATTTACTACTCCATGGGGAACTTATGTATATGTTGGAATACCCTTTGGATTAATAAATGCATGAGCAAATTTCCAGAGAGCCATGGATGTAGCATTTAAAGAGTTTATTGATCTATTCATGGTTATTTTCCAAGATGATTTGACTGGATTTTCTAAAAAAGTAGGGGATCACTGTGAACATTTAGAGAAAATTTTCAATAAAGCCCTAGAATATGGTGTTTCACTAAACCCTAGAAAATGTCATTTTGTAGTCACAGAAGGGAAGTTATTGGGACATATAGTGTCCAAAGATGGATTAAGGATAGACCCTGAGAGAATAGAAGCTATTCAAAAGGTCACTGCTCCAAAGAATATAAAATGTGTGCAATCTTTCCTTGGAAAGATTAATTTTGTCAGAAGATTCATTGCTAATTTTGCTAAAATTGTCAAGCCAATAATCAAGTTACTAAAGAAAGATGCAAAGTTCCAGTGGAATGAAAAGGCTCAGTTAGCATTTGAGAAGATCAAGAAAGCAATACAAGAGGCCCCTATTTTAAAATCTCCATATTATAGTAAGCCCTTTTCTTTGTTCTCATTTGCATCTTTTCTCACTATTGGTTTTGTTTTACTACAGAAGGATGAGGAGGGATTTAAACATCCAATTGTATTATTTAGCAAATCTCTCCAAGCTACAAAACTAAACTATGAAATGATAGAGAAGAAGGCATATGCATTGGTAAAAGTTGTTAAATCATTTAGAGCTTACTTAGTTTGTGCCAAAGTTCTTGCATATGTTCCGCATTCAACAGTAAAAGATATTCTTACCCAATCAGAAGTAACTAGTAAGAGATGTAAATGGATTAACAGAATTCAAAATTTAACCTAGAAACCCATATTACAAAATTGGTTAGAGGACAAGGTTTAGAAAAACTAATGACTAAAGAAAATATGGACTTGGTACAAGTAAATAATGTAGTGATACAAGATTTAACAATAACCAGTATTGAAAGACAACCATTCTATGTTGATATCATGTATTGCCTTAAAAATGCCAAATGTCTTGAAACCATGTCAGATAATCAAAAGAGGAGTCTTAAGTTACAAGCTCAGTAGTACACCTTGATTCAAGGGGATCTATTCTGGAAAGACAGAAATGGTGTACTACTATTATGT
Source organism: Thuja plicata (assembly GCA_018584345.1). NCBI lineage: Eukaryota > Viridiplantae > Streptophyta > Pinopsida > Cupressales > Cupressaceae > Thuja > Thuja plicata. The sequence continues at coordinate 1,146,748 of MU227282.1, forward strand.
TTAGATAAAAAACAAGCTAAGAAAGTACTAATTGAAATGCATGCTGGAATATGTGGTGGGCATTTTTCTGCCAAGACCACTGCTTATAAGATTTTAAGGGCTGGATATTATTGGCCCAGTGTATTTAAAGATACTATTGCATTTGTATAAAAATGTGAACCTTGTCAGAGGTTCTCAAATCAATTGAATTTCTTAGGTGCCCTGTTGTTGAACCCTATGAGTGCTAAAGCACCTTTACAATGTTAGGTATTGATTTTATTGGAGAATTTTTAGAAAAATCCAGTGGAGGAAAGTTGGATACTTGTTGCCACTAACTATTTTACAAAATGGATTGAATTTATTCCCGCTAAAAAAGAAACAAAAAATTGGTTACTGAGTTTTTATTAGAAAATATTTTAACCAGATTTGGTGTCCCTGCCAAGCTAGTTATGGATAATGCTATGTGTTTCAGATCTGATGAGATCAAGGATTTCTACAATGAATATGGGATTATAGTGTCTTATTCATTCCCATATCATCCTTAGGCTAATGGCCAGGAAGAATTCAATAATAAGAGCATTCTGAATATTTTAAAGAAGACTTTGGAAAAGAGAAAAAGAGCTTGGCATACCAAGTTGAAACTAGCTCTATGGGTTGATTGGATAACAGTCAAGAAAGCCACTGGTAAGTCACCATTTGAACTTGTGTATGGTCTATAGTCTAGGATGCCTATCAATAAACTACTACCTTTATACAATCTCATGCAAGAAGAAGAGCTAGAACTTTTTGACCCAATGAAAGATAGAATAAAGCAACTAGCTGAACTTGATGAAATCAAAAGAGAGGGTCAGAAAAGAGAACATAAAGCTGCAACAAAAGATGAAGTATATATTCGATAAAAGAGCAGGTTGCAAAAATTTTACACCTAGTGACCTTGTACTCCAATGGAATGTGAGAACAGAGGATAAAGGTAAGCATAAAAAGTGTGAATCTTTATGGCTTGGTCCTTTTATTGTTTCTTAGATCTTTGGTAAAGATTCCTATATTTTAAAGAACATGGATGAGGAAGAATACAAATTTCCAGTGCATGGGATTTTCTTCAAACCTTTCTTCAGTTGAAGGTGAAAAATTTTATGCAGAAGTAAATATCTCTATATTATATGTAAATAAGGTGTGTTTCTTTCAGTCATGTGTTTCTTTCTGTAATAGGTTAGTCAGTGTCTTTTGAAGTGGTCTGCAACCAGAGATTCTATGGTTCTTGATATAAACTTATGTTTGCAGGTCCTCAAATAGAGCCACTATTGTTTGTTTTTCCAGTTTTGTAGTCTGCCCAATAAATTTTGAATTTCCCTTTCATTCCTATGCTCAAGAGTTGAAAATCATGTCTAAAATTTCTTAAATATCTCTACAAATGATGATTTTAGTCATAAACCTAGTGAAAAATGTCAAAAAACCCTAATTTCTAGGGTTACCTCTTTTCAAAAATGTGAAAAGCCCTAATATCTCAGTCAAGTTTCTATTTTCAAGTTACTTTTTTGTAACTTAAGTTTTGAGATTAAACCATGTGCTTATTATGTTAGTCGCTTAGTCTTGTTAAGTCAAGATAATATTCCTCTCTATCTAGGGACTTAGCGAAAAGGCATTTTTCATGTTATCTCTTGATGAAAAGAATATACCTCAGTGGATATGGAGATTTAGCGACAACCGTTCATCTTAAGTTAGATCCTATGGTGGTCTGGATGTCTCGTAGTAAACCCTACAGTTTGAAAATTATTCAGTGACACTGAGTTTCCACAGTCACGAAATCTCCAGAACAAACCTGAGTTAGATGTCAGTTTTAGTGTTAGTGTTTTCGCCTAGTCCCAAAATAAATCAAGGGTTAAGTTAAGAATCATGAGACTTGGCGATAACCATTAGATGAAAAGAAAGCCAACGACAGTCGTGAGGTCACTATAAAAAGGTTGAAAACTCAAAGATGATCCAACGATTAAGAGACAAATAGATTATTGAGACACATGTTTATCAGTCGTGTAATCTCTAATAAAAATTTTAAATGAGAAGTACACCTAGAAAATTAGAGATAGCAGTTGTTAATTCTCGTGAAAAATTAGGGTTTTCTTCGAAGATCTAGAGACTTAGCGTAGACCGTTAGATGCAGATGAAAGAAGATCAATGGTATTCGGGTTATCTCTAGATGAAAATAATAAAGGTGAAATTATTAAGTGATAAAGAAACAAAGCTTTTATTTGCATGGTCTCCAAATAAACTATGAGTTAAAATATTTGTTCAGCAAAAAAGAGATTACATGGTCGCCAAGTCTCCGGGAGTAAACCAAGGTTAAAGATTAAGTTAGTAGATGGCTCAGTCATGGTTTCTCTAAAAGAACATGGGTTAAGAGATTTCATCTAGCAACAAGGAGATAAACGTTGATCAAAAGGTTGATCCTGTGGTAGTCCCTAAGTCTCGGTATGAAACCACAGTTAAAGTAAATATTCAGTGACAAGGAGATTACACAGTCACAAGGTCGCTATAAGCACAACCATAGTTAAAGTAAAGACTTTTCTTCGGTGCCAGGATGTGCAGTTGCCAGCCAATAGAAATTCATAAAGCTATGACAAGTGTATTAAAGGGTAGCTAAGGTGTATGAGAAATATCCAATCAGATAGAAATTGGATCTTGTTTGAATATAATATAGTTTTTTATCAGAAAGCACTCATTCATATTTGATTTCCTATCACTTTCAGAGGCTATGAATACAACAAAAATTGATTTCACATCATGAGGAATTGAAGCTAGAAGTGATTGAATCACAATTATGAGAATTATATATTGATAATTCAAAGATAAATAGGGGTAAACATTAATCATTGATTCTTACCAAGAGTTCATTGTTTTCAGAGAGAATTTTGTAATTTATCAGTGTGTGTAGAAAATAGAGTTTCTCATATTTACAGAGTGAAATAATACGGTTTTCAGTCTAGAATTTGAGGAATTCAAGTGGTTATCAGTGCTCGAGAACATATTGGGTGACTAACAGTTGAAAGTGTGTGATTTGGAGATAGATTTGTCTCAATATCCGTGAGATAAATTGGAACAGAACAAGTAGGAAAGATGAGTCAGGTAATGAGTGTAGCTTCCACCAGTGGAAGAAGTGGTGATGCTGATGATGACATGAAAGGGAAGTGCAATTATTCTGAAGAATTCATCTCTCTGTTGCCTGGATCAAGTCATAATAGGAAGGTAAATTCTGATACTCTCATAGATTATTTGCACTTCATTAGGAATGCTAAAACTCCAAGCTCATCTAGTTATTCCCTTTTCAATTACTTCTATAATAATAGTGATGAAGTTGTGCCTATTTCAAATCCATGGACCTGTGGACTAGCCAAATTAATAGTCCTTGACATTTTTGTAGATGTTGATTTTATCTTAGAAATGGCTAGTATGTATGTTGCCCTAACCAAAACTATAAATAAGGGATGATGGGAAAGCCCTAGTAACCCTAGACATGAACTCACTCATGAAAGCATTCAATGTATATCATCCAATGGCCACAGATTAAATTTGAAGAGTTTAGAGAATAGGTATACTAGAGATTCTAGCATTGCATCAAAATTAATCCAGGAGTATCATGTGCCAAGGAGAATGAAAAATTATATTGCACCCATCCCAGGGACTGCTCCTTATTACTACAAAGACCTCAACTTCTATATGAAGTATATCTCCTATACATTGTGCAGAGTGTTAGAAAAAGGTGGAGGACCTGAGAGAACAACCTTAGACATCCTTATGATGGTCCTGGATATTGAGAGCCCTCATACTAGTACCAATTATGATTATATTCAATATATAATTGATCAAATGCATCAAGGATTTATTGCTATCCATAACAAGAAAGACAACCCCAAATTCATGCATTATTCCATTTTAATCCATTTGATTTTGTACTACAACTTTCCTATTATGAATTGTTAGTATTTGGGGCCTCGTAGGTTTCATCAAAACCAGGCCAATCCCATTCAGTTTTGGCTCAGAGTGTGGAACTACACTTCTAGAGAACAATAATTTTGTGCTTTTGAGAATTGGATAGTTTATCCAATACTTAATTGTCTAGAAGTAAACAAGACAAGGCTACCAGTGAAGGTACTGTAGCTACTAAGGCCATACCAATATGTTGATAAGTGGCCAAGAGACCACAACTAGGTAGAATTATATTATGAGAAGAAATTCACTTTGATCAAGGTGTATGGTTCTACTCACCCACCCCATGATTTACCATTCAATGTACCACCCAAGATTGCAGCAATGGAATTTGTTAAACAGCTGATTTTGACAGACAGGGAGCACCAGGCTCCTCATAGGAAGGGAACATTTACCCCCAGATAGTTCAGGATTTACAAATTTAAAATTGGAAAGAGGAAAATAGATCCAGTAAATAATTGGATGAGCCACTATAGAATGAATGTAGCCCTTTATAGGTATATATACATAGAAGGCTTTATATTGAGTGCCAAAAAGTTGTTGACACCTACCATTCCATATACAAAAGATCATGAGGAATTCGTGGAGGAATAAATCATAAGGAATATATTGGAGGATGAGGAGGTTGATAAAAGGGCCGAAAAGTTTAATGAATTGATGGACTTGGAGAGGCAAGTAAAGAGAAAAGGCATCACTTTTGGGGGTTTCTTCCCAAACTTTCCATACTTGAAAAAGATTGATTTCATGATTGAGTCCCATACTTTGTTGTAAAACCAACTTGAAGATGCACTTGTAGTGCCAGAAAAGGGCCATAAAGGGAATTCATCATCAGAGTATGATGAGGAAAAAGATAAGGAGTATTAAGTTCCTAGCTCCCCTCTAGTGAATCAGGCATTTGTTGAAGAACAGGAAGTTTAGGGTGAGAATATAATTGACCTAAAAGAGGTCCCAGAGACTGAGGTCACCAATGAGCCCCCACCAAAGAGACAAAGAATAGAGGCAGGGGAGCCATCAAAGAAGAAGGAGAAGAAAAAAGATAGAATTGGTGCTCTTATTACTAGTGATAGAGCCTATGACCATCAGCTAAGGAAGAAAATAAGAGAAGGAAAGAAGCTGCAAAAAGATGATGAGGAAGAAATAGAATTACCTCTCATGACATGTGCTAATGAAAGATTGCTACACGAGGATAAATTCTTAAAACATGACAATTTCATCAAGACCAAAGAGTTCAAAGAGTTCCTCATCTGGAACAAACAACAGCAAGTTGGTGCACAACTGCAATTGGCAGGAGGAGATCTGGTGACCAGTGAGGCTTTACATGTTTTGCAGGATTATGATCCTAAATCAGAGAAAATCACACCAGAAGAAGCTAGGCAACTAGTCAAATCCAGTGGGATGTTATTGGTAGAAGGATGGGACTTGGCCTCTGCCTTCATCATAGATCAGATAAGGAAAAAAACCTGATGTAAAGTTGTCATCAGAGACATGGGTTGGAGATATTATCAAAGGATTACAATCCAAAATCCCAGGCTTTAGCAATGTGGATCTTAGCTCCAAAGGATCAGAAGTCATCCCTGATAAACATACAAGAGAAGATGGAAGGGAACAAGATTATCTGGTCTGTCCATAATATAGGAGAATTGGATATTTCCCAAGTGCTCACCCATTTTTCACAGTTGAATGAGGCCAAAGCTGCCCAAATGTCTGAAAAATATAAGAAACTAACTAGTGAAACTAGTGATATATTCAAGGATAGGGAGTTGGCTCTGATCAAGATCAAAGCACAAGAGAAGCTAATTGCAAAGTTAACACAAAGACAACTTGATATGCCTAAATTTTCCCCAGTAGAGCACAAAGAGTTAAAAGATGCAGAGATACAAACAGATGAAATAGAGCATGCTGCAGTAGAAACAGAGTAGGGTACTATTGAGCACAATGAAGTTTTTTTGGGTGTGTTGACAAAAATTTTATAGCATGGGACTAACATAATAAAGGATAATATTGATATAGTATATGAATCTAATGGAAAATTTCTAGGCTTGAAAGTATAGGTCAACAATTTTATCCAAATTTTGAACCCATATTATGCTACATGGTCAGGAAAAATAGGATTTTTTGAGAGGTTGGCATCTTTGCAACCACTTAGTTCATACCTACCAGAGATAGTAACCCAGGTTGGGGTTGAAATAGAGTAGCTAGGAGCCACCTTTTCCTTTTTCAAAGGAAAGGCTAATCAGATTGAGGCAAGGTTGAATATGTTTGGACCTAGCTATAATAGATTTGTGCCTCCAATCAAATCAGAAGACAATCAGATCAATCCACTAGGTGTATGGGGCTCAAAATTTGACACTATATTACCTAATAAAGAGGTATATGTTTCTAGAAAAGGAGAACCACATATGGAAGGATACAACAAAATTCTAGATGAAGCATTTAAAGCAGAAACACATTTTAATAAGTTCATCACAAATGTCAAGAGTATTACTTATGCCAAGTGGGAGAGACAAAAGACCGAGTTGGAGAACATACAGAGCTTTGAATGGCTGAAAGAAGAAGATGTTATAGCATGGGAAATATTAACAAAGTCCAAGAAGAAAAATCTTGTCACTGTTGACCTAGACATCATGGATGAAGAATAGGAGGACACATGGCACCTGCTCTTTGAGCACATGAAGGTTAGCTATCATGAAGACTAGTGTAAATTAGCCTATATTGGCGGTCACTAGGTCTCATTGAAAATATCAGATGCTATCTTGAACATATACAGACAAAGGCACCAAAGATCACAAGAAGACTAAGAATAAATCAGATCTTATTCTTCATTTTTGTCCATCCACCGCTTTGTTCTTTCCTATCTTTTGTCCTTTCTATATTTTAGGGTTAGGTCTTAAAACCATCTAAAGCTTGTAGAATCCTTACTTCTTAAGGATTTCAAGATGGTTTAATCCTATATATATAGAGCTTATTGTAACATTTTTAAGGATGATGGAATATAATTACAAGGAAGACTACTACAATTTTATCTAAGCCTCTGTACTTTTTGTCTATTGTGTGTATTTTGAAGTAGTTATACATTCATGAAATACATTGCAATCTTTGTTTTATATCTTGTGTTTTCTCTTTTATTTCTATTTAGGCTTTTATGTGTTTATTTTTAAGGCATCTAAATACATCAATTGCAAGGTAGTTGTGCAATCATTTGTGAGGTCCTTCAAGGAATGAATAATTCTTTCATATGATTCCTGGAAGCTGAATATTGTTGTTTAAGATCTGATGAACAAAGACATAGGAGTGAATGGATAGTTTGTAAAGCATTCTATCTAGGTTGAAATTATTTTCATTAGTTATCTAATTGTGGATTTGGATTCAATTTTGACTCTGTAGCCCATAGGATCAGGCACTGGTTTATAGTTTTGCAAGTAATTGTTCAATCATCCAATATTTAAGAACAATTATTCAAATACATTACACTTATAAAAGAGCATACATTTCATTAGCTCTTTTTCTTGCAACACTTACCTAATGATGACAGTATACCTGGTATACTCAGTTGCAACCTCTTTTAGGCAAGAGAAAGGCTAATTTCCAAGGATTGGATAATATCCTTCTTCATTTTTGAGCTCCACAGACTCAGGCAAGTTTTACCTTTTAAAGATTACTGATATCTCAGTCTATATATTTGGTGGATTTTTTTCATTCACTGGGTATGAATCAAAAACCTCACTGTAACAACTTATAGAAAAATTTAGAGATTGCAATGACTAACTTAAAACAGAGTACTATAAGCCAGGCTATGGTTTTGAGAACATACACCAATGAGTCAAGGATTTGCATCCTTCTTCCTTTTTTCCTTAGGAGGGTTAACCTAATAATTCACTCTCTAAAGAATCAACAAAGTGGACACTGTCCTGCTGACATGAGTCCTTGATGAGTTCAGCTCATATATTTTAGTGACAAGTATGTTTAGAATAATTTTGAATGTTTTGAAAAATTAGATGTGTATGCACCCTAAAATGGTTTCCTAGACTTTGGGCCCCATTTCTAAATTTATCAAATCCCTGAATCAATATTTTCAAATATCAACAATATCAATTATATCAATTTCTTTGATCAAATCATAATCAATTCAATATTTTCTAAGGTTTGAGCCTTATTTAATTTAAAAGAGAAA
>MU227282.1:1176546-1197563 GCA_018584345.1 Thuja plicata
CTGTACATATATAAAATTTGAAGGCATGAAATTTGACCTCTAATTTGACCTTGATAATGTCCCCTCCATTGCTTATGCTTGATCATGACTTTTAGAAGTGTATGGCTTGACTATGCACATGCATAATTGTAGATGAGGATCAGTAATAGGGTGTCAGGCATTACTTAGATCCTTTGGATCTAACCACATCTTTTGCTTCCTTGCAGGTTCTAGATCATACAAGAGCATACTGGATTCAACCCTGGGTCAACACTTCATTACTTCAGGAAATGTCTGGTACCTTCATTATTTATGTTCATCCACTTATGTATGTTTGCATTCATTCATATTCTTCTCAAAATTGGCTATACTCATATTCTTCTTGTGTCCGAGTCTTCCAACTATGATCAATTTAATGTTGTAAATCTTTACATAGATTTTGATATCAACATGTCGATATGATTACAATCTGAGGGAGTCAAAGAAAATATATGTACATGTTAGCAAACAGATTTTTCCTTTAATATATCTTCAACAAAATAAATTTATATCCCTTTAAAAAGACAAATAATAACTAACAGTTAGGTAAGTGTTCTTTACTCACTTCCCTCTGAATTAGATCCTAGGTACAACTCCCTAGAAATGATTTTCAATATTTAGACAACATGAATCTCACAATTTAACTTTTAACCTGAAAGTTTAAAAGGCTACTATCTCATTCTTAGATGAGAAGCATGACAACATTACCTTAGATAGGGTAAATAAATACAGAGATGGAAAGAAAAAGCACAGTTGTCCTTATAAGAATGATTACATAAAATTAAATAATCAAAAACTAAAACGTAATAAAATATGGGTAAAATCAGACTATTATGAATCCACAGAATTACACTATTGCATAAAACAAAATATCAACATGGGACACTTGCTTATTCTTTTCAAATAACACAGATCTAAAAATGTGGTTGTAAAATATTTCAAAATTTGTAACACAGTAAATCATGAAAAGTTGGTTTTTTCATAATAGTATCAAATTCAATCAATATTTGTTACCCAATTTCTAAAACTACCACACCAAAATCAAAGTAATTTTGTTATGAACAATTTTTCTGAACCCTTTTTCAATTTTCAGTATCAATTCTTATAATTTTAAAACATCGAGAGGTCTCCCTAAAAACATGACCTCTCAAGTGAGCAGTTATAAAACAAAACCAGAATAAAAAGGACATATGTCCTTAATAGTTTTGCATGCAGATTAAAAAGAAACTAAATTTCTAAATTGGGCTCCTTCTCCGTGATGCGCTCCTCACTCCCCACTGAATTTCCATCTTCTTTGGCATCCGATTGGGTGGGATGCCACTCCTTGTACACTTGAATCATCTCTTTTGCAACCTGTAGATGTGGGAATTTTGAGTTCATGATTTGGGCAATAGAGGCCTCTTTACTCGAATTCAGTTTCTTTATCTTTTCCATCAGCCCAGGTAGTTGGTCAATGCACAGGTACACCATAAATTTGATCCTCGCCATCTACGTGAGGTCTATGGCCTTAGGAGTCACTTTCTCTTTGATTATTTTCATGGCCAAATTGAAGGCTTCCAGAGCTCCTTTTAGTTAAATTCCTTCATAAGTTGCTGGGTAGGAGTAGGTGAAATTGATGACTTTAAATTCGTTCAGAGTGGCTTTCTGAATCTGTTTTACTTCAGCCTTGTACTCCTTTGTCTCAGTGATGGTATTTCTAATAGTAGAAATCCTCCAGCTTATATTCTTTCTAAGAAAAAAGAAGACTGACTCCTCAGTAGACTTTAGTGATTTTTCCACGCAGAGCTTGCTGAAGTCGTAACTGTCTATTTCTAGGAAATTCCTCATAGCAGAAACCCATTTTTCTTCTTCCCCATCCCAGACATGTCGATGAGTCTGTAACTCTCCTATTATAGCCTCAGTATCATGGAGGACCACATGCGAGTCCTTGATGTATTGGTGACCACTATTTACTATTTGAGCTATTCATTCATCAATACAGGAAACTAAAACCCGACCACTCTGAACCTGATTCAGTAGGTTTTTACTTTCTACTGAATTCAGATTAAAGATTTTGGGGGATTGGGTTAAAGGCGTGGTGTCAAAACTGCAAAAGGCATTGATAAACTAAGACAATGACACTATGGTTTGCTTCATTTCCTTTTTCTCCTTACTATCTTGCCAAGATGTCATCAGCATTTGCTAGGCATTTTCTTTAAACAAATGATTCTTACCTGCTTTGTCCATAGTTCCCAGCTCAATCTTAGTTACTTCAAAATCTTCTGCTACAACTTCTTGCTTTTCTTCTTTTGGCCTGTATGTGGCCACCTCAACAATCCATTTCCCTATTTTTGTATCAGCAAACATTCATGTCATGCTCTTCACCTTCTTAGTTTTGGGATCCCTCTTAACATATTTACTCACAATATCTTGCACCAGGATAGAAACGGGAACCATACTTCATTTCTTGTTAACAGATGTGGTTAGCCAATTAGGCATCATTCTTGCTATATAAGATTGCTTAGTTGTCTTCACAAGAGTATCCATCATATCTAGTGTCACGTCGTCCAGATCAAAAAGATCTTTTCCCACCTATTCGTCTTCTCCAATTCGGTAACTAATGTCACCAAATTATCATCATCTAGGTTGATGGTTTCTACATTCTCCTGTGCCATCTTCTCTTTATTTTTGGATTAGGTTCTTGACCTGGTGATCCGCTGAGATGAAACTATAGGCGAGGATTCTGTGACAAGCTTCTTTTTGGAACTTTTACTTCACTACTTTCCCGAGGGACCTGCATTATAAAGTGGTTCATAAAGATTAGAAACAGGGGAAGGGGAAGATAAAGAGGAAGTTTTAACTTCAATTGACTTAGGACTAGATTTCTTTTTGCAGCCACTTCTTAGTCAATTGGAGTACATGTTGTTTTCTTTGTTTAATATCATCCTCCTCTTTTGTTGTCTAGTCTACATCATATTCTTCACTTTCCATGGATTTCTTGAAACTTGGTTCAATCAGATTTGAGTCATCATCAGTAACTCCTTCCACTTTGAAATGTAACCTCATAGATAGAATCTAAGATATGCATAGTTTTTTATGTTCCCTTTCCTTGACTTGAGATTCGTCGGAGTAGTCCTCTCAAAAGTTTTCTAGATGGGGAACGGGAAACATGTGAGACCTAAGACCCAAGCTTCCATCGGAAAAACTCTTATTATCAAACCCTATTCTTTCAGTATAAAATTTAAAATCAAAATGCCTCAAATCACTCCCAATGTTGATTGCATCTTCTATTGAAGGGCATGAAAATTTGCCTAGCTGTATTGGAAATACTTTTTCCCATTCTTCCTCTGGGAGGAATCTCTTGAGCACAGTGGCTAGTTTCCTACAGACTTCTGCAAGAATAAAACAATCAAAGGTGTACCTAGGTAGCCTCATGGGGGAGTCTTCAAAACTACCAACCCTAATATAGGTGAATTTAGGAAAGTGAGTGTAGAAACTTCCATATTTAGTCACAAAACCTTGAGCTTTAGAGCTCATCCTCTTAGAAGAATCCCCAGTCAATTTGAAACAAAGCTTACCCAAGAAGGTATCATGTACCCTTCTATAATTTTGAATTATATTGTTTCTATGCAAGTTTGGGAAATATTCATACACACACATACCCTCTTACCAGGGCTCATGGGGAATCCCATTCCAATTTTTTCTACAAGATAGGCAACAAATAAGATAAGATGACATATAAAAGCTACTCCTAGTAAGTTTTGAATTATTCAGCTATTCTCTCATGGAGCTGGAAATCAACTCAGCACAGTCTAGGATTTGTTTTCCCTCTAGAACAATTTGGACATAACAAAAAAAACAATCAGAAAAGAAAAAGGCCTCTAGGGAACCTCTCACTCTTTGCAGCATCACCATAACATTAGTGATATAGGAATGTACATGGCTTTTCTTAAAAAATTTGGGTAGGCATGAACCTCCCCTTAGAGGGTTTAATAACCAATTTTTGGCCATGGAAGTACAGTTTCTGTCTGCATTTTCTTTAAATTTAACAAGGGATTGCACAGGGGAAAAGATACAAACGGTCTACTCTAGAATATGGAAGGCTAGGGATACAATTTCCCTATTAACATACAATAAGACACTGCCATCTTTCTTTATAATAGACTCAATTCTCTGGTCATAATTATGAATATATTCACGAATCAACTCGGGGCATATTACAGCAAGAGGAAAACTAGCGGCAATGCAAAGTCCATTGTGTAAAATTTCCAAGGCTGGCATTTTTCTAAGGAATTAGAGAGCCTTTCTGATAATCCTTCCAAAACATAACCCTCTAGGTTTGTAACTGTCACAACTGGGCCTTCACAGACCAAACTTGAAACACTCCCGAACAAATGGAAAGCAAACTTCATTTATGTATCAATCTTTAAAAAACCAGAGAATCCTCTGAATATTTTGCGATTTTAATTTTAAAATATTACAATGAGGGCAGCTTGACTCACCTTGTTCTGTAGAAACCTCTGCAAACTAGAGCTCTGAAGTCCTTACCTTCCATCTACTCAGCTCTTGATAGCGATAGTATTTCAAAATATGAACAGAGAGAAGGGCTTAAATAGAGATTATGAATGATTTAATCATTAACTACAAATCTTTATGGCAATAAAAGCAAAAAGTGTGATGTGATGGTTTATGCATGCAAATTCATTAATGTTTCTTGTGCAAATTTTGATGTTGTATGAATTAATGATTGATTTGACACCTCATGCATATTTAAATAGTGCCACCACTTCCTTGCATTAAATGCCCTTATTTCCATAGGACCCACTACTGATTTGTCTAAAAGTTACCTTTTCCTCACCGTCTCACGTCACCCTTGAATGCCCTTGAACACTCTTGAACAAAGTTCAAGATGGTTCTTATGTGTTCAATACTGTTCAATCCTTTCAACCACCTGAATCAATATTTAAATGATAGATATCGCACTGATATGTGCAAGTCCTTTTCCTTTTCATACGGCTTTGATATTCTTTCCACTTGTCAACATAGAACACTTGCGCCAACTTCATGTACTAGCAAAATTCCTTTAGAAACAAGAACTACTTTGAACTACCTTGAACTAGTTTGAACTAAGTTCAAACTTGTTCAAGGTTGTTCAAAGGTGTCCAAAGATGTTCAAACTTGTTCAAGAAAATCGTAAGCAAATGAACTTTACACTTTTTCAAGCATGACAGGACCACAGGGCCAAAATCTTTAGTGAATGAATGGACTCAAAAATCTTAAGGCACTTAAGATTGCTAGAAAACATAATGGAAACTCAAGAAATTACTAAAAAAAGGACAAGTACCAGACTTGGACTAACAATATAGTTATAAAACCTAAAGCTAAATTTACAAAGTAACATATCATTTATAAAACCTACCATAACATATCATTTTTTGTTTGACATTTTTTGTCACAACTAAAGAATTTTCACCACGAGAAAATAGAGTGACCATTTGCTATCAAAACCATATGTGCAGATATAAAAATTAAGTACAACATGTCCAATTTTTTTGCAGATATACACATTAAGGATCATGTTAGATAATACAAGGGAATTCGATCAAAATGGGGAGACAATCACTAGATTGTTGTCTAACTTTCAAAGAGAAGGCGGTGAAAAATGTTATTATCCATGCAAGAGTTGTAACAACTTAAAGACAAGAAGAATCAAAATCAAAATAGATAAAAGGCATTGTAGGGAGAATGGTCACATTGAAGGGGGGTTTGATTATCATCCATTGGTAAGTTTTTTTTATATTGTTTTCACAATTAATATACATAAGAACCATGGAAGGAGGTTTGATTATAACATTGAAGGGGGTTTGATTATCATCATTTTTATATAGAACGATCTCCCTAGTTTAGTATGTGATATGGACCATGACATCTCAGAGGAACATGGGGGTGTGAATATAGAGGAACATGGAGGTGTGAGTATTGAAGCTGAAGATCATGATCCCATGGAAGATGACGATCATGCACCAGAAAACACATTTGAAGATGATGGTATGAATGCATTGATCATTGACACATTTGGTACTGGTGCTGCTAGTGCTAGTGATGATGATGATGATGATGATGATTATGATGAGGATAACATTGACGTCATCCATGATATACCTCTACTTGAGAAGGAAAACATGGCCCTTTACGAAGGCTCCCAATCTACTCTAATATTTAGATATTCCTAAAAAATCTCAGTGGCCACCCTTGTACATTATTAACCACTATTATATAAGTCATTAACTAGCTACTGTTTACACTAATAATCGATATCCCTTCCATGCTGGTGTCTCAAATAGATCACTAATAACACAAAGTCGCACTTGAATAATGCCAACGATCCCTCCTAGAGTTGATACTTGATAGTATTTTTTACTTAATAGGTAATATCCCCGCATTAGTTTGACTTACTGTGTAATATCATTGTTTTGGTATTATCGCCACCACATAACACGATCACCTTATAATTATCGTTGTTGTATATTCCATCTCTGTTTAAGAAAGGAGATTACTGTTAGAGGTTCGCTGTTATGGAGATGATTGTTGTCTTCTTTGAATTATTTGTCTTGCACTTATCATCGTTGTTTCTTAATAAGTCATTTTTGTTGTTGTATAACAACACACTAACAACAAAAAAATATCAAATCTATTTGTTTGTAAGCGAACTCAAGCTATAGCATCCTTATCATCTACATAGGAAGAAATAATTCACACAAAAATCTAAAATAAAATGATATTAATTCAACTAGTTCCTTTTAATTCTTTCCAAAAATATGATGGCAGTATTCCATTGCAATTATTATTTTCTGTCTTCCTTGCATCTCTTGTTCTTCAGACTAACATGACTTAGATTTTTGATTTAAGAAAAAAATATTTGGTACTTTCTTGGAAGTCCTTAACGACATTTTTTCCTTCCAAGGTTTATTTCATAGTTTCTTAAAGTCTTTCTTTTTAAATTTTAAATTATTTTTCTAGAGATATAGTGCAGGAGTAAATCATGAGACATTGGCAACTATCCATTTAAAGCCCTCAGTAGTAATTCCTTGATTTAAATTTAAAATTCTATACAGTGCATTGTTTCTGTAAAAAGAAGGTTTAGAAGTCATGAAAATGATAATACTCGAGGTGAGCACCTGTAAATTGTCAACTACTACTTACAGGTGAGCACTTGTAAATTGTTAGCTACTACTTACAGGTGAGCACCTGTAAAAAATTTAGCTACTACTTACAGGTGAGCACCTGTAAATTGTCATCTGACAATTTATAGGTGCTCACCTCGAGTATTATCATTTTCATGACTTTTGAACCCTCTTTTTACAGAAATAATGCACTATATAGAATTTTAAATTTAAATCAAGGAATTGCTACTGAGGGATTTGAATGGATAGTTTCCAATGTATTGTGATTTACTCCTACACTATATCGCTAGAAAAAAATTTAAAAATTTAAAAAGAAAGACTTTAAGCAACTATGAAATAAACCCTGGAAGGAAAAAATGTTGTTAAGGAATTCCAAGAAAGTACCAAATATTTTTTCTTTTCAAAGATCTAATTCATGTTAGTCTGAAGAACAAGAGATGCAGGGAAGACTGAAAATAATAATTGCAAGGGAATACCGCCATCATATTTTTTGAAAGAATTAAAATAACCTAGTTGAATTAATATCATTTTATTTTTTATTTGTGTGTGAATTTTTTCTTCCTATGTAGATGATAAGGATGCTATAGCTTGAGTTTTCTTACAAACAAATAGATTTGATATTTTTTTGTTGTTAATGTGCTATTACACAACAACAAAAATGACTTATTAAGTAACATCGATGATAAGTGCAAGACAAATAATTCTAAGAAGACAACAATCATCTCTATAACAGTGAACCTCTAACAATAATCTCCTTTCTTAAACAATGATAGAATATACAACATCAAAAATTATAAGGTGACCATGTTATGTGGTGATGATAATACCACAACAACGATATTACACAGTAAGTCAAAATAATGCGGGGATATTACCTATTAAGTAAAAAATACTATCAAGTATCAACTCTAGGAGGGATCGTTGGCATTGGTCAAGTGTGACTTTGGGCTATTAGTGATCTATTTGACATGCCAACATGGAAGGGATATCGATTATTAGTGTAAACAATAGCTAGTTAATGACTTATATAATATTGGTTAATAATGTAAGTGTGGCCACTGAGATTTTTTAGGAATATCTAAATGTCAATGTGGCCCTTTACTCATAGTCATAGAATTAGGTAATATGTATCTCCTCTCATATAATTATAAATCTTGTAGGTTTGGGATCATTTATATTACCTTAATATCTTACAACAATTGGTTCTCCATCGTAGTTATGAACAGTTGGGTAGGTAACCTTATGAGGAGGTCTACGTATAACTTATTTGTAGGTAGAATATAATTAGGATCTCATCCTTTTTCATCTAATTGGGTGGTAGCCAATGGAGACACTGTCTGGGGACTCTACCCTAAAAAAGGGGTTGTGTAACCAATTCTACCATCCTTTAGAAAGACTGGTTTTAAAGTTAAACCTAAACTACGATGTCTCTGCGAGTTACATAGGCAAGGCCATTTATGATGAGAACCCGAGGCATTAGGTTTGGCCCTTAGGTCTTGTACTTTTGAGTTCTTCCTTGATCTTTCCACCCCTTACCAATATTTTACATAGTTTGCATCTCTTTACGAAACTAGTTTTATATACCTTATGATTGATTTAGCTAAGTTATTGATGTATGCAAATCACTTGTAAGTAATAAGATATTACAGTGTATTTAAATGAGTTTTAATGTTTTAGAAATTAAATATTCTATCTTTTAGATAATGTTTCTTTGTAAAGAGTTTCATAACTCTTCAAAATCTTTTTTAACTTTAATAATAAAAATGTATTTATACTCAACTGTAAAAACATAGTGTTGTCATCTGATTACTGATGGTTAAAATAGCTACTGAAATATTGCTTGTGGTTTTTGAAGCCACTTCAACTAAATAAAATTTCAGGCAAAATTACATCTGAACTCTTTAGCGAGAAGATGAATCTATTATGTGTTGTTTATAGGAATTTATCAAATAATCAATTTAGAGGTGGCATACCATATTTATCAGCACTAAATAGGCTCCAATACATGTAAGTGAATGAAACATTTAAACAAATGTGCTTATTTTATTTTATTATTGTAATATATCTAACTCATTTGGTGTCCTAGGGATTTGAGCAACAATTCCTTTGATACATTCATAGTCCCTCAATGGATGACAAGCTTACAACAATTAAACACATTGTAAGTTATTTAAATATCTAATTTCAAATGTAGAAGAGAGGAAAATATAGATGAAAAGTCTTATAATTTATTTTCTTGTTTCAAGGTTATGGATGATTGCAATATATCCGGACAAGCTTCATCGACCATTTTTATATCGAAACACTTGAGACAGTACAAATGAAAAACAATCAATTGAATTAAATAGTGAATATTAGCCCTAATCCTTCAAGTTTGCTAAAATGGGTAGACCTTAGATATAATGGCATAACTAGAGTTCATGAGGATGGCAATGTGCCTCTATGATGAGTAACATTTGACAATGTATCAATTAGAGTAAAACAAAATTAGCAGCATCCTCAAAAAAGTTTAAGATTTAAGTGAAAGTAAATTGTAATATAATCCACAATTTTACACAACAAGATTTATGCAACTTAACTAAGATATTGCTAAAAAATTTCTTAAATAAGTTAAATATACTAGGGAAATATCATTTCTCTCATTAACTATGAGGACTCTTTTCTATTCAAAAATTTTTCATTTCATTGTTTCAATCGAAGATATCAAAGTTCAACTTGATTTGACACTAAAAAGATAATATTTTCTTTGTTGTTTCTGGATTCGATTGCGTGTCACTTTTGTTATCAACATTTCTGATTGCATTCTGTGATCCATCATCAATCTTGTCTCTATAACTCTTTCTCATCGTGGTTATGGATGACAAAGTGTGATTATGAGAAAGAGTTACAAGAGATGTGATCCATAATTAATCACATTTCCCACATATAGTTTTTACACATAACAAATTGTATTTGCATTTGAATAGGAATATATGTTAGAGTAATTAGGTAGTTTTATTACTCTTTTTTCACTTAAGCTGTCTCTTAGGTGCATATAATTAATATTTTATATTAATTATATTGCGCAACCTAGTTTTTTTATTTAGGGTTTGTTCACCTTTATAGGCTGAACTTTGTAATGTTTCTTTCATAACTTAGGGAACAATATTTTGACTCTTCTTTCGAGCATCTCTGAGTTCTGCTTTTTCATTCTTGTGCTTCTTCTCTATAACAGTTTATTTTCATGCAGGTGTATTCAGGTTCTATAGATTTTCATTTGTCAAATCCTACAATATATTTTATCCTACAATATCAATGTTTTTTCAATAATAGGAATGAAAAACATGATTTAAACATTTCTATGGAGGCATCAATGTTCTTGGGTGCCTATGCACCATACCTTTCACTTCTGTATCATCATGTCAAGGATATTTTCTTATTCTTAATAAAACTCATTGGGCTCTTCCTCGTGATGACTTCATAATCATTACAAAAACTTATCTAGTTAATGAACTTTATATCCTTATGCATTATGGTGTTGTGATTTTGCCTCTTTTTTGGACACTACTAATCATTGGTTTCTCTTTTTCTCTTGGGAATGATTTTTAGGTAGAAATAGTAGGATACCATCTATCTTTCTTGAAGACTCTTTATCAAAAGGGGATCAATTTCCTTCATCTTAAATCAAATAAGGGGTGCAGAAGAGTGCTTTGCATTAATTGGGTATAGAAATTGAGTGCTATACCCAAATGATGCAGAGCACCTTCTGCACCCTCGATTCCAGTGAAGAAACATAAACATGACAGCTGAGAAACATAAATGTAGATATCACAACAAATGAGAAACATAAATGTAGATATCATGGTCACAATTGTTTGAAGACACAACATAATTGAATGGTATACCCAAATGATGCAACACAACCACTACTCCTTTGGTTCTGAGTTGACACTGTGGGATCCAAGAATAAATTTAGAGAGTGGAGGAGGGTCGTAAAAATCAAAATAATACAGGGTCCTTATATTATTTCAATCGTTATTTTCGTCCTCCTCCGCTCTCTAAATTTATTCCTTATCTATGGTTTTTGGATCCTGCAGTGTCAACTTTGAACTGGAGGAGTAGTGGTTGTGTTGGATCGTCTAGGTATACCACTCAATTATGTTATGTCTCCAAAAAATAGTGACCATGATGCCTACATTAATGTTTCTCAGCTGTTGTGTCCCCCAAGACCCCTTATGACCCTTTATGACCCTTTACAATCCCTAAGAATACATCTTAGAGGTCTTAAAGTGTTGTAAAGGGTCATAAGAGGCTCCTAGGAGGGGCCAGATGATCTTCCACCTTCACGTAGTTGGCTTTGTTAAGTAGAGAATCTTAAACTATTCTCGAAACAAAGAGAAGCTCAATATTGTTTTTTAAATATAGCATACCATCTCAATTGAGATGATCAAATTACTACATGGGACGTCCAGATGTCAGAAATTTCTAACAGTTGGAAATCACATGTACATCATATCCATCGCATACCCGTCATAATTGTGACACTCATAATGTGTAATGAGGGCAGGTTGACCATCCTAGATGTGCACATTGCAACAGTCAATACCGTCCCAATTGCGATGGTATTCAAAGAATGACCAACGCCAAAGAACTAAATGTGATGTCCATATGTCAGAATATTTTGACAGCTGGACGTCGCATGCACAACATATACATCGCATACCCATTGTAATTGTGACACTAATAATGTGTAATGACGGCATGTTAACCATCATAGTCGGTGCATATTTCAATGGTCGGTACCATCACCATAATGACAGACATACCAGCTGTCGGTGATTCTGACACCAAAACTACAACACCAGTTTGTGTCGCTTGACTGACGGGGTAGTGTCAAAATTGCGACACATAGCTGTCAAAGAGAGGTCTCAAATGTACTAGTGTTGTGTGTGTGTGTTCATGTGTTTATGCATATGTATGTATATATGTATATATGCATATATGTGTGTGTACATGTATATATGAATATATGTACATATATGTCTCTCTGTGTATATATATATAAGCTAATGTTAAAGTATAGTCTTGAAAATTAAAAACTTGTAATTTTTTTACTAGAACTTGTTAAGGTGTCAAAATGATGATTTGCATAAATAGTTGTCATGCATAGTACAACAAAATTGCAGTTTAAGAAACGCTTAAATTAAAAAAACCACTGAAATCTCCTTTGAGGATCAATAGAACATATGTGTTGCCAAATCTAGGTTAGGATTGAATGCATAAATCAATGCAAATATCTCTAAGAAAAACCATGTGAAGCGCTAAGGACCATTACTGGGAAAAGAAATGATAATTTTCTAAAGGTAGATATCTCATTTTGGGATGACCAAATTCATCCCTTGAGCTTGATGGAGAGATCCAATTGGAGATTATTTTATTATCTTTCTTAGCAAACTTGAAAAAGCAATTGGAGCATTTGTGAATTCAACAGTTAGATATTGCAAATTGCCAATGAGCACTTGGGGATTTTGGAAGAGAATTGAGGCTTTGTCAGTTGATCTGATCCTTTCTTCATCCCTTTGGGTCCTTTCGGATATGAATGTGGGTGTTTTATTAACTATTTTATTTCATATTGAATTTGAACCAATGCATAAATTTTATTACCAGTTTGATTTCAATCTTGTGAGTCGATACTAATTTAGCTCGATCCACAACTTTTATATATACATAATATATGTATACACACTAATTATGTGTATTATGTGTACACACAGATGTTTGATATTTATTTAGGAAAATTTAGAGACTTATAGTTGTTTTTCACTCTCTATATCATGAAAATTAAGGAAATTATGGCACTTTTGTTGATCTGAATTTTAAATCAGCATGATATACATATATGTATGCATGTATTTATGTGTATGTGTTTATGTATATATATGTGTGTTTATATGTGTATATGTATGCATATAACACACACACACAATAAAAAAAATGCAAACAACAATGCCAAAGAAAATGGAGAGCAATCAGAGCAGCGGGAGGAGGACGTTTGAAAACATTGTGTCCTAACGGCTACTAGAAGCAGCCCTTGCAAATGAATGTACAGAGACCTTTCATAAACCATGAAGGTCTGGAGTACAAGAGACAACATTGGGGAAATTGAGCTCCACAAAATACTGTGTATTGGGAGAGAGCTCAACAAAAAAAAATTCACTTTCAAAACCCTTCGGGTGGTGCGAAACATTCATGGCCCAAATTGCATCCGAAGGGAAGCATTGCAACTATGAGAAGAAACAATAGATTCCTGTAGAAAGATAACCAAAATACTTTCAAACGTGTCTTCAACTTCAGACAGATTAAAGGGAAGTTTTGGAAACCCAAAGTAACGGAGAAGGCGGTGATGGATCCTATCGAGGTATTTCCTAGGGTATTATTTGCTACAATTTCTACCATTTCAATTGAAAATATAGTCTAGAATGAATCTATATGTTTCCTAGAAAATCATGCTTTCCTTTTGAAATGGGCTGGGAAATGGCCCTCTCTTGGTAGGATTAGGTACTGGTGCAATAAATCATGGGGGCAAGCCTTCACATTGAAAAAAATGGCTAATGGTTTCTACTTAGTCACTGCACCATCCCCCCAAGATAAGGAGTGGGTATTAAAAAATGGCCCCTATATGATAAATTGGAAAGGCCTCTATATCATAGACTGGTCTAAGAACTTTGACCCAAAAACTTATAATATTTGGGAGCTACCCATCTGGGTGACACTACCAAACCTACCACATGAGTATTGGGGCTTTGAAACCCTAAGCATTATTGGAAACAGTCTAGGTAGTTTCATTAAAGCTGAAGAATGCCTACTAGAGAATAACTTGTCAACATGCCCTAAAATATTGATTCTTTGGTAGGAAGTTCATCCATTACCTAACACCCTTTTAATCTCAACCAAAATAGGGGTTTCAAAGCAAAGATTTATAGTGGATAATGAAACAGACCTACGGGCAGATAACCTCAATTAAAACAAGGAGCTTATTGAATGTAATAACAAAAAAGGTAAAGCCCAAGAAGACAATATGATTAATAAAAAGATTATGCAAATTACAAAACAAAGGCTAGGGATTCTGAATCCAAATTCAGATTTGCAAAGGATAATATTAGATAGAGTGGTAGTGAGTTCGGATATCACACAAGCACGGGGGTTTCTACTGAGAAGCATGAAAGAAACTATATATGGGATTTTGGCTAACAAATGGGGAGGGTTAGTTTGAAGGCATTATATTTTTCCATTAGTATACACAAGGAAAAACATGATCTACACCATCAATTTACACTACACTGACAGACGAGGCATAGCACAACCCGACGCCAAGGTTACCTGATACTGCCAAGTTCAAAGCATCTCGACAAACACTATTTAGTGTTACCCGATGGCAAAAAGGATAAAGGAACTTAATGAGTAACAACAGTGCAACCCGACAAAACATAAAAGAGAGGAACCCAACAGATGAAGGGAACCCAACAATCAGTTCAACAAAGGAACACCGACACAATTTCAATTCAACCCGACTACCAAGAACAAACAGTCAGTTACATTTCGCAAAAAGTGGATCTAACTTTCCACGTTAGATAAAACACTGAAGTTTTATATTTAGCTTCTTCTTATTTTTAAATCCATTATGTGTGGAGGAAGCAATGTAATTATTATTGTTTTAATTATTTTAACTGATTTAAAACATGCAAACTAAAGATCAAGATCAAGTTGTAAACCTTGGATCAAGAGTTAACATTATAATGCGTGATTCTAGAATAGGTCAAATACTTGTATAAATAGATGATCAATCTATTGTGAACATGTTGTTTGATAATGATTGTAGGCACTAAGAGCATCTAAGTATTAGAAAAGAGAATTCATGCAGAAGGACAAAAAAGGATCAAATCAGTTTCAAGAACAAGAACACAGGCTACTGACGAGCAGAGAAAAGGTATTCATCAATCACTATAGGTGATATTCATATTATGAGAGATTTAATGGATCTGTGATAAAAAAATTATAGATTTCATACAGTTAATTCAAACATATTGTACTCATTATAACAAGTGTAGTACACTTAAGAAATCCTTTCAAGAAAGGTGGACCTAACAGTCCTATTGTAAATCTCTTAACCGAGTGCACACTTCATTAGTGTTGCTAAAGCTCTTAATATAGTAGATCTTAGCAGGTCTCCACTTTAATACTCCTAACAAGGTAGATCATCAGAAGTGATCAATTGTAAGCATTTACTGACTCCCTTCCATTTTGCAGATAGTGAAGGTTTGTGGGTGCCATCCCTACAACAGTTTTTACTTCCTAACAAGAGTTTTTTGCGATATCATATCTTGTGTTATGTGTTTATTATTTTCATGAATGTTTCTATGAATGTTGAAAACAATTAAAGATTATGAATTAATACTACTTGTATAAGAAGAACATCATAAATGGTCGGTAATACATTAAAGAATGATTACTAATGATCAAAGGTGAAAATAGTTAAAAGTTTTAGAGGTACTAATTCACCCCTCCCCTCTCAGTACTACTTCCCATTAATCCCAAAAATTGGTATCAGATCTGAGTCTCTTCTTAGAAAGATTAAAGGCTTAAGAGAAAAGATCATACAATGGATAAGTATGAACTTGATAAGAATATTGAGAATAAAAATCTTGAGATACAGATGTTCTATGAACAGTATAAAGAAGCAAGAATCAAGATGAGAGAGTTGCTGGATGAGAGAAAAGGTATGGCAACTTGGAGCAATGAAAAATATTATCAAGAAGAAGAGATTCTAGATTTCTTTGAATCTTCAGGATCAAATACAAGTATTGCATCAAACACATCAAAATAGAACATCACAAATCTAAAGGAGATCAATCAACATCTGACAAAGAAAATAAAGATGTTGCAAATCGGTCAAGATTCCCAGATGGTAAGAATGATTGATGTGATGAGTTCTAATAGACAAGTTGAAATAGAAAGAACACTAGCTATTGATGATAGAAGGAAGATTATAGAAAAGCTACAAGAAAAGGAGTTATAAATTCAAAGACATGTTGAGCATCACCATGAGATTACAAATCAAACTATTCTTATGAGTCAAGAAGCAAACAGATTGAATATAGAACTCATTGAAAGAGTATAGGCTATCGGTGAACTAAAAGAAGAAAATGAAAAAATGAAGCATGAGGTTAGAATTCAGCAACAACATAATGAAATTATCAGAAAGGCTGAAGAAAGAAATAAAAAAATGGATGATTTTCTTGAAGGAAAATGAAGAGTCAACAACAACAATGGTCTAGGCTTTACCAAAAATGGAGAATCATCAAATCAAGCCAATCCAAAGAATATCTATGAAAATCCAAGACCAAGAAAGCTGACATGCAAACACTGTGGAAAGCAAGGCCACACATCAAATGTATGCCAAGGCAAAATGAAAGGTATTACTAAATCTACATCTTCATTCATAGGATTTTGTTATAAATGTAACAAGAAAGGACATAAAGCATATGAATGTAAGTCTAAGATGGAACAACCAAAGAAGGAAACCTACATGGACAAATACTATACTACATGCAAGATGAATGGGAACACAACTAATGAATGTTGGAAAAAGAAAAGGCAAGCATGGAAGCCTAAAGGTCAAGAAACTCCCTATCAACCAAAGAGAATTGGTAATCAATATGTATGGGACTACAATACTTGGACAAACTGTACAGCATGTGGTAGTTATGGTCACATTGCTGAAAACTGCATGAGGGCATGGACCAAAAGGTCTAGAGGTTGGTCAAACCCCAGAATGGCATGCTTACACTATCACAAAGTTGGTCATCTCAAGAAAGACTGCAAAGAACAAATGATAGAGACAATCATATATCCCAATGGAAACACCATTGAAGATATCCGGAGGGCTAGAGAAAAAATGTGGAGAAAAGATTCGAGCAATGATGAAGTTGGACCAAGTAATGCAAATGGCGACACCCCATCCAATGGATCTAGTGACATCACCACCCCCACTTAAGCTGAACAACTAAGTATGGAACTGCACTACACCAAGTCGTATTTTGCATCAGTTCCATTATACAAATTGATACATAGTCAAAATATGTATAAATAAAGATGCATATTATGTTACTTGTTACAATTTTGAGAAAACAACCCCATCGGTAAACACATACCAAAAATCATCGATGAATATAAAGGATGAATTGTCTACACTTACCAAGAATTGTCGGTCAACACATAAAATAGCTAAGTTGCTAATGTAACCCGACACCCATCGGTAAGGAAGCAAAGTTCTAAAGTTGTCATGACAGAACACCGATATTCATCGGTAAAAGAAAAATTCTTAACAGCCATCCCAAGCATCCTGACAACACCGATGATGATTTTGAAAGTCTTCCTGATGGACTCCGTCTTCATGTCCTGATGAGTCATTGAGCATTTATGATAGACTTAGGGAAAAATTCTATAAATACTCGACAAGAGCACTTCATTCTGCACCCGTGATTTGAAGATAAAAAGCAGAGAAAAAGTAGAGCGATTGAAGAGCATTCAGTAGAGTGACCTCTACTTGATCTATTGCACCCCAAACAGATCATTCACCAGTATCAGGGATTGAAGTAAGTACCAAGGGCACCGAAAGAACTCTATTTTTATTTTTCAAGAAATCCCTAAACTTTGAAAAATGATGGCAACCACGTCAAGAACCACAAAGATCAAGAATGATAAGAAGAATGTGGTTAAGTTAATTAAGAACAACACCTGTGTGGAGCCCAAGTATAAGATATGCTCAGAGATTGCATCGCAACTCGATGAAACCAGAGCATTTTCTAAGATTCCACCTAGGGTTTTTTTGATAGAGGATGTAAGGTCATATATTCACTATAAGATTGCTGAAATAGGTGATCTAGAGATGGATGAAGCTTACATGAAGCTTTGTGATGTAGAAGGAAACCTAAAAGATGAACATAAGAATTTTCAAGCGAAGGGAATAACCAATGCCCTATATTTCTTGAGGGACTTCAAAACTGACCAGATTAGGTTGGTACTTAGCAGAATGCATGATCAGAAGTTGTGGTTGGATTGACCCAAGAAAATCACTAAGGATGTCCTTCATGCTATCACTGGTTATCCAATAACCGATAAGCCTAAGGCTCACAAGCATCCTTCCAAGCTAGAAGTTGAAAAGATCACAAAATTTGAATGGGATAATAGAGGTCTTAAAGTGAACACCATCACCGATGAGGAACTGAGGTTCGTTGCATGTGTGATTGGCTACAAGATCTTTCAGGCAAGCAGGATAAACAACATATCATCAACATTAGTAAGCATAGCTTATAAGATAGTGACCAAGGGAATTCAGATGGATCTGTGTGAGATCCTTCTAAAGAAACTTGATGAGAACATGAACACAATTAGGTCTACCAAGACTAACACATGTAAGTTTGACTCACTTATCATGTGTATATTTTTCTACTTTCAAGAATAATTTCCTTCAGTAGGAAAAGTGAAATGGGACACTACAAAGCCAATGACACTACAAATTAGTGAACTGATTAAGTCACTAGGAGATAACTTTGATTCAGTTATGACTACATACTTCCTTGAATTCAAGGAAAAGATTATGGAAGAACAAGGATACCTGAGCAACTGATTGAAAAACACAGGGATGAGATATGGTTTATGGTGGATACAGACTTCACCCACATAAAACCAGTTGTACCAAGGACAACTTGGTTAGCCCCACTTGATTATGAAATCAAAATAGATCAAGCAACCAATTCTATTGATGCATTGATTAATGAGCCAATTGATAGTAAACAACCAAGGTTTGGCACTTATGAAGAGGCCAAGTCAAAGATAAAAAGAGGCCTAGAAATCAAAAATACTGTCAATAAGAAGAATAAGATGGTCAAGAATATTAAAAATATTATATCAGTCAATGAGGAGGAACAAGAACAAATAGAGGAAACTGATGAACAAGGCACCATCAGTGAAGGGAAAGTTGAGAAAAAATTATATTCTGAGGCAACTGAGTCTAATACACCTCCACCTCCTACAAATAAACAGAGGACAAGGAGTCAAACTGCAAAGACCGATACCACACCTCTTAAGAAAGGTCAAGTAAGGACCTATAAGAGGAAGCAGCCAACAAAGCAAACAGAGTAGAAAACAGAGAAACAAACACCTACAAAGAGGAGAAAAAGAATGGTCAGGAAAAAAGCTAACATAGAGGATTCTAAAGAGGATGAGCCTGATGTAGTGAAGAAAAAATTCAGAAATCAAACAATTGATGAGGCTGTTGAATCCATTGTTGTATCAAGCACCATGTATGATAATAAAATCAGACAATGGGATACACTTAAACCAGAGAACCAAGATAAAATACAAGAGCCAATCATTAGGTCAATGGTGAAATTCAAATATGTACTAGCTAAATTTATCAACCAAATACCTAAAGAGCTGGGTAACAGAATATCTCAACAATGGTCATATGCTCTACAAACTAAAAGAGAAGCAAGGGAGAGGGTACTTGTCACACTTATGCCTCCTGAATCTAAGATATAAGAAATCAAAGAGATAATGAAGAAGCACTCAAGAAAATTTTTAGCCAAGATAAGAGCTTACAAAGTGCTAGAGGATAAGTTTATAGAGTTGGACACAATGACCAAGACTAAATGAAGACAACTCCTAGATCTTCCTGCAGAGTCAACAAGTCATGAGGAATAGTTACTTCTAACTGACACACCTCATAGAGAAGAGGAGAAAGACAAGGCAAGTCCTCAGCACGTTGCTTTAGACAATGTTGAAGATATGGAGCCAATAGATTTGGACAAAGTCATGGATGATCTTGACATTCAAGACATCACACATTATGACTCTAATAAAGATCCTCAAAAAGAAGATGATATTATATTCATATCACTTAAGGATCATATCAAGAAAAAATAAATGGAGACCCAAGCCAATAAATACATGGATGTTGCTGATGAGACATGGCAGAACACTTTAGTCATGGACATAAAAGAACCATACCCTGTAGAGAAAATACAAAAAGATGAGGATGTCACTGCTCAAAAAGATCAAACTAACGAGCAGGACACCACTCTAGATACTGTAACACCCCAAAATTGGCATATTGCAACCCTAACCAATTTTGTTGCATTTTTCATTCTTCTGAAACATCAAAGTCCTATTGTACTAGGCAATTTTGAGTTTTGACTGACTCTACTCGACCTAAGTGTCAAATGTAGAAAATCCTAAATTTGCATTAATCATACATCATATTTAATTCCTAAATATCTATTGGCTAAACAAACCTGCTGATCGAATTAATTTAATTATAAAGTCCTAGCACTTTAATTAAATTAAATTCACCCTCTTTAGCTAAGACACATGAAAAGGAATTAAATAATATTTAATTATTAAATAAATATCCTCATTTCAATAATTGAATTTAATTATTCAGATAATTGAGAGAAACCTATTTATGAGGTCATATTTATTTAATTAATTGGATATTCTCTCCAAATTATTTCTTTTATTCAGAAATAGAATCTTTGAATTAATTATGCTTTAAAGAGAAAGAAAATAATTTAATTCAAATAAAACAGAATTAAATCAAAGAAAGAAAATAGTTAAAGCAGAGAGAAAATAATTTATTGTATTCTTTTAGATAAAGCTTTCTAATTTAAAAACTGGCTTTTCTATCTATTTTATTTCAAAGAGGAAAGTTTCTATTCTGATCATCTCTGAGTCTATAAAAGAACTCTCATTCTCTCATTCAAACCCCCACTCATTTTTATGCATTGTTAGAATACT
>MU227282.1:1197783-1214121 GCA_018584345.1 Thuja plicata
TGTTGAAGTGTATGGTGAGTTAACAAGGCCAAATTTACCACATACATTTCTGGCGCCCACCGTGGGGTAGGTACATTCTATTCTAGCCTCATTTCATTTCATTTTTTTCATTTTCTTGCATTTTGTCCGTACTTCTGTACAACTCTGTTCTAATTTCATGCAAACTTTCTGAGCGTCTCGCGCAAAATTTCTAGTTCTTTGCGTGGTTCTCTGGACTTCTTCACGTGATCTAGCATATTTTATAACACGAAATTACTTTCTAGAGCTTTCATTTGATTTTTTATTGCCTCATTTTTCTAACCACCTGCTATTTTCTAACATCTGTGTTTCTCTGATTTTATCTTTTGAAACAGCTTAACAGTGGTTTGCAGGACGCTGAGATAAAGAAAGGCCATTATAAACTTCTAACATGTTTATAGCAGGACGTTGATATAAAGAAATGCATTAAAAAATACTAATGGGTTTATTATAGGATGTTTGTCAAAGACCTTGCATGTTTTCACAAATTCTCATGTCTATTTTTAGTAGTTAAAACACACTTCGGTTGGGGCTTAAAATGAATCATTGTCTTGCGTGATTGAAGTGTTTTTTAGATTGTAATCCTAAGAACTACATGAACATATCCTCTCCCCTCACCTTTATGGATCTTGGGTGTAAGAGAAATTCATGTGATTCTTCTAGAGTGGCTACCTCCCAAGAGCTTTAGCAGAGCCGGTGAGAGTGGATGCCCAACCGATAACAAGCTAAAGCCAAGCCCTTCCAAACAGGTATACAAAAAATGCTATTGTGATTAATGTCACAATAGACAAGTGTGAATTCATTATGGTAACCAAAATCTCCTCCAGTACCCTAGTGGTGCGTTAAAGTCCCTACATTGTTAAGGTGAAAGCCTTGCTTTGAAAGGATTGGGAGAGACCCCTTTATTGGGAAAATGACTTGATCAAAACCACCTAAACGGATGTCCTTACTACAAACTGTTGTTCTAGTTTCCAAAAACCCTCTATCTTTTGGCGCAGAAGGTTAGAGACCGACTAAGACACCCCACATTTTTACGGCTTTTAGTAGAGATAACAACCCTTTGGGAAGCAATTCCTTTGGGGTTCGAAGCTTGGTGTGCCTAAGAAGTGAGTGCATATGTAAGGAGGAGCCCGTGCCTCCAAGATTCTAAGTTTTCTACTAAGAGTAAGCATAGCTAAACTTCAGTTCAAGTGGGGATTCAATAGATATTGTCCTAGCTATCCTAGGTTTGTGATGTTCTTGTTCTGGTACTAAAAACATTCTGTTTAATGTGTTTTGCGTGGGTGTATCATTTGAACAATCGAAACTATTGTCAAAAAACACAAACTATCAATCTTGAACAGGTCCAGAATAATCTGTAACTTGAACTATCTATCATAAAATAGCATAATTTTATCTTGGGAAGTGCAAACTGGTCTCAACAGTCTGATTCTGTAAATGTTCTTTTTTCAACATTTGCATAGTTTTGCGTGACATTTCCCAATCTTCACGTGCTTTACTGCAAATCTTCGCGCGATATGCAATACACTATCGCGCGACATTTGGCAACAGTGTTGTCATTCTATCATCTTTTTCATCTACCAACTAGTGTCATTCCTTGCATGAATATTGCAAATTTTTGCGTGGGTCGGTGAGAATATTCGCGTGAAAGAGCATTTCTTCACGCGAAACTGAAGTCTTTTGTCCAAAATAGCAAGCTAAAATCTGTCAGTCTGGTGTACTTCTGTCAAATCTGGTCTCTGATATGGGTCTATTTTTCTACCATCCATCTTCACACAGTCTAAAACTTGGTTTCTTGGGTTGAGAATTATGTGATTCTTGCTTAAACTGGTCTTGTCTCATGTCTTTTTGATCTCTTTCATCTATGTTGTCATGCCTTGTATCGCAATATTCATCTCTTGGCTGTTCTAAGCCTCATCTCCAACGATTTGCACCAAGGATACTTCACCTTTTGGAATGTTCTGTGCAATCTTTGACATAGTTTCAAGTTTGGTCCTAGTTCACATTCCTTGTTTAAACTTTGTCTATGACTGTCACAACTCGAAGTGGAAAAACATTTCCTTCAATCGATCAAGATGAATCTATGCTCTCCACACCATTACTGGCTACATCTAGTGAGGAATCATCTCGATCTCCTTCCCTGGTACATCGACCTTACAATAAAAGGTCATTTCCTATGGATTTTAGTTGGGTTTGAAATCCTTTATTTTGAGAAGACCCAAATTCAGAGAACACTCAATATTTTCATACCGAGTCTTTACACCTTGAATCCTTGCATTTTAGCAAGATGGTAGATCTTAACCAATCAGGTGGTGAGGTTAGCAGAATTGATCTCTTTAAAAATTGGGGTAAGTCCCATTCTCAAGACCCCCCTAATGATGTAGAGGTATAAATAACTCAAGAAGAGATTGCACAAGCTCGTGCTAACAAAGATTTTTTTAGAATGATGGGAGTTCTCCTAGCTGAGGAGAAAGAGAAATACATTCTTGAACTAGCCAATCAAGGGGATAAGTTACCTTCCAATTATGTTGTAGAAACACTTGTGGAGAAAGAGGAAGAAACTAAAAATTCCCACTTGTGAAAAGAAATGCAAACTATGAAAGAGAAACTCTCTCAACACTTGAAAGAGAAAGACAAACTTGTTACACAATTCACACTGGAAAGCATTTGTCATTTCCCATTTGACAAAGATCTCTACATGCCTCCTTTTCCCAAAGGAGTAGAACTTCCTAAATATGACAAATACTTGGGTACATCTGACCCTCAAGACCATTTGAGAGAATTTGGTGCTCTCTCCATGGAATTCATACATGACACAACCTATCTCATGTGTCTTTTTCCACATAGTTTGGGAGGGTCAGCTATGGAATGGTTCTCTAGACTACCAACTGGCATCAAAACCTTTGACAAAATTGCCAATTTGTTTCTATAACACTATTCTCACAACATCCAAAGTCCAGTTCATATCTAAGATCTTTGCAATTTGAAACAAAATCATGGGGAATCCTTCTTGGAATTTCTCCAAAGATGGAGACAACTCTATACACGATATTCTCACAAGATACCCAAATCTGAAAAGTTGGACATCTTTCTCGATAATCTTCTCCCCAAATTTGGGTATAAAGTACAGCTACAAGGTCCTCTAACCTTTGATGATATGATTAAACAAGCTGTAAGAATCAAGACATTTATGATCAAGAAAGGAGAATTGACCTTACACAAGGAAAATAAACAAGGATCTTACTCCTCAAGCAAAGATAAATCCAAATTTCCCAACAAGAACCAAAATGTTGTGAATGATGGCATTGTAGACAATGTGACTCCTAAGCCTTCCAAGGTTGCCTTTAATCTCACTACCATGATGCAAGCAGCCAAATCCACTGAACAGGCTATGGCAGAATCCAAATTGAGTAC
The DNA here is from genome assembly GCA_018584345.1 of Thuja plicata. NCBI lineage: Eukaryota > Viridiplantae > Streptophyta > Pinopsida > Cupressales > Cupressaceae > Thuja > Thuja plicata. The sequence continues at coordinate 1,201,216 of MU227282.1, forward strand.
TTCATGGTTTTCTAGACCTAAACCTTGGGCTCCTAGGCCCAAGCATGAATTCACTTCTTTAGGAGAACCTCTTGAGGTAGTTTACAAGACTCTTGTGGAAAACCATTTACTCACTCCATTGGATAATTCATGACCTTATGATCCACAACCAAGACCCTCTTGGTGGAATGAATTCGCTTATTGTGATTTTCACAAAAACAAAGGTCATAAAACGCCTACTTGTCTTAAATTGCGGCATAAAATCTAGGATCTCATTAATAGTGAGGTTATCATTGTGGGAGGTCACAATAAAAATTTTGATCACCAAGCTTTCAAGGATCCATTTCCTCCTCATGGAAAAGATGAATCATCTAAAGGCAAAAATACTAATGCTAAGGTCAACTATACTTACACCAATAATGACAATGTCATTAATATGGTTGAACTTGTTGATACTGAATATTGCAATGTCATCATTCTCAAGGGAAGGGAAGATACTTCCAAGTCCAAAACACCCTTCATTTTGCAAGGGTCTACACCTTAGTCTTCTAACCAAGGACAGTCTCAAGTCAGCACTAATGTTGTTACTCGATCTCGTGCTAAAATCATCCTCAAAGGCCCTGAGCCTTCTATATCTACATCAACTCAACCTTCAGACAAAGCTAAGGTTGACTCTACTAATAAGAATCCAAAAGTGGGTTCCTCATCTAATAGTGCCAATTACAGCATTCTTGATCAATTTCAATGTACTAATGCTCAGATAACTATTTTTGAGCTATTAAAAATCTCCCCTGCTCATAGGGAAATCCTGGACAAAGCCCTCACTGAGGCCAATGTCCCAAAAGATCTTGATCTTAACTGGTTTCAATCTATGGTAGGTCACTTGACCTCCTAACATTACTTATCTTTCTTTGAGGAAGATGACCATTCTTTGAGTCACCCGCATAATAACCCTTTGCACATTGAAGTCATGATTGGTCCAAAGCGTGTTCGTTGTCTTCTCATAGATAATGGTGCTGGCCTAAATATTTGTTCTGCTAGTTTCCTTATTGAATTAGGCTATGGTGAAGATTGCATTGATTCTCACAAAAATATTACCATTAAATCCTATGATGAGGAAGAACATAAATCCAAGGGGCTAGTTGTGTTGCCAATAAGAGTTGGTCCTGTTGAATGAGATGTTGTCTGTCAAGTGCTTGACATTCCTTTGGCATACAATATTCTGTTAGGAAGGACATGGATCCATGAAATGTAGGTTGTCCCTTCCACATACCATCAGTGCATCAAGTTCCCATTCCAAGGATCTAAAGTGACCATACCTGCTAATACACGCTATGATTGCAATGCCCTCACAAAATCTGCTGACATCTTTGCACAACAGAGAATCTATTGAACTCTTTGATAATAAATTAAAAGAAATGGAAAAGAGTCTGACACTCAAAGAAACTGATATGGGAGGATATCAGATTGAACCTGTGCTATCTATTACATCTTTTCCTTTGTCTCTGTGTTCCTTTGGAAGACCTTCTGAGAGCACTAAACCTTCTACGGTTCCTCCTCCAACAAAGTATGGTGGTACCTTTGTACAAGCCACAGTACCATTAGAAGAAGAAGCTAAAAATAGAGCTATCAAAGCTTGGATCTATAAAGGAGAAGACAATTCTGAACAAACTCCTCCTTATGACATGAAACCTAAGCAATATGGAAAAGGTCTATCTATTATGCAATGTTTTGGCTACAAAGGAAATGGTCCCATAGGTGTGAATTATAAGGGCTTGATTGCACCACTTGAAACTATTGGTCGCAGAACTCGTGACTCTACAGGTATAGGCATCCAGAAACTCACATTTCAAATGGGAATAAATAAGTTTGTACCTCAAGAAGATAAACAACCAAAACCTAAAGAAACACTTAAAACTACAGAATCTAAAGACAGCTCTGATGAGGATACTTTTCCTTATCCTATTCCTCCAGACTTGGCAGAATTCTTTGCTGAGCCAGATAACTTTATATCACGTGTCAGTACAGTAGACACTGACAGCAATTCTGAAACCACCACTTCACTTTCTCCATTAACTTATGAGGAGTGGAAAAAAATATATACTCTAAATTTTGGTCATCAAGGTGATTTATACATACCACCACACTTTCAAGACCAGTTTGACCAGGAATTTTAGTCACTTCTCATTATACAAGAGGTAGCTGATGCTACAAACACTACTGAGGTACCTAGGTCAATAGGTGCTCATCTGACCATAGCAGAGGTTCTAGGTAGAACTCATCCCAACTAGGGACAAAGGGTTGATTTCACTCACATTCTTGACATGAGACCTAATGATAAAATGGACTCCCATGAATATGAGTTTGATAGCTTGTCATGTGCCACTTCTGACAGAGATACAGATACAGGTAATGCATATGAAAACCTTCTCAAAGTAGGTGAACGGTCTAGTGTAGGGTCATATGAGTCTGACTCCCTAGATGTTAACATTTCATCTACTACGGTCGCTAGGAATCAAAGGAATTCGACTATACCTCTGGATGAGATCGCTTTAGGTCTTGACTTGCTTGTCCATGCCTTTGATAATTATACCATGAATGCATTTGAACCTGTCACTCCTCTTTCACTTCGCCATCCTGAGCTTATAGACTGGAACTCTACCTCCCCATCTAACGAAGTCCTTACATTCTAGAATGATTATACTCTTGCCTATTACCTACATGTTTTCAAACCTGTGACATCCTCCACTAGCGAAGAAAGTGTCAATATGACCGAGGCTGACATCAAGTATCTTAGTCACAAAATAAAAAGAAGAAAAAATAGGCGCTATGATGATGAAAACCATATTGTGGCAGTATCAGAGCCTAAAATAGTCAAAATAAAAGACGTATCCAAGGGTGAAAACCTCTCTAAGGCGCCTGAGGATGAGATACTTGATGCACTTCCGAGTCATTTCTAGGAGAGATCATTTGTGCTTATTGAACCAACTCAACCTATCAACTTAGGTACAGAGGTAGAACCTCAAATTATTCACTTGGCACAATCACTATCAGAGGCCGAAAGAGATGAATTCACTACATTCTTCAGAAGCAAAAAGATAAACTTTGCATGGAAATATTCAGACATGCCGGGATTAGACCCTAATCTAATCATGCACCATTTGTCCATTGCACCAGGTGTTAAGCCCATCAAGCAGAAGCTTCACAAAATGCATCCACACATAGTTCTACTTGTCAAAGCTAAATTGGAGAAACTTCTTAAGGCAGTGTTTATCAGAGTAATTGATTATGCAAAGTGGATCTCTAATATTGTTCCAGCATCAAAACATGATAAATCTATAAGAGTTTGCACAGACTTCAGAGACTTCAATTTGGCAGTCCTAAGGATGATTTTCCCTTGCCTAATATTGATATGATTGTAGATATGACAACTAGGTATGAAATGTAATCACTAATGGATGGTTTCTCTAGCTACAACCAGATAAAAATTGTGCCAAAGGACCAAGAGAAAACTGCTTTCACATGTGCCTGGGGAGCTTTATGTTGGAATGTCATGCCCTTTGGACTCAAAAATGCGGGTGCTACATATCAGAGAGCTGTCACCACCATATTTCATGACATGATGCATAAAACAATGGAAGATAATGTGGATGACACTTTAGCTAAAACCATGCATCAAAAGAAACATCTTGCAGATCTAGGTCCTATACTACATCGTATGGAATAATTCAGTCTGAGGCACAATCCTAAGAAATGTGTATTTGGCGTAACATCTGGAAAATTTCTTGGCTATATCATCTCTACCAAAGGCATTGAAGTGGATCCTACAAAAGTACAACCTATCATGGAAATGCCGCCACCGAAAAATATCAGACAAATGAGAGAGCTTGAAAGTTGACTGTAGTCTATCTGGCATTTTATCTCTCAACTGGTGGACAAGTCACATCCATTTACCAAGACTTTGCACAAGGGTGTGGCTTATGAGTGGAACAAAGAATGTGATGAAGGGTTCACACAAATCAAACAGTATCTTGCAAACCCGACAATATTGATGCCTCCTATTAATGGGAAGCCACTTATACTTTACATATCTACTATGGATACATCATTAGGTATCCTATTGGCTCAAGAAGATTAGCACAAGAAAGAAAGCACTATCTATTACAATAGTAGAACTCTGGTCTCATATGAAATGAAATATTCTGCTATAGAGAAGGCTTGCCTAGCAGTGGTGTTTGCTTCACAAAAATTGTGGCACTATATTCTGGCTCATACTACACGTCTAATTGCTAAAATTGACCCTCTGAAATATTTGCTCAGTAAAGCTACCCTCACAGGTAGACTAGCTAAATGGGTCATGCTTCTTAGTGAATTTGATATTAAATATGTTGAAAGGAAAGCCATTAAGGGACAAGCAATAGCAGATCAATTAGCAGAAGCACCTCTAGTAGATCATCAACCATTGCATATTGAATTTCCAGATGAGTCCATATTACTTCTCACACATCAATCATGGACTATGTTTTTTGATGGTTTGTTTACTCAATAGGGGTCAGGTGCTGGAATACTATTCATTACACCTCAAAGTTACTCTTTACGAAAAGCATACAAGATGTTTTTTCCTTCTACAAACAACATTCTGAGTACGAAGCCCTAATCAATGGTATGAAGATCGCCCTTGAGTGGCGAGTAGATGAACTCAATGTCCTTGGAGATTCACAGTTAGTCATCAATCAAGTAAATAAAATCTATCAGACAAGGGATGACAAGTTGGTGCTATTATCATTTTAGTTGCACTCCAAATTGTAAGTTGATTATTATCTTACATTGTTATAGATTTGATAGATTGTTGTCCTAAGTACAGAATTTGCTTGAAACAAGGAAAAAATCAGAGAAGGTACACATGCAATCTAGCAACTAAAAATAGAAGAAAGGACTTAAAGGTACATCCTTTCAAACCTTGTTCAGATATTGGAGACAAATATCTTGTTATTGCATTCATAATTAACACTTATGTTGATCTCAAAGGGTTGATCTAATTTTAAACTTGCAAATTCAGAAAATTGATCTTTACATTGAACATTTCAAATAAATGCAATCAGCAAGTATTCTTTTATAGGTTACATATTTCAGTAAAAAATACTGAGAAAATACACAATGCTAAAAGTAATAATAGAGCATTGGATAAATCAAGGATCTAAGCATTTCCTTGGAGAGGTCTTTAAGCGTGTTGATAATCTGACATCTGTATCTTCATATCTTCTTCTTTGTCTTCATTCCTAAATCTCCTTATAGTTGTTATCCTGCATCATGAAGATGAAATAGTAGTTAGATCCAAGATTGGATCTAAACAATGCAAAAATCCCTAAGAACAGTATGCTGCAATCAACACTTTTAGAATTGCATATTTACTAAGCAAACATCAAATACAATAACAAGGTACACATCCGCAATAACTAAACTAAGTATCAAAGGGACAGTTTTATGAAACCTTTTACTACATGTAGTTGTTATCCTGCATTAGAAAGAGATTATTAATGAAGGAGCTCAGAGCAATCCCTATGTTAGGTCAATAAGTTCGATTAGCAAACCCACATTCATACATAAATGTTATCCCACATAACATTTATATACAAACATGGATTCACTAATTGAATCTATCAATCTAACATATGGACTCAGAGCTAATTGTATGCAAGTGAGAGGTCCGCAAATTCTAAAGTATGTTGTGCAGAAGGGAAAATGGGATAAAATAGCAAGATAACAATGCTGGTCTAAAAGATACATGTGAAATGAAATGATGCAAAGTGTTCTGAAATAAAGGATGTGGCAGAAAATAAAGAAGTAAATTTGCAAGGGAATGAGGTAACACTATACCCTCTCAATATAACAGAGTAGACATAGGATACCATATAAATGTTATGATTGAAACAATAAGATGATTCAAGAAGGAAACAAACAGTGAGGTGAATCAGAATTCCCAAGATCTAATATGGAAAAGCTAAAGAAAAATTGGAATGCATAAATTTTGGGGACAGATTTGCATATAAACTGAACAGAATATTATTATTTCAAGCATTGAATCTATGCAAACCCATGCAAGTCGTCAACTGTAGAGTGTATGATTGTACAGGATCAAATGACAGTGGAGTTTGGATGTAAAAGTTGCATAAAATAAATCAGGGGATTAGGAAAAAAAATAGTACTGTCTTGCTTTCATGTTTGGGAAGCAAATTGAAAGTTCAGTGCATGCAACTTTCTATTCAGCAGATATAGAATGCAAATAAAGAAGACAACAAAAATGCTTCAAATTCAAATACATACAACATTGTCTTGGTACAAGACAAAGACTACATATATCTAGCAGATAAATCAACAATGGGAAACGTAAAGAAGAATGGAGGCAGATTCAAGATCAACTATTTACCAATCACAAACACAATGATGAAATAGTAGAATTATGTAAAAAATGCCATGCAAGGCATTTAGTAAAAAATAGTGCTATTATGGTATGATGAAATCACAATACATTAAAAACAATGTTGTTATCAAGTGAAGAGGCAATAGAATGTGTGTGTTGTTATTAGATACAGTAATAGGGAATGCTCATGTATGTAAATAAAAAAAAAATGAAGCCATACATTATGCATGGAGAAATTGACAATTTGAGCATATAAACAAAGAAGTAACATCCAAGGTACAGAAGGAGAAAATTTAAAGGCAATCATTTTTTATACTAACATTATTTGCTTCATGTGCAGATTGAAGATTAAGTTTTTTTGCAGCGAATGCAATCATAACAGGATCAGATTAAAAGCAAAAATCTGTTTATGAGTGTCACAAGCCCGTGCTCAAACCTCATAAACAAATTGCATTGTTGGAAGTGAAAATTTGTGCTACAAATCTTACAGTATCGAAAAATTTGATATATAACAGAATATCAAGTGAAATGCAATTACACAGGGTGATGCTAGCTGACAAGAACATTAAAAATAATGTTGCAGATATGAGGACTAGTATTCAACCATTTAAACAGAGAGATGCTTTGTTATTCTTAAAGCTGAATAAGTGTATTTAAAGCATGGAATTTAAAACTGAGTTTATGCCAGTAGAGAAGAGATCAAGCAAACATATCAAAATGTGGGTTTTGCAGTGTGATTCAGCAGAAGACAATAATAGAGATACCATTCTTTATGATAGTAGAGGTCGATCTTTTAAAAATATGTCCCAGATTTCAAAAGGTTTCATTTTTTCTTTTTTACAGTCTAAGATCTTTCAGTTTAAAGCTTGGGTTTTAAAATCAAAATTCAAAAACCGAGTTCCTACAGTAAGTCGTGATCTTCTAATATGGAAAAGCTAAGTACCAGCAGAATAAAATACCAAATTCATTACAAAGACAGACATGGTGGAGTCAATAAAGCATAATAAACAAAACCCAAATTTATTTGCAAATGTAACGGATACCTAGATTTAGATCACCAGCGAAATCAACTACTATAGCAAGTTCCTACAAAGAAATACATATAAGAGAAAGAATGACTTATCTATACAATGTAAATCCATGGTGGAAATGACCTAGAGAAGAGCCGACTTCAAACTTGCAGCTACAACTCGTGCACAAAAGACTCCAATTTGAAAACTAGTTTAGCCGAGTGATAATAGAGCCCAAGTTGATAGATGAATCCATGCAGCATCATTTTAATGACATGAGAAGACAACTTCACATCTTGATAAATCCTGAGTTCTTGATATAATATGACTCCATTCTTAAGAAGCCTATTTTTTTTTTTTTGAAAGGAGTATTTCTAAGTGAAGGAACAAGTTACAGTATCAGCATGGCGACAACCGCTGATTGAAGCTTCAAAGTAGCAGCAATTTGAAGTCTCAGTAAAACCCACAAGCTTCTCAGACATCCAGCAAATAAATCAACAATGACTTCCATAGACAGTCAGATTTTAGTTTATAGAACTGAACTGCAGACTCAAACTCCAAATTTTCCCTCAGAAACATTCTCAAAAAGAAAAAACATGCAGAGAAGCTTCAAAACAGAAATCTCATGGCGGCTCAAACCCTAAGTTCTCCAAAAGATGCAAAAATACCTAATGAAGAATGCAGATGAGATAAAATAAATCTCTTTATCAAATGTTTGTAAAAGTTTTGAGTCCGCGATGCACTGACAAACCACAGAGAATACAGTGAGTGCCTTCATTATGCCACGATAGTAATCACATGCCTTATACAAAAGATGTAGATATTTCAAAGGTCATGTTGACCATGAGATAGTTATATATAGGTTAAGTTATGCATGGTGAGGTTTCCAAATAAGAGGTTTGATGCATGTTTTAGGTTAATAAGTGTTGTATTTTAGATTTTCTTTAAAATATAAACTTGAAACATTTAAAATATATTCTTTAATATAATAAAGATGTATTTAATTGTTAAAAAACCTAAATTTAAGGCCTAGATTATTTGTTTACTTCTCATGCCTTAAAATTAGGGATAGCTACTTGTTTAGAGACTCTTTGTAAATATATTGGTAATATCTTTTAAAAGATATATTATAAATTACCAATATTAGGACTTCATTTTCGAGATTAGCCTTTAAGGCTTAGTTTTTGGCATCAATTATGCCTTAATTTTAGGGATTGAGCTAAAGTTGGAGGGGCTTTTTGTAAGCTATATTATAGGCATCTTTTAGACCCGAATTTGAGGGGATCTATCTATTTTAGAGGCACTTTAAGGGGGACTTCTCATTTTCAGAATAAGCTTTGGAGGCTATATATTTGAGTTTCTTATTGATTGTAAGGGGTTCAAAATTTTGGGATTTTGAGGTATTAGTGAACACATTTTGTTCCTTTGCCCATTTTCTTGTTATTTTGTAACCGTTATGCAGATTTGAGAGATAATAAAGCTAGACTTACTATTCATACCTATTTTCTGAGTATTGCATCTATCCTTTTCAAGTTTTTATGCATTTAAGAGTTTATCCATTTTTAAGCACAGATTAGCGAATTACTACAAATTCCTATTCTTGGTTTAAGAGTTTTAACCTTTTGCAGAAAATTAACTGTTTGTTTGTTAAATTCTTGTTATTAGTGGTATCCAACCCTAATTAGGTATTTTAAACCATCCTAGGTGTTGAAAAGTGAAAGTATCTGCAGAACTTAGTAATGTATGTTTGGCGAGTATAGTCTTGCAATTTCTAATAGATCTGCATTCATCTTTGGTGTATCACCTTTCCTAGTTAGTTTTTCTTCCTTTTCCAAGTTCTCTTTCCCCCTTTTCCAAGAAATACAGAATTTAGTATTAGGTGATATTTCAAAATCCAATAGGAACCGGCCTAGGATCCAGAGATTCATTCTCTAAACCACCCAGGAGAATATTTCCATGTTTCAACAGGATGGCTAGATTATGCATCCAACTATAGGTGCAATCCAGAGTGACAACACTTTTTGGCACGCCCGGTGGGACCGAACTAGTACACAGTTCTTCCAAATAATTATTTCATATTGTTGTTTTTGGTACATACAACAGTCATTTCTGCCTTTTTGAAGGTATTTTGCCAGTGCCTGGCGACTCTATTTTGAAAGTTATTGCAGATCCAGTAGTAGATTTATCTTAATGAGAAGGACTCCTACTAGAGCAAACAATGAGGGGTTCATTTATCAAGAGCTTCAGCCCAACAGAAGAGGTAGCAAATCAGCAAGAAGAAGTAGAGCATCTCAAGTTGCAGGAGAATCATCATCTTTTCTCAGGGAGTCTAATTTTTCATTGTTTGAAAATCCTATCTTTGAAGACCAAGCTGCTATTTCCGAAGGACACGAGGTAATTATAGAAGATTTCAATTCTCCTAAAGAATTAAGTGCTTTTGACAATTCTAGATCAGAATTACCTATCTTTGAAAAGGCTACAAAGGATCAATCTGTTGTTGTAGCATCCACAAGTGGTACTGCTACTCTAGGATTGAAGACTTACCAAAGGAAATTAATTCATCATACTCAGCCTTTTGTTACACCTGCAGTTCATCAGCAAGTATCAGCAGTACAAATGGCTAGAAATCTACCATTTGTGGCTTTTGATGCTGGCAGCCCATTACAAATTGTTGTTCATCATGATATTCCACCAGCAGCACTAAAATTTTTGACATATTTCAATGGTGAGGGTCATATTTTGGCAATAGAGCATATTAAAGATATTGCTACTTTATGTGGATTACATCAAGTTAGTCATGATGATGTATCTTTGAAACTGTTAGCAGCTTCACTTAAGGGTAAAGCATTAATCTGATTTAGAAGTCTATCAGTTAATTCTATTAGCACATGGGATGAATTGGATACTATATTAATCAGCATGTTTGAGGATAGATCAGATAAATTCTCTTTGGTTGAGTAGTTAACTACTATTAAAAGAGATATTAATGAGCATATTTCAGATATAAAATTTCATTTCCAACGAACTTGGGATAGAATTCCAAGATCCATCAGGCCATCTAATGATTATGCATTTCTTTTCTTTTTAAAATCATTTAACCCTTATATTGCACTTATGATACAGTCTATGGGTGGGCACACTTTACCTGCTACTTATGATGTTGTTGTCAGAGCTGAGAATAGTTTGATACAAGATGGAAAGTTACCCCCAAGGCCTCCAATGCCTTATTGTGTAGAAATATAGCCAGTTGTACTAGCTATTGTTCCACCAATAGTGGTTATACCTCCTATGCCAGCGTTACCAACATTTAATATGCAGGTTGCAATAGAAGAACATGCTGCCACAACTCCTTTTAGAGAGCTAAAAGAACAAAATATGGAGCTAAAGGACAAAAGTGAAAGTATGATGAGGACCCTGCAAACTTATGGCAATGAAATCACAAATTTAAAGAGGTAGCAAGGTCAGTATAATAGATCCCCTCAAGTTTCTTATCAACAGAATAGATAGTCAAATCAGGCCTTTGATCAAAATCAGCCACGTCAAGTGTAAGGGCAGCAAAGGAACTACAATCAGAGGAAAAATCAGCCGTATAACTATGCAACTCCTAGTACCTCTAAGGCACTAATGGTTTTTCCTCAGAATAACTATGCACAAGAGGAGGAATGGTGTAACACTTGTAATGCAAGTCATTTCTTGTTTGATTTTCCTCATGCGCTTGAGGCAAGGAGGTAGGACGTCTTGAAAGGTCAATTGACTAATGTTCAAGGAGAGGCTCAGAATGATCAAATGCAATCACAAGGTAATCCTGATGTTACCTTGATGAATCTTAATACTGATGAAACTGTCTTGGCAGTAGGTTTTGATCAGATATGGAAACCTATAGCAGAAAGTACAAGGTCCAAAACTAAAGCTGCAAATAAACAAATTGACAAGCTACAACAGCATGCTGCTATACCACAACAGCAAGTATTGAAGGGTAAACAACAACAAAATCAGGCTCAGGATGCATCTTCACAGCCATTACAATCAGCAAAGGATTTGGTTGTTCCTAAACAACAACAAAAGTTTAGTGGTCAAAATTTCAATATAATTGATCACTTAAAGAAGACACATGTTCCTATTTCTATTTAGGAAGCTTTAGCGCTTCCTGGTCAAAAAGATATGTTGCAGGAAGCTTTGCAAACATCAACACTATCGGATGATGCTTTAAATCAGCAAATTCCTAAAGTGTTAATGGCTGGTAATGAAACTTCAACTCAACCAGTATCCAAGTTGGTAAAGCCACCACCTTTTTACATCACTGTTATAATAGGACATAATTTATTGCATGATTGATTCAGGCGCTTCTAGCTCTGTTATGCCTAAAAAAATTGTAGATCAGCTAGGCCTTAAATATGAACCAATTGAAAAAGGAGCAGTTCAGCTTGATGGTATAGCCGTAGATACAGTTGGAGTTATCATAAATTTGGATTTGACAATGCATGCATGTCCTAGCTTTTTAGTGCCATTGGATCTTTTCATCATAGACTTACCTCCTAATTTTTCTATATGTTTGTCATGAGAGTTTACTGCTAAAATTGGAGGATATCTATCTGTAGATTGGTCACACATGTTATTTCACAATAGGTATGGTACAAAAGTAACTATTCCTTCTGAGCCTATTGCAACATTTTGTATTGAGCCATATGTCAGTAGTTCTGAAAATGGGACATCAACTGTGATTTTTGATCAAGAAGAGATTGATGTTGTTCATGAGTCACAAACACTTACTGAACAAATTCCTAATATATTGTTAGACACTTGGGATACTGAAAATGTAATGATTTCTGATGCACAGATTGAGGAACCAAGTTTGGGTAACTATGTTATTAATGAAGTTACTAATTTTCTGCCAGCTATCATAAAAAGTGTAGATTCAGAGCAGCAGTCTGATGCTATTTTGAGGTTGTTTTTTGATGGCTCTCACATCAAAATAGGTGATGGGGGTGACCAACAGATCAAAGTTATTATGCTTCTTTCATATTCACATTTAGTTGCACAAACAATGTGGATGAGTATGAAGCCCTCATTAATGGATTAAAGTGGGCAAATAAAAAGGAAATTATAAACACGTTGTATGGGATCTGATTGAAGGTTTTGAAGTCTTTAACTTATAATCCATTCCTAGTGTAGACACCCTAAAATGGACAGGCTTGCGACTTTACATTAAAAACACTAATTTTCATCTATTAATTAATGGTTTTTTAATCATTAATTAATCATCTATTTTCCTCTAAATTCATTCCCCAAATCATCTAATCAAATTCCCAAAATTAATTAAATAATTAATTTTATTTAACTAAATAGCTTTAATTGATTAATTACCATTGATTGATTAATTAAACTCAATTTCCTATAGTTTAAATCCAAATATTTAAACTTACTAATTAAATTCTTCCAATTAAATTAATTTAATTTCATCAAATAAAGCAATTCTTAATTAAAAAGAATTCAATT
>MU227283.1:6177-16619 GCA_018584345.1 Thuja plicata
GATGACTAAGTCTAGTTTCAAGAGTAAAACACATGTATCAAAGGAAATTCTGGAATTGGTCCATACTGATCTCTGTGGTCCCATTGGAGAAAGAAGCTATTGTGGTGCTAGATACTTTATTCTATTTATTGATGATTATTCAAGCATGATGACTGTAATGTTTCTCAAGGAAAAATCTAATGCATTTTAGTTATTTAAATGGTAATTAGCTAAAGTTGAAAAGGAAACAAGCAAAATTTTGAAATGCTTAAGATCTGACAGAGGTGGAGAGTTTATTTCTAATGAGTTTAACAGGTTTTGCAATGATCGGGGCAGAAAGAGACAAATGTCCGCACCCAAGACTCCTCCACAAAATGGTATTGCTGAACAAAGGAACAAATCTATTATGGACTGTGCAAGAACACTAATGATGGAGAAAAATGTTGCACATAAGTATTGGAAAGAAGCTGTAAGTACTGCAGTCTATACACTAAATAGAGTTCAAGTCAAGAAAGGTACATATGCTACACCTTATGAACTTTGGTATGGTTATGCACCTAGTGTAAAGTATTTTAAAGTATTTGGAAGCAAATGTTTTATACTAAAAGACAACAAAAATGGAAAACTAGATGCTAAAGGTGAAGAAGGCATATTCCTTGGTTATTCAACGCAAAGCAAAGCTTACAAATGTTTGAATTCTAATACTAACAAAATTGTTGAAAGTGCAAATGTAAGAATTGATGAGTTTGCAGAAAGAAATGAAGCTGAAAGTACACAAGAGCCTGAAAGCTACAGATCATTCGTATATCTAGATGAGGAAGATTCTAATTCACTACCTGAGACTACTGTTGAACAACAACATGCACCTGCCGAGTCATAGAGTGGAGTTGCCCAGCAACTGCAAGTGAATGCTGAGCTATCTGATGGAGATGCCGAGTCACAGAATCAACCAAAACTTAATACAAACGATGAACCTAAAGCAAGGACTGAGCCCACCCTACCAAAATATGTGAGAAGAAATCACAATTCTGATCAAATCATTAGGTCAAAGGAATCTGTTGTTATGACAAGAAGTAAGTTGAAAAATGACACATGTTTGTTATGTGAATTTGAGCCCAAAACAGTGAAAGATGCTTTAGAAAATGAAGATTGGATACAAGCAATGAATGAAGAAATTGAACAAATTGAGAAGAACAAAACTTGGACAAAACTTGGACACTTGTACCTAGGCCAAAGGATAAAAATGGAATTGGCACAAAGTGGGTATTTAGGAACAAACTGAATGAACATGGAGATGTGACAAGAAACAAAGCTAGATTGGTATGGAAGGGTTATGCATAGGAGGAAGGAATTGACTATGGTGAAACCTTCACCCCAGTTGCAAGACTGGAAGGTGTCAGAACCTTACTTGTATATACAGCCTATAAAGGATTCAAATTTTATCAGATGGATGTGAAATCTGCATTTCTCAATGGTATCTTGGAAGAAGAACTGTATATTGAGAAAGCTGATGGTTTTGTAGACCCAAACAAAAGGGATATGGTTTGCAGATTGCACAAAGCATTATATGGATTGAAGTAAGCGCCAAGAGCATGGTATGAGAGATTGCACAATTATCTGATCAAGATTGGATTTGTAAGAACCAATGACAACAACAACCTGTACTTGAAGACAGAGAAAAGCAAAGGTACATTATTAGCTGAAATTTTTGTGGATGACATCATATTTAGTGGACAAAATGTGTTATATCATAAATTTGCAATAGAGATGCAAACTAAGTTTGAGATGTCTATGTTTGGTGAAATAAAATTCTTTGTTGGCTTACAAATTTATCAAATGAAGAATGGTATTTATATCACTCAATCTAAATATATCAAAGAGATACTAAAAACTTTTGGAATGGAAGAGTCCAAACCAGTGAGTACACCCATGGCTACTGGACAGAAGCTGACAAAAGATGATGACACAAAAGAAGTGAACCAAACACTCTACAGGTCAATGATTGGAAAACTACAGTATGTTGTACACAATAGACCTGATATTGCTCTAGTTGTTGGAATTGTTGCAAGGTATTTTTCTAATCCCAAGGAAACTCACATGATGGCAGTAAAAAGGATTCTGAGATATTTGAAAGGAACTGATGACTATGGTCTATACTACAAAAAGAATGACAAGTTTGAACTTAAAGTTTACACTGACTCTGACTGGGCTGGAAATGTTGATGACAGGAAAAGCACTACTGGTGGAGTATTTCTTTTAGGAATGAGATTGATCTCCTGGACAAGCAAGAAACGAAACTGCACCTCACAATCTACAGCTGAAGCCGAGTATGTGGCAGCAACAGTTAACTGTTCTAACATTGTGTGGTTGAAGATACTATTGAAAGGTATGAAGGAAGAAATCACTGACCCAACTATCATATATTGTGATAACACAAGTGCTATTAATATTTCTAAAAATCTTGTGATGCACTCAAAGACAAAGCATATAGCTATCAAGTATCATTACTTGAGGGAGCTAGTTCAGAGTAAAGAAGTGAGACTGGATTATGTGAACACCAAAGAACAATTAGCAGACATATTCACAAAAGCACTACCCAAGAATGCTCATGAGTATCTATGAGGTAAATTGGGGGTGATTCCCCTCACTGAGGCTAATTAAGTTCTGTATGGTACTGTTGCATCAAATATTTCATTCAGAATATATGACACATTGATGTACAGTAGGTCACACTTTAGGATGCTCGCTAAAGTTGTGAAGATGAACAAGGACAGAAAAGAAAAATCAGTCATAATCAAGATGACAGGATCAACATGATACTAAAGATCTACATAATAAAGATATTGACTTCTTTGGCATTGTTGTCAAAGAGGGAGAGATTATCTATATAAAGAAAGAAGTTGAGGGAGAGATTACCTATAAAGAGGAAGAGATTGCCTAGAAAGAGAGATTACAAAGAGGGAAAGATTACATAGAGGCAGAAGTTACTATTGAAAACATTGAAGTGATTATCTACTCAGAGGGAGTCTACAGATGATTAGACACAGATGATGATAGTGTAATTACAGATACAGAGGGAGAAATGTTTTACAGATAAGAATCAGAATGAAGCTAAAGACATTAATGAAAATTTGTTTATATCAAGGAACACAGGTGACTTTTTGGATTGGTTGGTAACTATGCTTGTTAAATCATTGTTTTAATATTTTGTATTGCCATCAATGCCAAAGAGGGAGATTATTGGAAAGTGACAATGCAAGAAATTATTATTTTGTTATTGCTATCAACCCTTAATTGGTGAGACTATTGTTATCTGTTTGAGTACCATATCTATTGTTGATGTAGAAGATTTAACAAGAAGACCAAGTGAATGGTTGAGTTAAGGAAACTAAAAGGGTATTTGATCAGTTGGCACTCTGGCAAAATAATTTGTTGGTTATCTTTCAAAGACAGTTTTTTTTTTATGTTCTGTGCCGAGCAAGTTTGGCTTGTGCCGAGCAAAGTCGCTTGTGCCAAGAAAAGTTGCTTGTGACGAGCAAAAGTTGCTCAATGCCAAGCACCATTGAAATTGCCAAGTGGAAACAGTGATGTTGGTCGACTTACAGTAATTGGATTAATGGTGAGATTTGAGATCTCTGGCCGACTTAGTTGATTTTATTGGAATATGTAATGTTAATTAAAGATTGATCCACGTCATTTAATGTATGGGTAACCATAATTAATGTATGGTTTCAAGATTTAATTAGAGACTACTTTGTAGAAGTAAATGTAATGCAAAGATGGGATGATCCGTTGGATCTGACCTAACCTAAGATCTACGATCTTGTTTAAGCGGCAAAAGATTTATCTGACCTAGACAGAGAGGTATATGATAACCTAAAGGGGTTATTCACTGTGTGGTGAGAGTGTATGTGTATGCAAAAGGTTTGCATAGTTGATTTACTGTTTGGCATAATCTAGCAGAGAAGGAAAAAGGCAGAGGCAAAGTGTTGCATGTGTGATTGCTTGACAGATTTCTAAGCAGATCAGAAGGTTGAAATGACAATGCAGGCTATCTAGTAAGTTAACATCAGAGCTGTAATTGGATCTGAATTGCAAAGTAAGTTGTATGTATCACATCACAACTGCTGATTACTTTCTTACCATTGTATCAGTTAAAATCCTTTAACAAGGTTGACTTAATAGTCATTTGTATAAATCCTCTAACAAGGTGACATTCAGGTGGAATGTTCTAAGTCCTCTAACAAGGCCACTCCTGACAGGGTGATTAAATCCTTTAACAAGGTCACACCTAGCAGTGTGTTATTGTAACCTTTAACATGGTTGGCTCCTCACAGGGCATCACTTTAGAAGAGTGAAAACTTGGTAGCATGTTACTGGTGGTTTTTCCCATATTGGGTTTCCACTTTAAATACTTGTGTCAACTTGTGTGAATGCTTATGGTTTGATTTACTGTTATGTTTCTACAAGCTAATTTCAATTGACAGTAAACTACATGATTATGTTGTTGATTTATTCTACTGCTGCCGAGTAGATATGAAGTACAGAAAGTTTTATTTGCTACATCTAGGCCTAAGGATAACTGATTCACCCCTCCCCTCTCACTTATTCTAAATTCATTCTAACATAAGGCTTATCGATTGATTGGATAGAGTCTTCAATCATAAGCAGGAGATCATTGTATTGATTTGAGAACTCAATAAAGGAATCTCTTTTCAGTGTGGGTGGGTTTTCCCTTGAGTAGGAGAGTTTTCTCAAGGTATCTCTGGTGTTATTTGTGTTCTTAATTTATCTATGATCTGTTATGTTATTCTGGTTCTTAAAAATTAACATGGTATCAGAGAGGGTCTAAAGAAAAGATCCAGAACGAGAATAGGACAATTGGATCCTAGAAGAATCATGATGTCTAATGGGTGTCAAATATGTTGTTCGATGTTCATTGTGGGTGTTTCAATCTCAACTATTGAGGCTTCTCATGCAACCTTGTCCAAAGCTTCTATTTTGGCATCAGCGGGGAAGATACGGTCATGCCTATCTATGGTTACATGTTTGACATTCATGTCTATGAGGATAGCAGCTGTGTTGTGTGATGATGAAAGAAAGATTGGTGGATTGTGAGGAAGTTTGGGATATAAAGAGATAAGTATTTTATGATTGTACGTTTAAATATTGATCATGAATTTTTATGTAGTTAATATTTTTTCATACTAAACACTAGGAATAGTGTATGCTTTTAGCATTGCTCTATATATTTTTCTTTAGGATAGTTTGATTATATGAACTTCTAATTAATCTCTTTAAAAATGCTTCCAAGACCGATCAAGAAGCAACAAGATGATGAGAGATTATATGCAAAGTCATGCAGGTTGTAGAAATGGACATGGAGACACTGCTTGCGGCCATGAGACTATATTGGTGACACGTAACATAATTTAGAAGGAAGAAGTGATATTCAGAGGGAGACTCTTTAGTTGCAGAGATTTGATTTGCATAGTCAAACTGAATTTGAAATTGATAAATCCAGAGTAGAGAATGATTTGGGATAAGGTCGAGGAGGACAATCCTAAACTTTAATATGTCAGAAGGGTAAGTGCACTAGGATTGTGAACAAAAAGGGGGGTATAAGTGGCCGCTTTTTTTTTTTCTAAAATTAGGTAAACCTGAACTTCAAAGAGAAATTTAAGGGTGATGTACTCAAAAATAGGAGTTGTGCAAACAATAAGAATTGTAGTACTCTGAATCTAGTTCTAAACTACTCAAGTTTTTATCCATATTGATAAGATTAAGAGGGTCAAACTCTGTTAGTAATAACTGAGGGGGGGGGGGGGGGAATCAGTGGCCTCAAACTTTNGGGGGGGGGGGGGTGAATCAGTGGCCTCAAACTTTATCCTTAAAACTTAACCACCAATCTTTAAACCTCAGATTATTATGTCCCTACAAGATGTATGCCATGAAATACTTTATAATGATTAACTGTCTGTCAGTTTTCCTTGTCTATCCTTATTCTCCTTGATTACCGATAAGAAATATAACTATTTATCGAAACTCAGTAAATAAGCAGAGTATACCAATCAATCCAGAAATGCATATGTGAAATGTAAAATAGTAAAGTAATAAACCATACACACATAACACATGGATTTTAACATGGAAACCCTGTCAAGGGAAAAACCACTGGGACCAGTACCCCAAATTTTCACTCTTTTGAAGTGAGCCCTATTAGGAGCCAACCCTGTTAAAGGTTACAAACACATTGTTAAGTGCAACCTTGTTAGAGGATTTTATACATAGAGGTTGTCACTTAGTATCGGGCATCTATTGCTACCATCCTTGAATCAGCCTCCTTCTTAGGATGTCAATAGGTATCGGGCAAATCCAATGCTACTTTCATGAATCAACCTTTTTGGAACTCCTTGAGATGTACCTCAATATATAGAAGACTGATAAGTCTTGCTCGGTTAAGAGACTTGATGCTTCAACGGTTAAACTGAAACACTATGACCTATTCATATTGCAACTTTGAATTGTAGATTTTCAGATCTATTTGAGTACATTACCTCTCAAACCAATGTATCAATTCAATCCTTGTGCTCCATACTTTCTGCTCTGTGATGTTGTGATCACTGTTCGTCGATGTCTGTAGAATTCCTTAGCTCTCCTTCAGCTTGTTTGATCAATACTGCACGAAGTTGTTCTTCATCAGTTTCTCTTCAACATCCTCTTTCTATTCACTCCCCTTAATCCCTTTTTCCCACTCTGAAAATGAATTAAGCTTGTCTCTTATATAGACATAATATTCATGTTCTTGATTCTTGGCATGATAAACAATCCAGCCAATTAGATTTAAAGCATAACTCATTATTTGTCTCGTAGAAATATTCTTGCCAATTGTACAAATCATCTTTAAATCAATCACTTAACTTTGGTTGAATAAAACAAAGTAGACAACCAGTTAAATCTATCTTTTAGCTCTGCCAACTAGTTATTTTGTCATTTTCTGAACTCTATGTTCTGTCGGTTACTATTGCAGTTAGTTGTCGGTGACAACTGACAGTTCTGTCGGTGAGACTCCTGTTAGCTTTGTGATCTCCGTCCATCGGGCACCATTGGAAATTTACTCGTTAAGCAACCTTTTGACTTTTCTCGTCAGGCAACCTTCTGACTTTGCTCATCGAGCACGCTGTGGTTTTGCTTCGTCAGGCAACACTATAACTTTGCTCTTTGGGTATCACTGTGACTTTTCATCTTTGCTCTATCCGTCGGTGTGCACTTCGTCGGTGTTGTTTGTCACTTAGTGAATACATGAATTTTATGTATTGCTGAAAGTATAACCTTGGTTCCTTTGGTTCTCTGAACTCTTTGGCATTATGTACATGACTGTATAGATGATATCAAGTTGACATCAATGACAATACAATCTATTAACTGATTTAATGACTTGCATTATCTTCAACTTAACATTATCAAACATTCAATCAGTTACATGTCATCAATCTCTCCCTTTGGCATTGATGGCAACATACTATATTATCACACTATACTATTTCTAATACAATATGAAATACAATAGTTGAGATTCATCAAGCTACCAATCATTTTGTTCAGATAACCGATAAAAATGTCTCGCCATTAGTAAGCTCTGTTTTAGTTTAGATTTGATTCTTGCAACTCTCTCTTTTTCTTCTTCTGATGTGTTGTGTTCTCTCGTTGTGTCAATTTCTCTCTTTTGGCTGTTCTTCTCTTTTGATGTCTATTTCTCTTGTCAACAACTCTCCCTTTGATTAATATTTTCATACAATCTCTCTCCCTGTGCATATAATCTTTCCCTATTGGAGTAATCTGATAATGGATAATCTTTCTCTTCCTTTATTTGAAAACTGTGATAATATGGATAATCTTTCTCCCTTTGACAGCAATGCCAACCAAGTATCTCACTGATTGATGACATTAATGTCAAGTGATCTTTTCTTTCCATCCATAATATATTCCTTGAATTTCCCTTATCCATCAGCAATACAACAATATGCTCTGGTGCTCGGTGATGATATATACCTGTCTGTATATAGATGTAGCTTTGAAGTTCATCTTTTTGCTTGCATCAACATGAATGATATTCTGATAATATATAGGCTGACTAGTAGACAAGGGTTTGACCCCTAGTCTCTTCCTCAAGTATTCAAATGTATCATTGGGCAGTGGCTTGGTGAAGATATCGGCCAATTGTTCTTTGGATTGCACATACTCAAGTATCACCTCCTTTTCTTAAACTTGTTCTCTCAAATAATGATACTTGAGGGCAATGTGTTTAGTCTTAGCATGCATGACTGGATTGTTGGAAATGTTTATTGCACCGGTTTTATCACAATAGATAATCATTGGTTCTAGGATCTTCATATGCATACCTTCCAGTAACTGTTTGATCCATGCAATATTTGAGCAATTTGTTGCAGCAGCAACATACTCTACTTCTACAGTAGACTGAGAGATGCATCCTTGCTTCTTCCTAATCCATGTGACAAGTCTATCACCCATAAAGAATTCTCCTCCAGTTGTTCTCTTTCTGTCATCAAGATTCCCAACCCAATCAACGTCAGTAAATTCCTTAAGTTCAAATTTGCCTTCTCTTCTATACCATAAGCCATATTCCTCGGTATTCTTCAGATATCTTAGAATTCTTTTCACATCAGTCATATGTGATTCCCTAAGATTAGCAAAAAATCTAGCAACAATTCCTCCTGCATGTGCAATATCTAGTCTAGTATGGACAACATACATGAGTTTACCTATCATTGATATGTACAAAGTCTGATTTACCTTTGTTGTCTTGTCCTCCTTTGTCAACTTACATCCAGTAGCCATCGGTGTTCCAACTGGTTTGGAATCTTCCATCTTGAATATTTTTAGGACCTCTTTAATGTATTTGGACTGTGTAATGAAAATACCTTCACATTGTTGCATAATCTGTAGACCAAGAAAGAACTTGATCTCTCCAAACATAGACATCTCAAGCTCTTTTCTCATCTCATTAGCAAATGATTTGCATAGCATATCATTTCCTCCAAATGTGATGTCATCAACAAATATTTCAGCAATCAAAGTGTTAGCATCAGTATCTTCCTTCAAATAAAGATTATCGTTTTCACTAGTCCTTACAAACCCAATACTTATTAGATATGAATGAAGTCATTCATAGCAAGCTCTAGGAGCTTGTTTCAATCCATACAAGGCTTTATCAATTCTACATACCATGTTTCTCTTGTTTGGATCTACAAACCCTTTTGGTTGCTCAATGTATACCTCTTCTTCAAGTATTCCATTTAGGAATGCTGATTTAACGTCCATCTGGTACACCTTGAATCCTTTGAATGCAACATAAGCAAGTAGTATTTCTACACCTTCTAGCCTAGCAACGGGTGCAAAGGTCTCTCCATAGTCTATACCTTCCTCTTGTGCATACCCCTTGCATACTAGTCTTTCTTTGTTTCTTGTGACTTCTCCATTCTCATTCAGCTTATTCTTGAATATCTATTTAGTACCGATGACATTCTTGTCATCTAGTCTTGGCACACGTGACCATGTCTTATTTTTATCAATCTGCTCAATCTCATCATTCATAGCACTTATCCATTCTTCATTATCAAGTGCAGTATTGACAGATTTTGGCTCAAACTCACAAATTAAACAACTTGAGTTTATAAACTTACTTCTTGTTCTTGTACCAGCTTTCTTATCTCCTATGATCTGGATCTCTGGATGGTTCCTTCTTACATATCTAGCAAGTACACATACAAATCTTTGTCTATTAGCTTGATCATTATTTAGTTCTTCATTCTGTTGTCTTCCATATCCATTTCGTTCTTCATATGATGTAGTTTATTAGATGTTTTCATCAAAATTCTTGGCAATGGTTAAATTGGACACCTATGATTTACTTTTTTTGAAAGGTAAAAGTAAATAATACCAAAATTTGTTCTCGGACATTTTCTTACAATATATGCACATTATTTGTAGAATTTGAACGTCAGTTCTTATCTTTTCATGGGCCTTCTATTTCAAAACCTTAGAACAAAATTTAAATGCTCTACCTACATTTTTCTATTAATGTGTCAGATTTGTTTCCTTCTATTGTGACATATTGCAAGTTATGGGAGGAGAAAATCTTAATATGATATGTCAATCCCTGCAGGTTGATAGTAGTTTGGACCCATCTACAATTGATCAGACAACTTCTATTGGTGCAAATTGTACACTTACAGGAAGTTTTGTCTTTGGAGAAAAAGAGCCACCTTTTGTAATTGCTCTCTAGCGATCGAGAGCACCTTTACCCTCATCTTCTCTCCTCCACCATAGAATAGTGGGGCGCACCCCAATCTATACTCGGGTGGGGGGTGGAATTATATGGGTGGGTGGGTGGGTGGGTGAGTATAGTTAGTGGGGGAAATACATTAATCAGTCTAGCCTAT
>MU227283.1:18828-32790 GCA_018584345.1 Thuja plicata
TTTATAAAGGAAAAGGTTAACAACACCAACACTGTAAAACTTCAAGGGATTAAAAGTCACATTTCTTTTGAGAATTTGAAGTTGATGTAAACTGATGAAATGTGTGAAATAGGATAAATTTTATGCCAATATTTTTTTAAAAAAAAATTGAATAAATATTAATATGCTTTTTGAAAGATTTTGGTCTATTTTTTGTTTCCTTAAAAATACTACAAATCAACGGGTTTACTTCTTGCCAAATCATTATGAGTAAAACATTTTTTTCCTCCAATTTCAGAATATATTTTAGATAGCATGTATAACTAGTGCAAAAAAAAAAAAAGAAGTATTTTTGATCTATAGTTTGCCCGTTATAAGTATTCAAAGTCGAACTTACCTGAAATCAACAGTTATCGTCTCCCACCACTTTTCCCCTATCAAAACTATACCAAAATCCAAATAAATTACATATTTTTGAAGAGGACTCTCTTCTCTAGTGTTACATGATTTTAAAATTTTTTTGAATTGATTTAGCATTTTTTTATATTTTCCAAATCAACGACTTCTCAGAACTTAATATACCTATATGTAGTTTTTACCAGATTTGTTCAACGTTTTGTAATTAAAATAATATAAAATTTATATGTCCAGAATCATAGTTCCAAGATCTAGAAAATGGTACTTTTGCTTTTTTGACATTTTATATTTTGAGTAGAGAATGGAACAACATAAGTGTAAACTTCTGGTTTTTTTATGCTTTGGGGGGTTTGGCTGCTAACATGGCATGCCACCTAGGTAGACTTGGCCGAGTCTGATTGGGCCGAGTCTGACTGGGCCGAGTCCCCTTATCCCCTTAATGTGCAAATGAGGGGCTTTGAGGTTATTTTTGTATTAAAAATATCCCACGGACTGGGCCGAGTCCCACTCAGCCCAGACTCGGCCGAGTCTGACTGGGCCTAGTCCCACTCAGCTGAGTCAGTCGAGTTAGCCTAAAAGGCGTCACTCGATTGTGCTTTTACCCATGTATATAGAAATTTAGATATACATATAAACATACATAGACACATATTATATATGTAAGTCTATACATATGTGTAGTGTAGGTTAAATTTACAAGCATACGTTTTTATGTCTTCATAATCCATACAGGTTATGTGAAACTCAAAATGATGCTTTTAGTTCTACATAACCCACACATATTATGTAGAATTTGAAATTATAATTTTTTGTTTTTCAAAAACCGTGTGGGTTATTTGGCACGTAGGAACCCGTATGCATTTGGGCTTGGTAAGAGGGTTGGAAAATGACCTTAAGACTTCCAAACCCATTTTTCCTCCATTTTTGTCTCTTTACACGTTTTTTCATCTTCCAAGACAATTTCTTGACTTCATCCTCATTAGGTTTACAAATGATCAAGTGGGTATCTCTAAATTACCACCATAATCTACGTCTTCTCAGCTTTCTAACCATATAAACATTTGTATTTTTGGACAACATTAGGGTTGTAAACTTTAATTTTCTTTACTAGTGTCTTCATAGTCCTCAGAGACATGTCTACCATTTTTTTAATAACTTTTGATCTACTTGACCAAATTAAAAACAAATCACATATTGTTGTTCTACGCTAGATTCTATACACTTTAAAAAACAAAGTTTGCATTTTTAATTATTTTGATGCAAGTTATGCCTTGCGCATGAATATGTACCAGATTTTTAGGATGTTGTAACTTCAAAAAATTATTAAAAAAATTACTCAACAAAAAATATAAAATAAATACACAACTTCTAGATCTCACTCTTACCTATCATCCTACCAAAGGGTTTTGCAAAATATTTAATCTCACTATTTCTTTTGTGAAGCACACATAAACAACTATGTTATGTTTTTAGGAAAAAATCAGGAATAATTTTTCGTGCACGGCGTGTTTGATGACATGTAACTGATTGAATGTTTGATAATGTTAAGTTGAAGATAATGCAAGTCATTAGATCAGTTAATGGATTGTATTATCATTGATGTCAATTTGATATCATCTGTACGGTCATGTACATAATGTCAAAGACTTCAGAGAACCAAAGGAACCAAGGTTATGCTTTCAGCAATACATAAAAGTCATGTATTCACTAAGTAATAAACAACACTGACGGAGTGCACACCGACAGACAGAGCAAAGATGAAAAGTCACAGTGATACCCGACGAGAAGAGTTACAGTGTTGCCTGACGAAGCAAAACCACAAAGTGCCCACCGAGCAAAGTCATAAGGTTGGCCGACGAGTAAATTTCCAATGATGCCCGACAGACGGAGATCATGAAGCTAACTGAAGTCTCACCGACAGAACTGTCAGTTTTCACCGACGACTAACTGCAATAGTGACCAACAGAACATAGAGTTTAGAAAATGACAAAATAACTAGCTGGCAGAGCTAAAAGATAGACTTAACTAGTTGTCTACTTTGTTTTATTCAACCAAAGTTAAGTGATTGATTTAAAGATGATTTGTACAGTTGGCAAGAAGATTTCTACGAGACAAATCAAGAGTTATGCTTTAAATATAATTGGCTTGGATTGTTTATCATGCCAAAAATCAAGAATCAAGAACATGAATATTATGTCTATATAAGAGACAAGCTTAATTCATTTTTAGACTAGGAAAAAAGGATTAAGGAGAGTGAATAGAAAGAGCATGTTGAAGAGAAACTGATGAAGAACAACTTCATGCAGTACTGATCAAATAAGCTGAAGGAGAGCTAAGGAATTTTGCAGACACCGACGAACAGTTAGCACAGCATCACAAAGCAGAAAGTATGGAGCGAAAGGATTGAATTGATGCATTGGTCAGAGAGGTAATGTACTTAAATAGATCTAAAAATCTGTAATTCAAAGTTGAAATATGAACAGGTCATAGTGTTTCAATTTAACCATTGAAGCATCAAGTATCTTAACCGAGCAGGACTTAACAGTCTTCTATATATTGAGGTACATCTCAAGTGTTAGGGTTTCGACATCCTTTATAAGGATTGTCCTCTTTGTATTTCTTAAGGAGTTTGTAATCATTTTTACATTGTTGAATATAGAACTTATTTTTCTGTCAACATGTTCTTGCAATCTCTGGCCTATCGGCCGCCATAGTTTCTAAATCCTTCTCTCTTCTGTCTGTTTCATTCTGTGTAATAGTCTTTGCATGCATGTGATCTTGGTTGCATTGCATTTTTGCAATCTCAACATCAAGGAGTGCCAAAAAGGTTGATTCATGAAAGTAGCAATGGATTTGACCGATACCTAATAACAGTCTACGAAGGAGGCTGATTCAAGAATGGTAGCAATAGATGTCCGACACTAAGTGACAACCTCTATGTATAAAATCCTCTAACAAGGCTGCACTTAACATTGTGTTTGTAACCTTTAACAGGGTTGGATCTTAACAGGGCTCACTTCAGAAGAGTAAAAATTTGGGGTACCGGTCCCAGTGGTTTTTCCCTTAATAGGGTTTCCATATTAAAATTCATGTGTTATGTGTGTATGGTTTATTAATTTACTATTTTACATTTCACATATGCATTTCTGGATTGATTGGTATACTCTACTTATTTACTGAGTTTTGGTAAATAGTTATATTGCTTATCGATAATCAACGAGAATAAGGACAGATAAGGAAAACTGACAGACAGTTAATCATTATAAAGTATTTCATGGCATACATCTTGTAGGGACATAATAATCTGAGGTTTAAAGATGGTGGTTAAGTTTTAACGATAAATTTTGAGGCCACTGATTCACCCCCCCTCTCAGTTATTACTAACAATTGGTATCAGAGCTTGTGTGCTTAGAAAGGAAGGTTTCAAGACCTAAGTCAAGATCACAAAATGAATAGATGAGATGTGCCCAAGTTGAACAAAGACAACTTTGCTTCATGGAAAAGCAGAATAAGACTCCACTTAGCAGGTATTGGTAATGATGTTACTCAATTTCTAGATACTGAATATGTGTTTCCCACAGGATCATTAACAGTAGATCAATTGAGAGATAAGCATGAGCACAATTGCATGGTCATAGAGATTCCTTCCTCACTCTCTGATGCTGAATTTGAAGATGTCAAAGATGTCAAAGATTACAAAATTGCAAAGAAAATGTGGGACAAACTGAAGCTTGTACATGGTGTTGGAAAGTGACAATGCAAGCAATTATTATTTTGTCATTGTTGTCAAACCTTTACTAGTGAGACTATTGTTATCTATTTGAGTACCATATCTATTGTTGACGCAGAAGATTTAACAAGAAGACCAAGTGAATGGTTGAGTTAAGGCAACTAAAAGGGTATTTGATCAGTTGGCACTCTGGCAAATTAATTTTGTTGTTTATCTTTCAAAGACAGTTTTTCTGGTTGTTCTGTGCTGAGCAAGTTTGGCTTGTGCCGAGAAAAATTGCTTATGATGAGCAAGTTGCTTGTGCCGAGTAAAGTTTCTTGTGAAGAGCAAAAGTTGCTCAGAGCAGGGCACCATTGAAATTGTCGAGTGAAAACAGTGATGTTGGCTGACTTACAGTAATTGGATTAATGATGAGATTTGAGATCTCTGACCGACTTAGTTGATTTTATTGGGATATGCAATGTTAATTAAAGATTGATCCACGTCATTTAATGTATGGGTAACCGTAATTAATGCATGGTTTCAAGATTTAATTAGAGACTACTTTGGAGAAGTAAATATAATACAAAGATGGAATGATCCGTTGGATCTGACCTAACCTAAGATCTACGATCTTGTTTAAGCGGCAAAAAGATTTATCTGACCTAGGCAGAGAGGTATATGATAACCTCAAGGTGTTATTCATTGTGTGTGGTTGAGTGTATGTATGCAAGAGGTTTGCATAGTTGATTTACTGTTTGGCATGATCTAGCAGAGAAGGCAAAAGACAGAAGAAAAAATTTGCATGTGTGATTGCTTGATGAATTTCCAAGCAGATCAGAAGGTTGAAATGACAATGCAGGCTATCCAGCAAGTTAACATCAGAGCTATAATTGGATCTAAATTTGCAAAGTAAGTTGTATGTACCAGATCGCAAATTACTGATTACTTTCTTACCATTGTATTAGTTAAATCCTTTAACAAGGTTGACTTAATAGTCATTTGTATAAATCCTCTAACAAGGTGACATTCAGGTGAAATGTTCTAAGTCCTCTAACAAGGCCACTCCTGACAGGGTGATTAAATCCTTTAACCAGGTCACACCTAGCAGTGTGTTATTGTAACCTTTAACAGGGCTGGCTCCTCACAGGGCATCACTTCAGAAGAGTGAAAATTTGGTAGCATGTTACTGGTGTTTTTTCGCATATTGGGTTTCCACATTAAATACTTGTGTCAACTTGTGTGAATTCTCATGGTTTGCTTTACTGTTATGTTTCTACAAGCTAATTTCAATTGACAGTAAATTGCATGATTAAGTTGTTGATTTATGCTACTGCTGCCGAGTAGATCTGAAGTACAAAAAGTTTTTATTTGCTACATCTAGACCTGAGGATAACTGATTCACCCCTCCCCTCTCAGTTATTCTAAATTCATTCTACCAATTGGTATCAGAGATTTGGTCTACTGAAAACAGTTTGAAGGTACTTGGAGAGAAAAGATCAAGATGTATAAGAAGGACGTTCCTAAGCTGAACAAAGATAACTTCCCTGCATGGCAGAGTTTGATGAAACTACATTTGGCTGGTATTGGTGATGATGCTAAGCGACTTATTGAACATGCCTATGTATCACCTACTACTCCTCTCACAGCTACACATCTGGAAGAAAAGCAAGAGCACAATCAAGCAATGTTGGAGATCTTCCCTCATTGAGCTATTCAGAGTTTGATGATATAAAGAGTTGCACAAATGCAAAGCAGATGTGGGACAAACTTGCAACTGTCTATGGTGGAGACACAAATGTGCTGAGAGATAAATCAGAAAGTCTAAGAGGTAAGTTTGATGAGATGAAAATGCAAGAAGGTGAAAATGTTATTCAGTACTATGGCAAAGTAAAAGAAGTTGTAAATGCCATCAGAGGTGCTAATGGAGCAATTGATGAGAACACCATTATGAGCAAGGTATTGAGAACTTTACTTCTTATATATGCTATTAGAGTTTCTGAAATTCAAGAATTGAGATGTACTCCTACCAATAATCTGAATTTGGAAAATTTGATAGGCAGACTCACTGCATTTGAAATATCAAATTTTGATAACTATAATCCACAAGGGATTGATTCTGCTTTTAGATCACAACTGGTTCTCAATAAATCTAAGAAGGAAAAGAAACATGTGGATAGTGATAGTGACACTTCTGATGATGATCTTGAAGAACTTGAAGCACTTATGGAAAAAAGGTTTTCCAGAGGAAAAGAAAAATACAAAGGTAAACTTCCTATTATTTGTTTTTCATGCAACAAAATTGGTCATATAGCTGCTAGATGTCCTGACAAAAATGAAAAAGATGAAAGAAGGAACAACAAATACAAAGACTGAAAGGATGATGGAGACTTCAGGAAATATAAGGACTACAAATACAAAGGTAAGAAATCTTGTTATATTGCTGAAGAAACTTCTGACCATGACACTGATAATTTCGATGACAATGATATAGAAGTTGTTTATGTTGCAATGAAAGAAGATTCTGATGATGATGAAAAAAATGCACTAATCTCTTATATGAGTAAAAATGATCGTTGGATCATTGAAAGTGGTTGTTCCCATCATATGACTGGTGACAAAGATAAGTTTGAAACCCTAAACCAATGTAAAGGAGGATATGTAAAATTTGGTAATGATTCACCATGTCTTATCAAAGGTGAAGGACTGATTAACCTGACTGACAAAATCAGATGTGATGATGTGTATTGGGTTGATGATCTTAAATATAATTTGCTAAGTGTTGCACAGCTGAACACTTCTGGTTACAAAGTTGAATTTCATCAAAGAAAGGCAAAGATCTATGATTCTATTGGAGAATTAGTTGGAAGTGGTGATCAGACTAAAGGTAACTTATTTTATCTAGATTTATCTGAAGAAACATGTTTGTTTGCACAGTACAATGATGTTTGGTTATGTCATAAAAGGTTGTGTCATGTGAACTTTGATAACTTGGTAAGCATAAGTAAACTGAAAAGGGTTAGAGGGCTACCTAAGTTAAAGAAACCTGAGAATGCTATGTGTAAACAATGTCAACTAGGAAAGATGACTAAGTCTAGTTTAAAGAGTAAAACACATGTATCAGAGAAAATTCTGGAATTGGTCCATACTGATCTCTGTGGTCCCATTGGAGAAAGAAGCTCTTGTGGTGCTAAATACTTTATTCTATTTGTTGATGATTATTCAAGGATGATGACTGTAATGTTTCTCAAGGAAAAATCTAATGCATTCCAGTTATTTAAATGGTACTTAGCTAAATTTGAAAAGGAAACATGAAAAAGTTTGAAATGCTTAAGATTTGACAGAGGTAGAGAGTTTATTTCTAATGAGTTTAACAAGTTTTGCAATGACCAAGGCATAAATAGACAGATGCCTGCACCTAGCACTCCTCCACAACATGGTATTGCCGAATGAAGGAACAAATCTATCATGGACTGTTCAAGAACACTAATGATGGAGAAAAATGTTGCACAGAAGTATTGGAAAGAAGTTGTAAGTACTGCAGTGTATACATTGAATAGAGTTCAAGTCAAAAAAGGTACAGATGCTACACCTTATGAACTTTGGTATGGGTATGCACCTAGTGTAAAGTATTTTAAAGTATTTAGAAGCAAATATTTTATACTGAAAGATAACAGAAATGGAAAACTAGATGCTAAAGGTGAAGAAGGCATATTCCTTGGTTATTCAACGGAAAACAAAGCTTACAAATGTTTGAATTCTAATACTAACAAAATTGTTGAAAGTGCAAATGTAAGAATTGATGAGTTTGCATAAAGAAATGAAGTTGAAAGTACACAAGAGCCTGAAAGCTACAGATCATTCGTATATCTGGATGAGGAAGACTCTAATTCACTACCTGAGACTACTGCTGAACAACAGCATGCACCTGTGGAGTCACAGAGTGGAGTTGCCAAGAAACTGGAAGTGAATGTTGAGCTATCTAATGGAGATGCCAAGACACAGAATCAACCAGAACTGAATACAAACAATGAACCTAAAGCAAAGATTGAGCCTACCCTAGCAAAATATGTGAGAAGAAATCACAATTCTTATCAAATCATTGGGTCAAAGGATTCTGCTGTTATGACAAGAAGTAAGTTGAAAAATGACACATGTTTGTTATTTGAATTTGAGCCCAAAACAGTGAAAGATGCTTTAGAAAATTAAGATTGGATACAAGCAATGAATGAGGAAATTGATCAAATTGAGAAGAAAAAAACTTGGAAACTTGTACCGAGGCCAAAGGATAAAAATGTAATTGGCAAAAAGAGGGTATTCAAGAAGAAACTGAATGAACATGGAGATGTGACATGAAACAAAGCTAGACTGGTATGCAAGGGTTATGCACAGGAGGAAGGAATTGACTACTGTGAAAACTTCACCCTAGTTGCAAGATTGGAAGGTGTCAGAACCTTACTTGCATATGTAGCCTATAAAGGATTCAATGTTTATGAGATGGATGTAAAATCTGCATTTCTCAATGGTATCTTGGAAGAAGTGTATATTGAGCAAGTTGATGGTTTTGTAGATCCAAACAAAAGGGACATGGTTTGCAGATTGCACAAAGCATTATATGGATTGAAGCAAGCGTCAAGATCATTGTATGAGAGATTATACAATTACTTGATCAAGATTGGATTTGCAAGAACCAATGACAACAACAACTTGTACTTGAAGACAAAGCAAAGAAAAGGTACATTGTTAGCTGAAATTTTTGTGGATGACATCATATTTAGTGGACAAGATGTGTTATGTCAGAAATTTGCAACAGAGATGCAAACTGAGTTTGAGATGTCTATGTTTGGTGAAATAAAATTCTTTGTTGGCTTGTACAAATTTATCAAATGAAGAATGATATCTATATCACTCAATCTATAATATCAAAGAGATACTGAAAACTTTTGGAATGGAAGAATCCAAACCAGTGAGTACACCCATGGCTACTGGATAAAAGCTGAAAAAAGATGATGACACAAAAGAAGTGAACCAAACACTCTACAGGTCAATGAATGGAAAACTACAATATGGTGTACACAGTAGACCTGATATTGTCCTAGCTGTTGGGATTGTTGCAAGGTTTCCTGCTAACCCCAAGAAAACTCACATGATGGCAGTCAAAAGGATTCTGAGATATTTGAAAGGAACTGAGCACTATGGTCTATACTACAAAAAGAATGACAAGTTTGAACTCAAAATTTACACTGACTCTGACTGGGATGGAAATGTTGATGACAGGAAAAGCACTACTGGTGGAGCATTTCTTTTAGGAAAGAGATTGATCTCCTAGACAAGCAAGAAATAGAACTGGACCTCACAATCTAAAGCTGAAACCGAGTATGTGGCAACATTAGTTAACTGTTCTAACATTGTGTGGTTGAAGATACTTCTGAAAGGTATGAAGGAAGAAATCATTAACCCAGTTGTTATATATTGTGATAACACAAGTGCTATTAATATTTCTAAAAATCTTGTTATGCACTCAAATACAAAACATATAGTTATCAAGTATCATTACTTGAGGGAGATAGTTCAAAGTAAAGAAGTGAGACTGGTTTATGTAAACACCAAAGAACAATTAGCAGACATATTCACAAAAGCACTACCCAAGGATGCTCATGAGTATCTACGAGGTAAATTGGGGGTGATTCCCCTCACTGAGGCTAATTAAGTTTTGTATGGTACTGTTGCATCAAATATTTCATTCAGAATATCTGACACATTGATGCACAGTAAGTCACAGTAAGTCACACTTTAGGATGCTGGCTAAAGTTGTGAAGATGAACAAGGACAAAAAATAAAAATCAGTCATAATCAACATGATAGGATCAACATGATACTAAAGATCTATATGATAAAGATATTGACATCTTTGGCATTGTTGTCAAAGAGGGAGAGATTACCTATATAGAGGAAGAAGTTGAGGAAGAGATTGCCGAGAAAGAGAGATTACAAAGAAGGAAAGATTACATAGAGGCAGAAGTTACTATTGATCATCTACTCAGAGGGAGTCTACAGATGATGACAATGTGATTACAGAAACATAGGGAGAAATGTTTTACATATAAGAATCAAAATGAAGCTAAAGACATTAATAAAAATTCGTTCATATCAAGTAACACAAGTGACTTTTTGGATTGGTTGGTAACTATGCTTGTTAAATCATTGTTTTAGTATTTTGTGTTGCCATCAATGCCAAAGAGGGAGATTGTTTTAAAGTGACAATGCAAGCAATTGTTATTTTGTCATTGCTATCAAACCTTTACTGGTAAGACTATTGTTATATGTTTGAGTACAATATCTATTGTTGATGGAGAATTTTTAACAAGAAGACCAAGTGAATGGTTTAGTTAAGGCAAGTAAAAGGGTATTTGATCAGTTGGCACTCTGACAAAGTAATTTTGTTGTTTATCTTTCAAAGACAGTTTTTCTAGTTGTTCTGTGCCAAGCAAGTTTGGCTTGTGCCGAGCAAAGTTGCTTATGCCGATTAAAGTTTCTTGTGACAAGCAAAAGTTGCTCAATGCCGAGCACCATTGAAATTGCCGAGTGAAAACAATGATGTTGGCCAACTTACAGTAATTGGATTAATGATGAGATTTGAGATCTCTGGCCAACTTAGTTGATTTTATTAGGATATGCAATGTTAATTAAAGATTGATCCACGTCACTTAATGTATGGGTAACCGTAATTAATGCATGGTTTCAAGATTTAATTAGAGACTACTTTGGAGAAGTAAATATAATATAAAGATGGAATGATCCGTTGGATCTGACCTAACCTAAGATCTGTGATCTTGTGTAAGCGGCAAAAAGATTTATCTGACCTAGACAGAGAGCTATATGATAACCTCAAGGGGTTATTCATTGTGTGTGGATGAGTGTATGTATGCATGAGGTTTGCATAGTTGATTTACTGTTTGGCATGATCTAGCAGAGAAGGCAAAAGGCAGAAGCAGAAAGTTGCATGTGTGATTGCTTGACAGATTTCCAAGCAGATCAGAAGGTTGAAATGACAATGCAGGCTATCCAGTAAGTTAACATCAGAGCTGTAATTGGATCTGAATTTGCAAAGTAAGTTGTATACCAGATCACAAACTGTTGATTACTTTCTTACCATTGTATCAGTTAAATCCTTTAACAAGGTTGACTTAACAGTCATTTGTATAAATCCTCTAACAAGGTGACATTCAGGTGGAATGTTCTAAGTCCTCTAACAAGGCGACTCCTGACAGGGTGATTAAATCCTTTAACCAGGTCACACCTAGCAGTGTGTTATTGTAACCTTTAACAGGGTTGGCTCCTCACCGGGCACCACTTGAGAAGAGTGAAAACTTGGTAGCATGTTACTAGTGGTTTTTCCCATATTGGGTTTCCACGTTAAATACTTGTGTCAACTTGTGCAAATTCTCATGGTTTGCTTTACTGTTATGTTTCTACAAGCTAATTTCAATTGACAGTAAACTGCATGATTAAGTTGTTGATTTATGCTACTACTACCGAGTAGATCTGAAGTACAGAAATTTTTTATTTGTTACATCTAGACCTGAGGATAACTGATTCACCCCTCCCCTCTCAGTTATTCTAAATTCATTTTAACACATGGAGGTGATACAAATGTTTTGAGAGCCAAGGCAAAAAGCCTTAGAGGAAAATTTGATGATCTCAGAATAAAAGAAGGAGAAAACATAACACGGTACAACACAAGAATCAAAGAAGTAGTCAATGTTATATGAGGAGTTGGAAGTACACTTGAAGAGGAGACAGTGGTAAGTAAAATCTTAAGAAACTTATTGCATGTATATGCTATTAGAGTTTCTGTTATTCAAGAAATGAGAGTAGTAACAAACAATATAGTTACTCTTGATAGTTTAATTGGTAGACTGATTTCATTTGAGAGGAATAACTTTGATAATAGTGTCTTACCAAACTTAGAGTCTGCATTTAAATCTTCTATGAGAATAAGCAAATCAAGTCATAGAAACACATCTAGAAGAGATAGTGAAAGTGAAAGTGAAGAAGAAGATCTAGATGAAATAGAAACACTTATGGCTAGAAGAATGTAGAGAGGCAAAGGTAAATACAAAGGCAAGTTACCACTTGTATGCTTTAATTGTAAAGAGATTGGACACTTTGCTGCAAAATGTCCTAACAGAAGAAAAGATGACAAAGGTAATGACCGACTTTTTGAGAATAAATCTGATAGAGGTGATAACAAAGATTACAGAAGTTACCAACAATCAGAAAGAAGAGATACTTGAGACTACAAGGAAAAAGGCAAGAAGGCCAGCTACCTAGCTACTTGCAAAGATGAAGATACTGATACCGACCCTGATGATGACATCGAGATGGTATTTGTGGCTATGAAAGATGATTCAGATGAAGATAAAAGGTATGTAGAAACTGCACTCATATCTAAAGTTAGCAAGAATGACATCTGGATTATAGATAGTGGCTGCACTCACCACATGATCGGTGATAAAGAAAAGTTTAACACTTTTGAATATTATAATGGTGGTATAGTAAGAATGGGTAATGATACACCTTGTCCAGTTGAAGGTAAAGGAACTATAATGCTGAATAACCTGATTAAATGTGAAAATGCTTATTAGGTAAAAAGATTGAATTATAATTTGTTAAGTATTTCTCAGTTGAATAATTCAGGTCACAGAGTAACATTTGAGAATAAGAAGGCAAAGATCTTCAATAAATCTAGAAAATTGATTGGTACCGGTGAACAGACTAAAGGTAACTTATTTTATCTGAATAATACTAACACCACTTGGTTAATAACTAGAAATAAAGACATATGGTTGTGGCACAAAAGATTGTGTCATGTAAATTTTGACAACATGATGAAAATAAGCTGAAGGAGAAATGTAAGAGACTTATTTATAGGCTCTATCTTTATCTTTTCAGGTGATTTGGCTTGAGAGACGCAAACATGTTGGCATATGCTCTAGTATTTGTTACGGCGATGATGATAAGCGCAATGATAGTGACTTCCGAGTGCGTCGTGGGGAGCTTGGGTTGAAGAATCGAATAATGCATAGAAGAGTTGGGGCCGATGCCGAGTGTAGAGACTGTGTTGAGCCGCAGTGTGGGGAGCTAGGAGTCTCGCAGCGCTGAGAGCTCAGGCAGCTCAGCAAGGAGGAAACTCGCTGTGAATCATTGCAGACGATATGACTACATTTGTATGAGACATCTTGAAAAACACTAGGCGTGTTCT
Source organism: Thuja plicata (assembly GCA_018584345.1). NCBI lineage: Eukaryota > Viridiplantae > Streptophyta > Pinopsida > Cupressales > Cupressaceae > Thuja > Thuja plicata. The sequence goes on from MU227283.1 coordinate 32,199, forward strand.
GCTCCAGATCTTCAATGGATAGTCATGCCCTTGTTTTGGGTTTCTATTACGGCACGGGTACAAAAGATGGTGGCGAAGATTTTTGGAAATTGGTTCTACACCTGTGAGTTGCATTTACTGTTAATTCTGAAACTAAATTAGCATTTGATGTGTTGCCTAGCCATAAAAAATGTCTGAAAAAATCCATTATCGCTGCCTCATGAAGAATACACCTGCATATAGACATAGAAGCGACCAATAGCAAAGAAACCTTACATCTTTACTAGGGCATAAATCTGTATGCTCGGGAGCTCGTCGAGATACATTTTCTACTTTCAACGAGCTTCAGACTGGAATGGTGTTCCCTGCAACTCTGTTTTTTTGTTGTATGGCATCCATGCCCGCTCCATCAAATCCCGTCAGTGCGTTTGAATTGCTTTAAAATGTAGAATTTTTTTTAACTCCGTACAACACAAACCAAACCTCCGTCAAATTATCCACCGTCAAGTCCTCCGTTTAAAAATTTAAATCATGCAATAGATAGATGACATGGTATGACATATATATATACATAGACATGCCTTTTGCGTCAGAATAGCTTTTGGTGTCCATT
>MU227283.1:48300-60082 GCA_018584345.1 Thuja plicata
ACACATCAAGAATGTGAAGATATAACACATTATGGATTGTAAAATTCAAAAATTTCAAGTTAGTATTATGGATTGCAAAAATTGATGAAACTAACATATCTATATTTGAACAAATTTATGTTAAAGAAACTAAGAGATATCACGACGAGACAACTATATTGTTTGCCCATTATTCTACTTAAATAAAATAAAATAATAATAATTAAAGTGATAATTAGTAATAATCATAATTGTAAACATTTAATGATACATGCTTCTATTTATGTTTATTTGGACCATTATGGTAAATAGTTGTATAATTTAATATTGTCAATAATGATAATTCAAAGAGTAATGTAATGAAATTTTTTTATATGAAAATTAATTGCATTATACGTACAATTGAAGGTTATAAGTTTTACAATATTTCAATCCTAGTTCGTCAAGAAATATTCTAACCTCAACACCTCAACAGTTTTCTATTAAACAAAAAAACTTATTGAATGTTTAGTTTGTGTTGAAAATTATGTCTCTTTCTTGTCAAGAAATATTCTAACCTCAACAGTTTTCTAACCTTGTCTCTTGTTTAGTTTGTGTTTAAAATTATGTCTCTTTTGAGAGAGAGAGAGAGAGAGAGAGAGAGAGAGAGAGAGAGAGAATAATTAGGGCTCAGAATAGATAGAAACGGTGATGGGAGAGGAAGACGAGAGAGGGGAAACAAGGAGAGGCATGTATGTATACAATCATTTATACATATATCTATATAAATATATGGGGGTAAAAGCACAATAATTTGTCACCCTTTTATTAAGGAAAAGGTTAACAACACCAACACTGTAAAACTTCAAGGGATTAAAAGTCGCATTTCTTTTGAGAATTTGAAGTTGATGTAAATTGATGAAATGTGTGAAATAGGATGAATTTTATGCCTATAATTTTTTTTTAAAATTGAATAAATATTAATATGCTTTTTGAAAAATTTTGGTCTATTTTTTGTTTCCTTAAAAATATTGCAAATCAAGGGGTTTACTTCTTGCCAAATCATTATGAGTAAAACATTTTTTTCCTCCAATTTCAGAATATATTTTAGATAACATGTATAACTATAACATGTATAATAAGTATTTTTGATCTATAGTTTGCCCATTATAAGTATTCAAAGTCGAACTTACCTGAAATCAACAGTTATCGTCTCCCACCACTTTTCCCCTATCAAAACTATACCAAAATCCAAATAAATTACATATTTTTGAAGAGGACTCTCTTCTCTAGTGTTGTACATGATTTTAAATTTTTTTTGAATTGATTTAGCATTTTTTTATATTTTCCAAATCAACGACATCTCAGAACTTAATATACCTATATGTAGTTTTTACCATATTTGTTCAACGTTTTGTAATTAAAATAATATAAAATTTATATGTCCAGAATCGTAGTTCCAAGATCTAGAAAATGGTACTTTTACTTTTTTGACATTTTATATTTTGAGTAGAGAATGGAACAACATAAGTGTAAACTTCTGATTTTTTTATGCTTTGGGGGGTTTGGCTGCTAACATGGCATGCCACCTAGGTAGACTCGGCCAAGTCTGATTGGGCCGAGTCTAACTGGGCTGAGTCCCCTTATCCCCTCAATGTGCAAATGAGGGGCTTTGAGGTTATTTTTGTATTAAAAATATCACACGGACTAGGCCGAGTCCCACTCGGCCCAGACTCGGCCGAGTCTGACTGGGCCTAGTCCGACTCGGCTGAGTCAGTCGAGTTAGCCTAAAAGTCGTCACTCAATTGTTCTTTTACCCATGTATATAGAACTTTAGATATTCATATAAACATACATAGACACATATTATATATGTAAGTCTATACATATGTGTAGTGTAGGCTAAATTTACAAGCATACATTTTTATGTCTTCATAACCCATACAGGTTATGTGAAACTCAAAATAGTGCTTTTAGTTCTACATAACCCACACATATTATGTAGAATTTGAAATTGTACTTTTTTGTTTTTCAAAAACTGTGTGGGTTATTTGGCATGTAGGAACCTGTATGCATTTGGGCTTGGTAAGAGGGTTGGAAAATGACCTTAAGGCTTCCAAACCCATTTTTCCTCCATTTTTGTCTCTTTACATGTTTTTTCATCTTCCAAGACAATTTCTTGACTTCATCCTCATTAGGTTTACAAATGATCAAGTGGGTATCTCTAAATTACCACCATAATCTACGTGTTCTCAGCTTTCTAACCATATAAACATTTGTATTTTTGGACAACATTAGTATAGTAAATTTTAATTTTCTTTACTAGTGTCTTCATAGTCCTCAGAGACATGTCTACCATTTTTTTAATAACTTTTGATCTACTTAACCAAATTCAAAACAAATCACATATTGTTGTTCTACGCTAGATTCTATACACTTTAAAAAACAAAGTTTGCATTTTTAATTAATTTGATGCAAGTTATGGCTTGCGCATGAATATGTACCATATTTTCAAGATGTTGTCACTTCAAAAAATTATTACAAAAATTACTCAACAAAAAATTAAAAATAAGTACACAACTTCTAGATCTCACTCTTACCTATCATCCTACCAAAGGGTTTTGCAAAATATTTAATCTCACTATTTCTTTTGTGAAGCACACATAAACAACTATGTTATGTTTTTATGAAAAAAGCAGGAATAATTTTTCGTGCGCGGCAAGTTTGATAACATATAACTGATTGAATGTTTGATAATGTTAAGTTGAAGATAATGCAAGTCATTAGATCAGTTAATGGATTGTATTGTCATTGATGTCAACTTGATATCATCTGTACGGTCATGTACATAATGTCAAAGACTTCAGAGAATCAAAGGAACCAAGGTTATGCTTTCAGCAATACATAAAAGTCATGTATTCACTAAGTAATAAACAACACCGACGGAGTGCACACCGACAGACAGAGAAAAGATGAAAAGTCATAGTGATACCCGACGAGCAGAGTTATAGTGTTTCTCAACGAAGCAAAACCACAGAGTGCCCACCGAGAAAAGTAAGAAGGTTACCTAATGAGTAAATTTCTAATGATGCCCGACGGACGGAGATCATGAAGCTAACTAAAGTCTCACCGATGGAACTGTCAGTTTTCAGCGACAACTAACTGCAATAGTGACTGACAGAACATAGAGTTCAGAAAATGACAAAATAACTAGCTGGCAGAGCTAAAAGATAGACTTAACTGGTTGTCTACTTTGTTTTATTCGACCAGAGTTAAGTGATTGATTTAAAGATGATTTGTATAGTTGGCAAGAAGATTTCTACAAGACAAATCAGGAGTTATGCTTTAAATATAATTGGTTGGATTGTTTATCATGCCAAAAATCAAGAATCAAGAACATGAATATTATGTCTATATAAGAGACAAGCTTAATTCATTTCTAGAGAGGGAAAAAGGGATTAAGGAGAGTGAATAGAAAGAGGATGCTAAAGAGAAACTGATGAAGAACAACTTCATGCAGTACTGATCAAACAAGCTGAAGGAGAGCTAAGGAATTCTACAGACACCAATGAACAGTGAGTTCAGCATCACAAAGAAAAAAATATGGAGCGAAAGGATTGAATTGATGCATTGGTCAGAGAGGTAATGTACTTAAATAGATCTGAAAATCTGCAATTCAAAGTTGCAATATGAATGGGTCATAGTGTTTCATTTTAACCATTGAAGCATCAAGTCTCTTAACCGAGCAGGACTTAACAGTCTTCTATATATTGAGGTACATCTCAAGGAGTGCCAAAAAGGTTGATTCATGAAAGTAGCAATGGATTTGCCTGATATCTCTTGACAGTCTAAGAAGGAGGTTGATTCAAGGATGGTAGCAATAGATGTCCGACACTAAGTGACAACCTCTATTTATAAAATCCTCTAACAAGGTCACACTTAACATTGTGTTTGTAACCTTTAACAGGGTTGGCTCTTAACAGGGCTCACTTCAGAAGAGTGAAAATTTGGGGTACCAGTCCCAGTGGTTTTTTCCTTAACAGGGTTTCCACATTAAAATCCATGTGTTATGTGTGTATGGTTTATTAATTTACTATTTTATATTTCACATATGCATTTCTGGATTGATTGGTATACTCTATTTATTTACTGAGTTTTGGTAAATAGTTATACTGCTTATTGATAATCAAGGAGAATAAGGACAGACAAGAAAAACTGACAGACAGTTAATCATTATAAAGTATTTCATGGCATACATCTTGTAGGGACATAATAATCTGAGCTTTAAAGATTGGTGGTTAAGTTTTAAGGATAAATTTCTAGGCCACTGATTCACCCCCCCCCCCCTCTCATTTATTACTAACAATTGGTATCAGAGCTTGTGTGCTTAGAAAGGAAGGTTTCAAGACCTAAGTTAAGATCACAAAATGAACAGACGAGATGTGCCCAAGTTGAACAAAGATAAATTTGCTTCATGGCAAAGCATAATAAGACTCCACTTGTCAAGTATTGGTAATGATGTTACTCAATTCCTAGATACTAAATATGTGTTTCCCATAGGATCATTAAACAATAGATCAATTGAGAGAGAAGCATGAGCACAACTGCATGGTCATAGAGCTTCCTTCCTGACTCTCTGATGCTGAATTTGAAGATGTCAAAGATTGCAAAATTACAAAGAAAATGTGGGACAAACTAAAGCTTGTACATGGTGTTGGAAAGTGACAATGCAAGTAATTATTATTGTCATTGTTGTCAAACCTTTATTGGTGAGACTATTGTTATCTGTTTGAGTACCATATCTATTGTTGATGGAGAAGATTTAACAAGAAGACAAAGTGAATGGTTGAGTTAAGGAAACTAAAAGGGTATTTGATCAGTTGGCACTCTGGCAAAGTAATTTTGTTGTTTATCTTTCAAAGACAGTTTTTATGGTTGTTCTGTGCCGAGCAAGTTTGGCTTGTGCCGAGAAAAGTTGCTTATGATGAGAAAGTTGCTTGTGCCGAGTAAAGTTGCTTGTGACGAGCAAAAGTTGCTCAATGTCAAGCACCATTGAAATTGCCAAGTGAAAATAGTGATGTTGGCTGACTTATAGTAATTTGATTAATGATGAGATTTGAGATCTCTGGGCGACTTAGTTGATTTTATTGGGATATGCAATGTTAATTAAAGATTGATCCACGTCATTTAATGTATGGGTAACCGTAATTAATGCATGGTTTCAAGATTTAATTAGAGACTACTTTAGAGAAGTAAATATAATACAAAGATGGAATGATCCGTTGGATCTGACCTAACCTAAGATCTACGATCTTGTTTAAGCAGAAAAAAGATTTATCTGACCTAGACAAAGAGGTATATGATAACCTCAAGGGGTTATTCATTGTGTGTGGATGAGTGCATGTATGTAAGAGGTTTGCATAGTTGATTTACTGTTTGGCATGATCTAGCAGAGAAGGCAAAAGGCAGAAGCAAAAAGTTGGATGTGTGATTGCTTGAAAGATTTCTAAGGAGATCAGAAGGTTGAAATGACAATGCAGGCTATCCAGTAAGTTAATATCAGAGCTATAATTGGATCTGAATTTGCAAAGTAAGTTGTATATACCAGATCGCAAAATACTGATTACTTTCTTACCATTGTATTAGTTAAATCCTTTAACAAGGTTGACTTAACAGTCATTTGTATAAATCCTCTAACAAGGTGACATTCAAGTGGAATGTTCTAAGTCCTCTAACAAGGCCACTCCTGACAGGGTGATTAAATCATTTAACCAGGTCACACCTAGTAGTGTGTTATTGTAACCTTTAACAGGGCTGGCTCCTCACAAGGCATCACTTCAGAAGAGTGAAAATTTGGTAGCATGTTACTGGTGGTTTTTCCCATATTGGGTTTCCACGTTAAATATTTGTGTCAACTTGTGTGAATGCTCATGGTTTTCTTTACTGTTATGTTTCTACAAGCTAATTTCAATTGACAGTAAATTGCATGATTAAGTTGTTGATTTATGCTATTGTTGCTGAGTAGATCTAAAGTACAAAAAGTTTTTATTTGCTACATCTAGACCTGAGGATAACTAATTCACCCCTCCCCTCTCAGTTATTCTAAATTCATTCTAACAATTGGTATCAGAGCTTTGGTCTCCTGAAAACAGTTTGAAGGTACTTGGAGAGAAAAGATCAAGATGTATAAGAAGGAGGTTCCTAAGTTGAACAAAGATAACTTCTTTGCATGGCAGAGTTTGATGAACCTACATTTGGCTGGTATTGGTGATGATGCTAAGCGACTTATTGAACATGTCTATGTACCACCTACTACTCCTCTCACAGCTACACAACTGAAAGAAAACTAAGAGCACAATCAAGCAATGTTGGAGATCGCCTCCTCATTGAGCTATTCATAGTTTGATGATATAAAGAGCTGCACAAATGCAAAACAGATGTGGGACAAACTTGCAACTATCTATGGTGGAGACACAAATGTGCTGAGAGCTAAATTAGAAAGTCTAAGAGGTAAGTTTGATGAGATGAAAATGCAAGAAGGTGAAAATGTTATTCAGTACTATGGAAAAGTAAAATAAGTTGTAAATGCCATCAGAGGGGCTAATGGAACAATTGATGAGAACACCATTATGAGCAAGGTATTGAGAACTTTACTCCCTGTATATGCTATTAGAGTTTCTGCAATTCAAGATTTGAGATGTACTCCTAACAATAATCTGAATCTAGAATATCTGATAGGCAGACTCACTGCATTTGAAATGTCAAATTATGATAACTATAATCCACAAGGGATTGATTCTATTTTTAGATCACAGCTGATTCTCAATAAATCTAAGAAGGGAAAGAAACATGTGGACAGTGATAGTGACACTTTTGATGATGATCTTGAAGAACTTGAAGCACTTATGGAAAAAAGGCTTTCCAGAGGAAAAAGAAAATACAGAGGTAAACTTCCTATTATTTGTTTTTCATGCAAAAAAATTGGTCATATAGCTGCTAGATGTCCTGACAAAAATGAAAAAGATGAAAGAAGGGACAACAAATACAAAGAATACAAAGACTGAAAGGATGACCGAGACTTCAGCAAATATAAGGACTACAAAGACAAAGGTAAGAAATCTTGTTATATTGCTGAAGAAACTTTTGACAATGACACTGATAATTCCAATGACAATGATATAGAAGCTGTTTATGTTGCAATGAAAGAAGCTTCTGATGATGATGAGAAAATTGCACTAATCTCTTATATGAGTAAAAATGATCGTTGGATCATTGATAGTAGTTGTTCCCATCATATGACTGGTGACAAAGATAAGTTTGAAACCCTAAACCAATGTAAAGGAGGATATGTAAAATTTGGTACTGATTCACCATGTCTTATCAAAGGTAAAGGACTGATTAACCTGACTGACAAAATCAGATGTGATGATGTGTATTGGGTTGATGATCTTAAATATAATTTTCTAAGTGTTGCACAGTTGAACACTTATGGTTACAAAGTTGAATTCCATCAAAGAAAGGCAAAGATCTATTATTCTACTGGAGAATTAGTTGGAAGTGGCGATCAGACTAAAGGTAACTTATTTTATCTGAATTTATCTGAAGAAACATGTTTGTTTGCATAGTACAATGATGTTTGGTTATGGCATAAGAGGTTGTGTTATGTGAACTTTGATAACTTGGTAAGCATAAGTAAACTGAAAAGGGTTAGAGGGCTACCTAAGTTCAAGAAACATGAGAATGCTATGTGTAAACAATGTCAACTAGGAAAGATGACTAAGTCTAGTTTCAAGAGTAAAACACATGTATCAGAGGAAATTCTAGAATCGGTCCCTACTGATCTCTGTGGTCCCATTGGAGAAAGAAGCTCTTGTGGTGCTAGATACTTTATTCTATTTGTTGATGATTATTCAAGGATGATGAATGTAATGTTTCTCAAGGAAAAATCTGAGGCATTCCAGTTATTTAAATGGTACTTAGCTAAATTTGGAAAGGAAACAGACAAAAGTTCTAAATGCTTAAGATCTAACAGAGGTGGAGAGTTTATTTCTAATGAGTTTAACAGGTTTTGCAATGACCGAGGCATAAAGAGACAGTTGTTCGCACCCAGGACTCCTCCACAGCATGGTATTTCTGAATGAAGGAATAGATCTATCATGGACTGTTCAAGAACACTAATGATGGAGAAAAATGTTGCACAAAAGTATTGGAAAGAAGCTATAATTACTGCAGTCTATACACTGAATAGAGTTCAAGTCAAGAAAGGTACAGATCCTACACCTTATGAACTTTGGTATGGGTATGCACCTAGTGTAAAGTATTTTAAAGTATTTGGAAGCAAATATTTTATACTGAAAGATAACAAAAATGAAAAACTAGATGCTAAAGGTGAAGAAGGCATATTCCTTGGTTATTCAATGAAAAACAAAGCTTACAAATGTTTGAATTCTAATACTAACAAAATTGTTGAAAATGCAAATGTAAGAATTGATGAGTTTGTAGAAAGAAATGAAGCTGAAAGTACACAAGAGCCTGAAAGCTACAGATCATTTGTATATCTGGATGAGGAAGACTCTAATTCACTACCTGAGACTACTGCTGACCAACAGCACGCACCTACCGAGTCACAGAGTGGAGTTGCCAAGCAACTGGAAGTGAATCCTGAGCTATCTGATGGAGATGCCGAGTCACAGAATCAACCAGAACTGAATACAAACAATGAACCTAAAGCAAGGACTGAGCCTACCCTAGCAAAATATGTGAGAAGAAATCACAATTCTTATCAAATCATTGGGTCAAAAGATTCTGCTATTATGACAAGAAGTAAGTTGAAAAATGACACATGTTTGTTATGTGAATTTGAGCCCAAAACAGTGAAAGCCTCTTTAGAAAATGAAGATTGGATACAAGCAATAAATGAGGAAATTGATCAAATTGAGAAGAACAAAACTTGGAAACTTGTACCTAGGCCAAAGGATAAAAATGTAATTGAAAAAAAGTGGGTATTCAGGAACAAACTGAATAAACATGGAGATGTGACAAGAAACAAAGCTAGACTGGTATACAAGGGTTATGCACAGGAGGAAGAAATTGACTACGGTGAAACCTTAGCCCTAGTTGCAAGATTGGAAGGTGTCAGAACCTTACTTGCATATGCAGCCTATAAAAGATTCAAAGTTTATGAGATGGATGTAAAATCTGCATTCTCAATGGTATCTTGAAAGAAGTGTATATTGAGCAAGTTGAAGGTTTTGTGGATCCAAACAAAAGGGATATGGTTTGCAGATTGCACAGAGCATTATATGGATTGAAGAAAGCGCTAAGAGCATGGTATGAGAGATTACACAATTACCTGATCAAGATTGGATTTGCAAGAACCAATGACAACAACAACTTGTACTTGAAGACAAAGCAAAGAAAAGGTACATTATTAGCTGAAATTTTTGTGGATGACATCATATTTAGTGGACAAGATGTGTTATGTCATAAATTTGCAACAGAGATGAAAACTGAGTTTGAGATGTCTATGTTTGGTGAAATAAAATTCTTTTTTGGCTTACAAATTTATCAAATGAAGAATGGTATCTATATCACTCAATCTAAATATATCAAAGAGATATTGAAAACTTTTGGAATGGAAGAATCCAAACTAGTGAGTACACCCATGGCTACTGGATGGAAGCTGAAAAAAGATGATGACACAAAAGAAGTGAACCAAACAATCTACAAGTCAATGATTGGAAAACTACAGTATGTTGTACATAGTAGACCTGATATTGTCCTAGCTGTTGGGATTGTTGCAAGGTTTTCTGCTAACCCCAATAAAACTCACATGATGGCAGTCAAAAGGATTATGAGATATTTGAAAGGAACTGAGCACTATGGTCTATACTACAAAAAGAATGACAAGTTTGAACTCAAAGTTTACACTGACTCTGACTGGGCTGGAAATGTTGATGACAGAAAAAGCACTACTGGTGGAGCATTTCTTTTAAGAAAGAGATTGATCTCCTGGACAAGCAAGAAACAGAACTACACCTCACAATCTACAGCTGAAGCCGAGTATGTGGCAGCAGTAGTTAACTGTTCTAACATTTTGTGGTTGAAGATACTTCTGAAAGGAATGAAGGAAGAAATCACTAACCCAGTTGTTATATATTGTGATAACACAAGTGCTATTAATATTTCTAAAAATCCTATTATGCACTCAAAGACAAAACATATAGCTATCAAGTATCATTACTTGAGGGAGATAGTTCAAAGTAAATAAGTGAGACTGGATTATGTAAACACCAAAGAACAATTAGCAAACATATTCACAAAAGCACTACCCAAGGATGCTCATGAGTATCTACGAGATAAATTGGGGGTGATTCCCCTCACTGAGGCTAATTAAGTTTTGTATGGTATTGTTGCATCAAATATTTCATTCAGAATATCTGACACATTGATGCACAATAAGTCACACTTTAGAATGCTAGCTAAAGTTATGAAGATGAACAAGGACAAAAAATAAAAATCAGTCATAATCAAGATGACGTGATCAGCATGATACTAAAGATCTACAAGATAAAGATATTGACGTCTTTGGCATTGTTGTCAAAGAGGGAGAGATTACCTATATAGAGGAAGAAGTTGAGGAAGAGATTGCCAAGAAAGAGAGATTACAAATAAGGAAAGATTACATAGAGGCAAAAGTTACTATTGATTATCTACTCAAAGGGAGTCTACAGATGATGACACTGTGATTACAGAAACAGAGGGAGAAATGTTTTACAGATAAGAATCAAAATGAAGCTAAAGACATTAATGAAAATTTGTTTATATCAAGGAACAAAGGTGACTTTTTGGATTGGTTGGTAAGTATGCTTGTTAAATCATTGTTTTAATATTTTGTGTTGCCATCAATGCCAAAGAGGGAGATTGTTAGAAAGTGACAATGCAAGCAATTGTTGTTTTGTCATTGTTGTCAAACCTTTACTGGTGAGACTATTGTTATATTTTTGAGTACCATATCTATTATTGATGGAGAAGATTTAACAAGAAGACCAAGTGAATGGTTTATTTAAGGCAAGTAAAAAGGTATTTGATCAGTTGGCACTCTGGCAAAGTAATTTTGATGTTTATCTTTCAAAGATAGTTTTTCTGGCTGTTCTGTGCCGAGCAAGTTTGGCTTGTGCCGAGCAAAGTTGCTTATGACGAGCAAGTTGCTTATGCAGATTAAAGTTGCTTATGACGAGCAAAAGTTGCTCAATGCCGAGCACCATTGAAATTGCCGAGTGAAAACAGTGATGTTGGTCGACTTACAGTAATTGGATTAATGATGAGATTTGAGATCTCTGGCCGACTTAGTTGATTTTATTGGGATATGCAATGATAATTAAAGATTGATCCACGTCATTTAATGTACGGGTAACCGTAATTAATGTATGGTTTCAAGATTTAATTAGAGACTACTTTGGAGAAGTAAATATAATACAAAGATGGAATGATCTGTTGGATCTGACCTAACCTAAGATCTACGACCTTGTTTAAGCGAAAAAAAAGATTTATCTGACCTAGACAAAGAGGTATATGATAACCTTAAGGGGTTATTCATTGTGTGTGGATGAGTGTATGTATGCATGATGTTTGCATAGTTGATTTACTGTTTGGCATGATCTAGCAAAGAAGGCAAAAGGCAGAAGCAGAAAGTTTCATGTGTGATTGCTTGACGGATTTCCAAGCAGATCAGAAGGTTGAAATGACAATGCAGGCTATCCAGTAAGTTAACATCAGAGCTGTAATTGGATCTAAATTTGCAAAGTAAGTTGTATGTACCAGA